>CM067369.1:100630298-100985433 GCA_034401795.1 Chaetoderma sp. LZ-2023a | reverse complement strand
CGCATGACACGTGTGTTAGCTGTTTTGAGCTTCTCAGACAAAACTGATGGCATTACATTTTTCAGATTTTCAAGTAAACGGTCTGAAATCAGATAATAGTCTGAAGATTTTCATGCCTGTAAACAAAGTCCGTGTATCCAGGTTCAATATGATTGACTGATTGTGAAAGCTAGGGTGAAATGTAGAGATCAATGCAAAAGCTTAGCGCTTTACATTTGCAGACCATGAGAATAAAAGAATTTTAAATTTACAACGGGAATGATTGGATCGATAACCGAGCCAGTCATTCCAGTAGTAAATTTTCAAAGATAGTCTTCTCTTGGTCTGCAAATTGATATTTTCTTTGAGAACATTGAAATTTTCTTGAACAAATTTAAGGTTTAAAGGGTTAACGTTGCTGTCAGAGTTCACAGCTATCTTTGACTTTCTACATCACATGGTGACACAATAAACTGATACCTGAGATTCTTCATCCATCACGTCCACACTGCCGCCTGGTGGTATAGTTAAATCTGTATCAGACCTGATGTCAGAACCTGGCAGGAGAGTAGATGTTCTTGTCTGATCATCAGTCACTGTTATTGAAGGTGATGCCATTCGCTCCTGCTGTGCACAAAAAAAGATTTAAACAGTAAACGTACACGCAACAAAACCATTATACATGGCAAAACTGAGCAATAAAGATTTCTTTAGAAGTGCCTTCTGGGTATCAAATAGTAGTTATACCTGACAATTTCTCATCCATATATATATATATATATATATATAAAATTAAGATACTGATATTTGCTTGTTGAAAGGTTATATTTTCTCTGTTGTATCGAATGATATAACAGAGAAAATATAACCTTTCAACAAGCAAATAACAATATCTTAATTTCAAAGCAATCAAATTCTAGGTAAATATTAGATATCAAGTTTCCAGTCAAATTAGTTTCAAAATAGTCAACAGAATAGTACATAAATTGAAAGAAATTGTTGCTGTTGATCTGCCTGGTTATTGTGTATCTAGATCCGGAACATTTCATATGTTGCATACACTATTAGATTCATTTGCATTCAGACAGAACATATATTCTTATAATTCTCACGCATGTCACTAGAAGCAAGGGTAAATGCGAGCATGGAGTGCTTCTTGTTCCTCTTGTTGTTGTTGTTAAGACATTTTTGAATAACTTTGGTTCTCCTTGAGGGATCTTCTTCAAATTTTGAGGGACGCATACCTGTGGGGTCCCGAAAATGTTGGCCCATTTTGGGGTTAAAATACTAAAATGCAACAGCTTTGAGCAACAGTTTTCAAAATAGACATTTTTAGGCATTCTTCAACTCTGGTTCTACTGGTGCAACCGTTTCCAAACTTTGGTGGAAGCTTGCCCAGGGGGGCCACAAGCAGGTACGCCAATTTAGTCGGCAAAGGATAGAAGGCAACAGCAACATTCTCTTCAAAACAGACATTTTTAAAAGCATTTTTTCAATAAGTCTAATGGAGCAATCTTTTCCGACAGCGCTCAGTCAAATTAGTTTCAATATATTCAAACGCATGTTTATTAAATAATAAAGACATACAATTCGCACAACCTGATGGACTATTAACCCATACGACTCTGGTGTCAAAATTTTAAATTTTCATGTTCATTTTTCAATAACTTTGCTGGAAGATGTTGTCATCGACGGCATCATCATCCACCAAAATTGTTGAAAAATGTACACCAGTTTCTTTGCTATTAAACATAGTAAAAGATAGAATATTGACATCAGTGTTAAGGCTTACACGTTTAAAGATGTTCTGATCAACTTGACAATCATAATACCGATTCTCCTTTACTAGAAGAACAAAACGCTTTTTTAATTTTTGTAATCGGCCCAGCCAAAGCTAAGCATATAGCAACCACCGTGACAACCAAACGTTTTTAGCTATCGCGCTACAGTTGTGACGTCACAGCGGGATGACACCAATTCCTATTAGTCTAGACTATTATCTCGGGGAGCATAGCTAGGCTCTCTACTGCTGCGCGTATTAGGCACCTATGCACCTATTCTTTGACAATTCATTGTTCACACAGGGACACTACATTGTTCGAGATGCACAAAGGTTCAATAATATCGAAGTTGATGATATTTTTGTTGATTAAACTTAAAGGACAGACCTCATGGTCACGGTGCCTGACATCACAATTCTAACGTATAGGCCTGTTAGAGGTGACAGTAACATCGGATTTCATGTACGTCAATTAGGCTATATTTAATCAAACCCACCCACACACTTCTTGGAATACAATTCTACAAATGCATATATATCTTATCTTTCTGGATTGACTGCAGAGATTTTGCATAGATGATAGGCATGCATATACACAAATGGACAACTTTTTAAATGATAGCTAAGTAGGCCTACACCGCTCAGTGCACATACGATCGCAATTTACTATTGTGTAAGCTTATGAATAAATTTATGCTTTCAATATAGCAGTTACCCCAGTTATGTGTTCAAAATTAACTAAAATGTCGGGTAAATATAAATATAATCTAAACTAATCTATTTGCGTATAGTCTATATTGACATATTATTGACAGTACATGGTTTGTTTACAATTTAGGCAGCGGTCGAGGTGCGTAGCTAGGCTTTCACTGCCATCTCCACGCTTATAGTACAACTTATATAACATATACTGTTGAATATTTTGAACATAATTGGGCTGGATTTCAACCCAAATTGTGTTCAAAATATTCAACATAACGTTTCTTGTATCGTATTCATATGGTTCTAACTAACATATTTGTGTTTTTGCTTTGGAAGCATTTAAACTTATTTATGAGCTGTACTGTAAGTAAAGATGATACGCTAGCGACCTCTGAACATCTGTCAGTTCACCTACTGATTTAAAATTTGTTCATCCGCTACAGTTTTGCTTTTTCATAACATTGAAATATGAGTGGATACTACTTCCATACATGGAAGAAGTTGGTTTAAAAACAATATAGTTCATATGGTTGTCACAGGTTAATCTTGTTATTTGGGCTGCCTAACATATTTTTCTCACTCCAAAATTTATTGTGTTTAAATAGTGTAGTAGACCATAAAATTAATTGAAACTCGTTATCGACCGCAAGTCCTCACAAGACCTTTATGATAGACTAAATCGAGTCTTTCATGGCATAATTGATTATAACATCAGCCCACCCATTACGTAGTTGATTATGACATCATATGATTGATGGATAAAATGGAATCCTCAGTTAGTAGAAAAGCATTAGCCCTCTAATAGTTAAGCTTGGTCTAGAAATCACAATGTTTGCTTACGCCACATATCACTCGATTTAAATTAAAAGATGAACTGGTTGTTATTTTTCAATAAATTTGTCGGACAAAAAATGTTGAAAAATATACATCCAGTAGTAAGATTTCAGAAAGCGAGTTCTCTTGTCCAGCAAATGGACATTTCACACGATCACACTACGGCTGGTTTGATCATTAAAGGGTTAATGACCCGTAATAGGTACTAACTTGTGTTTTTGTTTTCTTGCTTTGCGGACTACTTTCTGTCATCTCTGGGCTGAAACATTATAAAAATATGGATATGAAGAAGCATAAACAAGAGTAAATATCTCAGCGTCCATTCAATTCAAGGAGAAAATAACCTTTTCAACACTCAAACTAGAATGACAATCAGAAAGTGCTGAAATCCATGTGCCCTCTTCCAAATCAATTATATTCACAATAATCAACAGTATGTTTTAAATTGCTTTGGAAACATGTTATGGTATCTGTTATTTCCGAGCTATACAGCATGAGTGAATGGTGCAATACAGGTTTAGCTATGCGTCGCCATTTTTTAGCTAAGCTCCACCCACATTTCACCAGTGTCGAGATCGATCGATCCCAGCACTCACAGACTATAAATTTCCAGAAAACTATATAGGTAAGCTATTGAATATTTTGAAACTAATTTGACTGGGTGCCTATGGCAGCAACAGCACCCAGTCAAATTAGTTTCAAAATATTCAACAGTGTGTTTATTAAATAGTAGACATACAACTCGTACAACATCGCTTAGTCCGTCATCAATTAAGCATTCGTGACGAACTTAGCTACGTCATTCAGGACGTAATTGATTATGGAATCATCCTACACATTGATTATGACATTATATGATTGATAGATAAACTGGAATCCTCCCTTACCTGTCTGGGACTCTGGCCCGTTTTCCCTGCTGAAGCGTGACTGGATGAGACTGTTGTTGATCTGATGTTGAGGGCTGAGGATCCACAAGCAATGTCTCAGAGATTGTGGTAGACAGAGAGCTGTCGGATGACACGGGGATTACGTCTGAGAAATGAAATGTGAACAAAAATTCATGTTTATGATAACCTCATATTCTATATGAATTTTTAGAAGGCTATGATTACCACATGCCATAGATAAGTATATTAATAAACCTTTCCAGCGCATCCATCTATTAATCTGACGTCGCATCACCTAAGCGTCGTGTAGGATGACAACAATCGTTACGTCATAAATGAATCTATTTGGCCCTTTTTAACTCTTAATAGTCCGACATGTTGTACGAATTGTATGTCTTTGCTATTTAATAAATATGATGTTGTATATTTTGAAATTAATTTGACTGGGCGCTGTTGCTGCCATAGGCAGAAACAGCACCCAGTCAAATTAGTTTCAAAATATTCAACACCTTACATGTATAGTTTTCTGGAAATTGATAATCAGGGAGTTCAGAGATTAATCGATCCCAACACAGACATGGTGTGGATGGAGCTTAGCTAGAGGTGGGCAGGGCATAGCTAAAAGTGGAAAGGTGCATTACCTCGAAACCATTTGAACCCTTTCAACCACAAATCCCTGAAAAAGGAACTTCTTTACGACGTATAGCATATTCTGCATTTCTATTTTGAAATGAATATGACTGGAAGGCATCAATGGCTTCCCATCATATTAATTGCAAAATATTCAACAGCTTTCCTGTTTGTTTGCCATGATATTGAGATACAAGGGCAATTTATCTGTGAATGGGTTAATGAGTCTGTAATGTAAATAAGGCAACAAGAATTCTTAATCACACTAGTTTCAAAATATTCAGCAAATTTAAATTTTCAGTCCTTTGAAACCTACTTTTCAGGGAAATCAAAATGAAGTAATTGCATTTGTCTTTTGTTAGTTACATGTTTTTGAAATAATTTTTGCCATTCACAGTACATGGCCATATTAGCCATTATATACCGAAAAGTTGAGTATTTTTTCAGTAACACTGACGACACCACATAAAATGTGAATGAAGCAGGATGTGTCGGCACTACTTCTAAGAGAATGTCATATTATGTTAGCACTTAGTTAATAGATATAAACACGGCTAAACATGTTCATGAAGTTAAGAATGTTAAGATAAGAACTTAACAAGCATTGCTTTGCAATACATCTCCCCTACCTGGTGATATAAATCTTTAGAGATTGACAGTCAAAAACTCCATTAAAAATGTTAAAATGCTGAAGTTCGAACTTGATCTGTAACTTCTCATAACAAAGCAATAAAACAAATTTCAGTTATATAGGATGAAGGAGAACTAGTCTTGAAAGCTGGTATGTTTGTATTTCATACAGTACAGATCTTAGTTAGCTGTACTTAAACGCATCCTAAAGCTCGTTTAAAACGCGTCTGTATGGCGTCATTTTCCCGTCATTTTCTCGTAGTGATTTGCTTAGACACAGCGCGTTTGGTAAAATCTCAATACGCATCTTGAATTTTATCTTGACGGGTTAGAATTTTGACACTACGGGTTTGACATTTTGAATGACGGGTTTAACTTTTTGCCTTACGCGTTTGGTAGCGTTTGAAAATTTTACGATAAATTAAACGCGCCATCAATTCCAACCGCAGTTCTCCAGTTCTTTCGACGAGTCCTATGGCTAGAAGCAACCGGGTACTCGGTTCCTAGTCCAGGCAGACCCGCTTATCAGTACATGTTTCCTCCGTACATGTATCTCGCGTGCTTTGCAAACTTTGAGCGATTCGTACAGCAGATTTTAACTTATTCACGTCAATTTGTGGCTGGATTTATCAGATGTATTTAATTTAGTGTTTCTTCGCGGGATTCGTCTAATTTCTGCGTTTTTATAGTGAAAATCTTGATATATCTAATGCCGAATCTTGCACTGGAACGCCATTCCATTCTGATGACGTCATCGCGTATATATTTAACCTCGTTATCTTTGATTGGCAGCGATATTGTTGGAAAAGCCATTAATGGCAAATCTGATTGGTTGAACTAATCTCATGACGCTTTGACAGTTGTGTACTATTAGACGACAGTAAAAAAGTAACATAACCTAAACAAGGATTTCCAGACTTTTGCAGTGATCTGGACAAAAACCAAGTTGGATCCAGATTGGGTACAAATTTTAATCTATGGATATATCGGAAACAAACTGGTCAGATTTTGCTCAAATTTTAATAAAGGAGGTTGTGTGATCATACAGTAAGATTTAACAACCCTGGAAGTGATCAAAAGAAAAATTATAGGCTGTGGGTTACAATCTCTGATAACTTGGATCTATCTGACGATGGAAAGTAAGTGATAACTAGATTGTTTGGTCGATGGCGTGTCATAGCAATCTGTCAAAATATCTCATCTGATGACGGTTGTTGCTAAGCACAGAATTATCAAAAAAAATTCTGAAAGAAGTTCTAGAGCCAACTACCGCAGAATCCTTCCGCCAAATTTGGATATAATCCACCAAGCGGTCATGGAGAACATGCATTTTGGCAATTTATGTCCAGCCAACTAGGGCTGCAATCTGTCAAGCGGTTAATGAGGAGTAGCGTTTTGAGAATTTCTGCTAAATTTTTCATAAAGTCAAAGATTTTCACACAAAAATTGACCAATCAAAATTCTGTATGCATGTTCGGAAGCCGAAAGCATTAGGGTCCATCCAGCCAAATTAGTTTGAAATCCGCCAAGCGGTTAATGTATGTATGAGACACTGCATCACACAATGATGTTCTGGCCAAAAGGTCAAAATCACTGATATGCATGGAAACCATCTGCTGTCCCCCATCCATCCGTCAACTTATGTTTTTAAACATAAGTTGACGGATGGATGGCGGACAGCAAATGGTCGCATGCGTATCAGTGATTTTGACCTTTTGGCCAGAACATCATTGTGTGATGCCGTGCCATTATAAGGAGGCATGTGTCCAAGTTTAGGACCAGTATGATCCACCAAACATGAGATATAAACAGAAAAGTTGAGCTAAACGCAAATTAGACGCTGCTGGGCGACGTGCATGGTATCACAATAGCTCATTTTACTTCGTAGGTGAGATAAAAATGGCCTCTTGCACTCTATAGTAACCTACAACATTTGTTTGAATTCCATCCACCGCTTTCGGAGGAGTTACATTACACAGACTGGCGTGGATCGCTGTGAAAAATCTGGAGGTCTTAATGGGAAATGATCTGTGAGAGCATGGGTTAAAATTAACATCAGCGCGAGGTTAGCAGAAATTGACCAGGGCTAGAACAATTTGTAACTGACCAACCCAATGGAAATTTACCAGTAGAATGACTGGCTCGATAATTGAGCCAGTCATTTCAGTGGTAAAATTAAAAAAATAGTCTTCCCTTGGTCTGCAAAGATTTGAAGGGCTATAGTAGAATCTAGCAATCACTAGTCCTATCTAAATGTAGCGGCTCATCTGGCTTAATTTAAAACTAGTGAGAGGGTGTCAAATGATGTGCGAGTGTGGGCAGGACTATGGGAAATCTAGATAAATCTGGAAGACACCAATCTCTGACTACATAAAATAAATGTTGTCAGCCAATCCACAATCATATGGATAACCCACATACCAAATTTGGTTGAATTCCACACAACTGTTTGGGAGGAGATAGCATGATGAATGGATGGAGACTCAAAAAAGCATCCGCTTTTGTTTCTACGAGAATTCTTAATACTTACCAGATGTACTATTATGATAATATCTATTATCTAGTCTAGCTCAAAATAAACAATTAAAACTCCGCACTCTCCTGGTCCTGCCCATACTGTGTCCGGGAATACCATAGCCGCAGGTACCGAGTCAATTCCCAATCACAGTCAGATTCGTCTTATGTTTGCCTTGGCAAAATGCGAAAGCAGCTCAGCCTCACCTCAGCGGGGCGGCTGAGACAGGGCCATAGTACATCTGGTAAGTATTAAGAATTCTCGTAGAAACAAAAGCGGATGCTTTTTTGATTCTACTTCGAATAATACTTACTAGATGTACTATTATGATAAACTCCGGATTTCGACAGCCAGAAAATGCCGGTGGGAGGAGGTGAGGTTCGAACCAGCACTCAACTACCATCCAACAGAGAAGGTTGTGAAGAGACGAACCCTGGCATACGCTTGGGTTCTGCTATCTGACTCATAGAGTGCTAAACTTCCATGGTCCAGACCGCGCTCCCCCCCTCTTTTGTCCGCACAAAATTCAGAGGGCTGACACTGGGGATGCAACACCCACCAGACCCGTGTCAGCCCGAAGTCTCAGCTAGGGCAGTCCAGTAGAGTGCCAAGAAGCTACTACAACTTCTAACTTTGAAAAAATGTCAGTATATCGACTAGATTTTCAAATTGGAATGAGTCTAATGTCTGGTTGATAGGATAAGAATACTCTTGTACCAGACTATTTACCTAAGCAGTCTGGTATTTCGACTGTAAGTAAACATATTTATAGTCACTTAATTAATGTAAACACTCACCATTTTGAGTGCTTGATCTTTTCTTGATCATCACAGGAGCTCGGCCCAATCCACGGTCGTACTCAGTCATGTGCATAGCGTTTGTTCAGTGTAGGCGGAAGACTTTAGTGATGTGTGCGAAGTAGTGGTCGGAAGTGGCTTAGTTTAGATTCGACAGATTGGCGACGGCTACCGGATTAAGTGCGCTGGAGATGTCGCGAAGGTAGAAATCAGTGAATGACGACTCGGCATGCCATTGTGCTACAGACATCACCTCCTCTAATGAGACACCCGTATAAAGGGCTGATGATGCTGCTAGTGCTCGGACCTCATGGGCATTCGCACGATCAATCTGCTTTCCTGTAGCGATTTTGTGTGACATCTTAATAGTGTCAACTATCCAACGAGAAATAGTATCTTTCGAGGCACGTAAATGGGGAGCTTTGAGACATAACCACAGAGATTTCGGGTCGTCTCTCCACTCATTAGTACGTTTCTTATACATTTTAAGACATCTGACAGGACACCAAACAGAAGAGTTTGGGTCATGTCTAGTTAAACGTGGCAAATTGATCGGCTGTCCTGGATATTTAAGTGACTGATTCTTTGCCAGGAAACAAAGACGCGGAAGTAGTCTTAAACCTTCACCCGTGACGACAAAACGGTCTTGTTCGGCAGAAAGCGCATGGATTTCGCTTCTCCTTCTCGCCGACGCTGCTGCAACCATGAAAACTGATGTAATAGTTAACAGTTTAATATCAATAGATCTAATCGGTTCAAAAGGAGCCTGTCCTAAAACCTGTAGAACAAGATATAGATTCCATGATGGGATAGGAATTGGCTGTCTAGGTCGCAGATTGCTCATTCCTTTGATAACTTCATTCAAGGTGTCATTCTCCACTCCTTCAATAGTGAGACTGGGAATGACTGAAGCTAATGCAGACTTATATGCTGCTAGGGTAGAAGGTACAAGTTTGTCAACTTCGTATAAATGACAGATAAAATCTGCTACGTGTTGAACAGATGCAGAAAAGGGATCAATATCTCCTCTCTCACACCACTGTGCAAATTTGTTGATTCTATAATTATATGTCTTTGTGGTTGAAACTCTTCTGGCTGAAGCAACAAACTTCGCTGCTTGCTAAGAAAAGCCACCCTCAATTGCACGCTGCTTGACAACATCCATGCAGTCAATCTGAACATTTCTGGTCTGTCGTGAAGGTACAGACCTTTGTTCTGAGAGATTAGATCTCTTGCGTCTGGCAGAGAGATTGGATTGCAGACCAGAAGGTCCAGCAGATCCGTAAACCATGATCGGCCTGGCCAATACGGGGCGATCAGTAGTACTTGGCACATCCCCGCTCTTATCTTTGCCAGAACTTTCGGGATGAGAACTGTTGGAGGGTACGCATACGCGTACATTCCCTCCCAACTTATCGCCAGCGCGTCTACTGCTAAGGCTAGCGGGTCCGGGATCGGTGACACGTAAGTGACCATCTTTGCGTTTTGATTCATAGCAAACAGGTCGACATTTGGCTTGCCCCAGTGTTTGAATAGAACCTCCGCTACCGATTAGTTGAGCTGCCATTCCGTCGGACGACACACCGTCCTTCAACTGAGAGCATCCGCTAGGATGTTCAATCTCCCTGGAATGTGTGCTGCCCGAAGAATAATATTCCTCTCTTGGCACCACAGCAGAAGGTTCCAAACCATCATACACAACTCTGGTGATCTCGTCCCGCCCTGGCGGTTCAAATAAGACACCACTGTTGAGTTGTCTGTCCTTATTAGGACAACTTTGTCTTGAATTAGACTCTCGAACTTTCGCAGTGCAATTCCCACTGCTAATAGTTCGAGCACATTGATATGTTTCTGCGCATTGGTCCGATCCCATTCCCATGACACTGACTGACTGTCCAATACCGCTCCCCAACCCGTCAACGATGCATCCGTGAAGATGGACATCTGAGGTTGAGGAGGTTGTAGAGGAACACCTCGCAGGAGATTCTGTTCGGATAACCACCACTGAAGGTGGAATATCAATGGTTCTTTGACTGGTATCCTCAGAGATAACGGATCCGTTTTCTGAGACCAGAATGACATTAGATACATCTGAATTGGCCTGCGCCTGAGTGCCGCATATGGAACCACCTTCTCTAAAGATACTAGTAACCCCAGTATCCTGAGAAACTGCCGCGCCGTCAGATAGGCTCCTAGAGAAACCGACTCCAAAACTGCAATCAGGCTTTTAACTCTGCTCTCCGCCGGAAAAGCTATGCCATCCCTGAGATTGAAAAAGATTCCCAGATAAACAAACTCCTGGGATGGAGTCAGTTCTGATTTCTCTAGATTCACAATCCACCCTAGATCCATTAATAAGGCTAGGACTACCTGCAGATTGCTGCGCAGAGTGACTGGATTCCCCGCCTTTAGCAGCCAGTCGTCTTTGTACGTGTGAACAGCTATGTTTCTCCTGCGAAGTAAAGAAGTCATGGCGAGAACCACCTTGGTGAAGACCCTCGGAGCTGTGGTCAGGCCGACCGGGAGAGCATTGAATTCCCAAACATTGTCTTGGAATGCAAAGCGAAGGTACTTCTGAAAAGGAATTGACATTGGAATATGAAAATATGCATCCTTCAGATCTATCGACACTCCCCACATGCCTTTCCTCAGCTCTGTCATTACTGCTGCTACTGTCTCCATCTGAAATTTGGGAGAAAGAATAAACTTGTTCAACGGTTTGAGATTGAGAATTGGTCTCCATCCTCCGGTACGCTTCGGAACAAGGAACATGATCGAATAGAAGCCCAGTGAAGACTGATCTTTGACTAGATGAATCGCCTTCTTCTGATGAAGAGATTCTATTTCTGACCGAATGGCGTCTAGACGATCTGATTCCCTTGGAACAGGCGTCCATATTGGAGTCGAGGTTAACGGAACTAACGATTGATGGATGAGCCAGTCCGGATCGTAGCCGTTTCTTATCCACTGACAAACTAAACAGTCGCGCACGACCTGTTCCCATTGGTTTAGGAATAATTGAAGTCTGCCTCCGACGGAAGGAATCTGCACACAGCTGTCGGTCAAGATTGGCCGATAAGACGCTAAGTCGCTTGGGTGAAGATTCTCGACTCCATTCGCCTCCAAAGCCACCGGTATTGGTTCCGCCGGAAACCCGTCAGGAACGAGCCCCACGGCCGCCCCTCGGTTTCTTGTAGTACGACGGTCCGGAACCGCCGCCACGGCTATCCTTACGGTAGCCGCCGCGGCCCGAACCGCTACCCTTCCTGTCTTCCTCAAACGGCCTCTTATTAGAGGACTTGCATGAGGATGAACGGCCAGGTCCTTGTGATCCGGATGGCCTATGGGCATCACGGCCAGAAGGACGGAAGGGCGATCTAGGACGCTGTCGTTGCTGCTCCTGGCGATGTTGCTTGTAGGACTGCTGCGGCTGTGTCCTCTTAGTCGATTTCCACGACTTGCCGACTACCTCCTGCTCTGCAACCATTGAAACGACCTTGGAGAGAGCTTTTCGTGCCGAGCCGCCGAACAAGCCTGGACCTATGAAAGGCGCAGAAGACAATGCAGCCCTCATCTCTGGTCCTGGTTCTACACAATCGAGAACCATTCTCCGCCGCTCTGCCAATGTCCTAGTGATCACCCTGGCCAGGCAATCCTGAGACAGGCGCATGGTGTCCCGAACAACGCCGGGAGCAGCCTCTGGCACCTGTCCACCATCTGCCGTGCAGTCCAGCATACCCTGCAGGACGGTACACCTGTGCGACAGCGCAGCCATGGCTGCCCTCGCCGCATCCTCAATGAGCGTGAGCTCATTGAAAGGGTCTTTGTTGGTCTGGGAAACCAAAGGACGCGACCGCCCCTTAGCCTTCCCAGCCAACGGCCTATTCAAAGCCTCTCGTTCCGCAACGGAAAGCCGTGGAACACGGGCGTACTGATGATAGGCCAGCTCCGGAAAACGGACCCTACTCCTTATCCCCTTCGGGGCCTTTGGCAATGCATAGTCTGGCTGAACCAGACGGTATGCCGCAACTTCCAGCATGTCGGAAGTCTGCGTGTCCAACGGGAGTGTCGGCATGGCAGAAGAGCCACTTGACAGAGCGCTAGCCGCTCGCTCTGACATCCGTTCCATCGCCGGATCGTGCTGAGATCCCAGATCAGATGCCAACCCGAGACGATTGGTCATCCACCCGAGGACCTGCACCCATTCAGCTTCGGTGCAAAAAACGGACTCGTCCATCAACGAACTCCCATTTTCATCCTCCCTCTCTCCCTTAGATGAGAGGGCCACCGACGATCCATGCTGAGCGCTATGCGACACGTCTCTGCCAAGACAGAGCGCATCCTCAGTCCATCGGCTCCAGCACGGGAGTCGGGACCACGACCGCTTTTCCTGTGGCAGGCGACGGCATTCCGATAGGAGCCGCACCCAACGCCGCCGGGATACCAGCAGGAACCGCAAAACACGGCTCCGCTGACCCCTCCGGTTGCACAAATAGCGGATGGAAAATGCCCGACGGAACGTCGACATCACCATCCGCCTGGCAAACCCGTACTAATCCCGAGAGCGACCCCTGGGACGTACCGGGCATTGACGTCTTAGAAAGATCTGGCATGCCGGAATCTTCCATCAACAACAAATCTTCCTCTTCTATCGTTGGCTCTTGAGCCAAGGACAGAGAAGGGGCAGGTGCATGACCCTCAGCAGAACTAGCCGGACCACCTAATGGTTGTCCTGCACCAGCTTGCGTCACCGGGACCGTGGACTGCAATGATTCAAACATTGCCTTGAACTGGGCTGCCCATACGCCCAGAGCTGAATCCATCCTGTCATTCAGCCGACCTTCCAGTCCCATCAACGACGCCTGCTGCAACTTCGCTGCCTTATCCTTCGCGATCCTCTCCAGTCTCGCACGCCGATCCCTGTCGAACTCTGCCACCATTGCTGACGACCACTTCACACACACATCACAAGGGCTCCCGACCTTACACTGGGCGCACGCCACGCAGTGATGTCCCAAATACTTCCGTTTCATGAACCGGTTGCACTTTTGGCACAACTTATCCGGATTCTTAGGTTTCTGCGAACACAGAGCAAAATTAAAACGCTGCACATGACAAACGATGACGAGCAATACGCACAATCGACTTGATAGTTAAGATTTCTTAAACACATTAACTTTCTCTTAAATTAATGATAATCAAGTTCTTAGGCAGGAGATATTTGAAACTTTTTTGAGTGAAAAAATTTTTTAAAAACACACAACTCAGCCTTTAACTAACGTTAAATCACCAAGGCTACATCGCCGATCACTACAAACACCCTCGACAATGAAGCGAAAGCTAATATCGGCGATAAACAGAGTGCATAGACACACCAGACCAAGAACGACATAATTCATGGGCGCCGCCATCTTGGCCAAGGGCGCATCCATCTTTAGAGGAACCGAGTCGCAAGAGAAAATTAACCGAGTACCTAGGGCTGCGTGGTTTGGCTTACAGCCATATCGGTTTCGATATGACTTTTCATATCGGTTTTAACCGAATATCGGTTTTATGGACATGAAACAAAAAATTTAAATTATAAAAAAATAGCACGAAAACAGAACGTATTTTCACGCCCTGATACATTCGTAACATTTTACGCATTTAAAGCTTAATATACCTCATAACATCCATCATCGCGGGAGTGAAATTATTAATTAGACCACCTAAATATTACGCACAGTTAAATAAGCATCGTTTATTTTGTCAAAATTAATCATAAATCATCAGCAAAACAGGTTGCGAAAAGACGTAAATCACGTGATTGTAATTAATTATGATGTAATTATCTCCCTTTCTTCTTTCATTTCCAATTCGGCCTGGCGACGAAATCATGCCTTGTAGAAAATGTTAACTGTAATATTACGAACGCGAATTTCATTAGTTAATATGATATTGTGTATAGAAGATAACGTTTTAAAATCGGCTTGAGTAATAATTTTATTTAAAATTATATCCTAATCAGCAAAATGTATTCAGCATTATATTTATTGGCGAGATTTGTATGCATTCGGGCGATTTGGTTTTGGGACGACTTTGCATTATGTTAATTAGCCGGTGACGTAAATAAAATGGATGCCGTTGTTTAGAAATGTGTTCCCCGATACAAATTTCAATGACAAATTCCTGCGTTAGGATTGTGTTTTATATTGCAAATTTATCGGAGACTACCAGAGAAAAGACGAGTGGATATTTATTTAATTAATTCGCTGCTTGATTTCTCTCGGCGTACAGCGAGTTACATGGAGTTACACACTATGCGCAATTGGGGCCACGTTCAATTATTAGTTGCCCCGAACGTAGCTTAATGGAAAGTATGGGCATTATTATTCATTACACTTTCATGCTCGTTAGTATATTTTATTTTTAACAATCCTGATACGAAAACCCGAAAATATGTTCATATTCGGTTTTTCGATATTTATTTCTTATAATCGGTTATGAAACCGTCAGTGCAGGATATCGGTTTTAAATATGGTATCGGTATACCTACGAGTACCCGAATTAAACTAAAAGTTAACGGGTACAGAAGCGACTCCAACAATGGCTAACATTTTAAAACAATGTGCCAATTTAAGGAAATTTCAAACAGTCATTATGGCACGAATGTATAAATTCTAGATTGATACAACCTGCCCCTGTGATGATTTTCCCCAATTCCTCCATGAGTTCACCGATAACCACGTAGATACGCTCGCTAATCTCCTTAATTGTCTCAATTAACTAGCTCTAGAAAACACGACTTTCCAAAAGCGCAAAATAGACGAATCTGACTGTGATTGGGAATTGACTCGGTACCTGCGGCTATGGTATTCCCGGACACAGTATGGGCAGGACCAGGAGAGTGCGGAGTTTTAATTGTTTATTTTGAGCTAGACTAGATAATAGATATTATCATAATAGTACATCTGGTAAGTATTATTCGAAGTAGAAAAATGTATCCTAATTTTTTCAAAACATGGAGATAAAGAAAGGACTTGAGGAGATTTTAAAGGTAGGTAGGTAATTAATTCAACGTCATCATACTAAAATTAAAATTTCTTTAACACCCATGCAGGGTTTTGCGGAGGCAGGGCCCTTGCACCATTTAGTGCTCTAAAATTCACACCATCCAATCATTGCCTTCACACATGGTTCATTGACCTAATGGATTTTAGGACAGAGATATCTTCCATGTATGTACTTGATCCAACATTTCTCAAAATGACCCATGATTTCTTGAGGAAGTGGGACAGTTCACCCCACAAAGCAACCGGATCGGCAGAACCCGGCTCATATCATCCAAAACCGGTTTCTGCAGTGGTGTTGATAAATATTTATTTGCAGACCAAGAAAAGGCTATTTTTGAAAATTTATCACTGGAATGACTGTCTCGATAACCGAGCCAGTCATTCCAGTCATAAATTTTCAAAAATAGTCTTCTCTTGTTCTGCAAATAGATATTTTCCTATCGGTCATTGGTGGTCTGACATGAATCAGTCTTTCACTCTCCTGACATGCGCGATTCACTGTCCTCAGCGGTCATTCACCTGGAAACACCAACTCTCCACCAGAAAACTTTGAAGTCTAGATGCTCTCCGAGAGAATCTGAGGCCAGGTATAAATAGGCTTAAGGGCTGTTTTGTTGTCTATGAAATTTAAATATTTTTTTACTAGTTTCCATAGAATTTTTTCTTTCAAACTTCACATCACCTGAGTTGTAACCACCATGCATGCCACCCAGAAAAATTAATGAATAATCCAGCATGCTTATCAGGTACCACTGTACCACAATGCATGTCACCCAACAAAATGAATGAATAAACTGGCATGATTATAATCGTGCTGGTTTATTCTAACAAATATTATCGGTGAGGTACGTGGTGGTATAGTGAATATCACTATGAGCGATGTACGCTGTACTCAGACAGAGTGAGATTATAGTAGCTAATTTGAGAGGAATCCAGTTTTAGCTATTCCCCGCCCATCTCTAGCTAAGCTCCGCCCAAGCTTTACCTGCATTGGGATCGATCTCTGTACTCTCTGAATCTCAAATTCCTGAAAACTATACATGTAAGCTGTTGATATGACAGCAACAGCTCCCAGTCAAATTAGTTTTAAAATATTCGACATCATTTTTATTAACCCTTTAATGGGCATGCCGACCAAAACTGGCCTCTGTTATGGCCTTGTGAAATGTCCATTTACAGGCCAAGAAAATATAATTTTTGAAAATTCACCACAAATGACTGGCTCAATGACCGAGCCAGTAATTTGTCATAAATTTTCAAAAATTGCATTCTCTTGGCCTCTAATTGGACATTCAATAAGTGGATATAAAAATTTTCCTCACCAAATTTGTCCATTAAAGGGTTAAATAGAATACATATAGTCCGTCATCAATTAAGTGTCTGTGACGATTGACGAACTTATCTACGTCATTCATTATGTCATTCATTATGTTGTCATCCTTATGCATCATGTAGTTGATTATGACATCATGATTGTAGGATAAAATGGAAAGGTCCATTATGTAATGCTTATAACTCCCTGTGTAATCATATTTGTTTCACTTTCTATTTCAGCTACTGTTGAAACATAGCCAGACCACAAACAAGTGTTACAAAAATAAACGTACAAAATCTGGAACAGTAGGACAAAAATTTGAAAGACCACTCAGTAATATATGACCTGTGACCAGCAACATCATTCATCAACAGACAGTAGCATAACCATAAAACACCGCTGATCACCAGCATGGGCAATATTATATAGGACAAAGATAGTTTACTTTTGTTCTAGAGACTGGACTTGTATTGTTATTGATCATCGATAACAATACAAATCTCAAAATCAACAGTAAAGTAAACTTAATCTTGGTCCTATATAATATTGCTCATGCTGCTAATGAGTGGTGGTTTGCGCTACTGTCTGTGTTGGTGATTGTTTGAGCAAACTCTGCATTATATCAATATGGCAGCATTCAATAACAATGACATTAAACTTTTTTAAGTGAATGAATAAACAATTTAATCAAATCCAAAATGACCAGGTTTGACTTATTTACTGTATGTAGGTAAAGGTTGTATGGTGTTTTCATCATTTCTTTGCTCTTCAGTGGAACAAGGATTGAGAATTTTTCCCCATTGTGAACAGCAGAACAAGGTAGTTAAAGGTAAGTAAAGCTCCAGCTTTACAACCCTTTACTGTCCAATATTTGTCAAGAAAATGTAACTTTCTGCTGAACCCTTTAATGGGTAAATTTGGTCGGAAAAATTCCAATTGTCTCATAAAATGTCAATTTGCTGATCAAGAATATTCTGGGAGCCAGTCATTCCAGTGATAAATTTTCAAAAATAGTATTCTCTTAGTCAGCAAAAGGGCATTTCTCAGGAACACTGCAGAGGCTGGTTATGGCTGATTTGACCATTAAAGGTTTAATAAATGCCCATTTGCATGCTAAGGCAATTTGTTAACATTTAGAACTGTAATGATTAGCTTGGTTATCAAGCCCGTTATTCCAGTGGTAAAATCTTAAAGTAGTGTTCTCTTGGCTTGCAAATGGTCATTTCTCAAGACAATTTGATTTCAGAGGCCAGTTTTGACCACTCACTGAGTCACGGTAAAAAAATAATTCTTGTTCTGCATATGGACATTTCTCAAGGCCACCACAGAACATGTTTTCACCAGCTGGAGTGTTAAAGGGTCAATTGCTAAAATGTACAATTCTTATAACAGTGACTAACTACTAACTCTTGGTATGTTATTGGTATATCTAATCATGTTAGTTAGAGCTAATTCAATATAACAAACTTTAACAGTTAATTAAATTCAAACGGCACAAATGATCATGGAGAATGCACCAAAATAGCCCAAACTTCAGGGCAAACTCTTTGTCACTGATTGGAGAAGTTCAATCAATCTGTAGTGTACCAGCTTCAAGTCTTTCCAGTAGTGGTGGCTTCCTCATCGTCAAACATGTCATCATCAGAAGATTCACTGTCCCACACATTAGCTGTCTCACCATTACTATCAGTGTCTGATTCCACGTTTACAACACCACGATGAGTGATATTTGGTTTAAAGTATACAGCACAATATATAGCCAGTAATATACTATATACATGTACTGTTAGGCCCTATGACCTGACAACGGCTGTTATGGTCATACGCTGCCCTCAGACTTTAGCGCAGAAATCAAACACATTATTCATAGTTTCGCACATCTGGGCATCTTGAATTCGGCCGCCATTAAAGTTGGGGAAAACTTACTACATGCTAAAGAGGACTGCCCATACAAACTCATTGTTTACATTTTCCTTGATGTTCAAACCATTAAATCCTGTGTCTGAGAATCTGTAATAATCCTGTCAGGTATCAGAAAACATGAAATCATGAGTGAATTTCGCAATATATTAAAGAAAATGTAATTAAGGTTTAATGGCCCATTACTTGTAATGTTAAATTAGCCCCTCTGAAAATGGCGTATCTCCCAGGGTATTATGGGAAATTTGATTGTGATGACGTCATTGTGATTCTATGAATATAATACAGGGTGGGAATATCGCCTCCAACAAGGGAGTACTTCTACTATTGCATTAACAATTTCAAACGACAAGAGAAAATAATAAATTTGTTACGAATGTGTCAAAATTCTGGTGAATATTTTGAAACTAATTTGACTGAAAGCCAGCTCCCAGTCAAATTGCTTTCAAAATATTCCACATCATACTTATATAATGACTGTAAAAGTGGAATTCTCGGATTTCAGGTTCAAATGGGTAAAATGTGGTAATTCATTGGTTTAGATTTGGGGCCTATTTCCCTGATAATGCAGGTTGCTAGGCCAATATTGGCCCAGTAACCTGCATTATCATTCTTGTTTTAGTAAATGTGATGTCACCGATAATGAGAAAGTTATTGATTGTCGCAAGGGAGCCGCACACACAAAATATATATATAATATCCATTTCGTCCTGGTCGCGAAAAAACAATGTTGAAGATAAACAATCCGATAAACTCGATCAGCGACGTGTCTTTGTTCACAGTTTTCGAGATAACTAACTTGAAGCACTGTTAGTAATAAGCCTGAGTTAAGATGCCGAAGCGGTCAGATATATAGGCATCACACTTTCTGATTGGCAGTTTCGTTATTCCGTGTTATCTGTCTACTTTTTAGTCTGTGGCATACACGAAATGTGCGTAGATTGATGAATTGCACACACACAAATATGTTATTTTCTAAACAATTGACGCCATCTTTGCTAGATCTGATTAAATATGCGTGTATTCTCGACCAATCATACGGTGATACCCGTTGCCGAAAACGGGTAATAACGTTATGTACTCGGATACTCCTGGAGTCAGTTCAGGAAGGCGAACGTTCGCGTTCCACGCGGTACAGTGTTCAGTATATAATGGAAAACGTTTTGCGCGGTCCTGAATGCACTCCAGGCACGGGTAAAACAACTATGTACGCATGTGCATGTCTATGTAAAAGCGGAGATTTTCGGTTACATATTATGTATGAAATAGCGAAATCGAAAACAACCGAATGTCAAGTTTGCAGATTTTGTAAATCGTTTCCATTTCCGTTATAAGACAAATTTGGCATAACACACTAGCTGCAACTGGTGCATATATTGTTCTAAAAAGTTATGCCCATTACGTCGGCTCAAATTAGACTATATTGTAATAAACCCATTTCAGAGAAAATCTTGGTTTATTCATCCAGATTTCAAGAAATTGTGGATTGAAAATTTATTAAAATATACGCACTGTCATCACACTAGCTTCATACTCAGTAAAGAATACCCAGGTGCTGAGTTCACACACGTCCATTTTATACAAAATTAGGATTGATTACGATGATGACATTTCGACAATTATCACTTGCTCTGTAAGTCATTATACTAAAGCGATGTATCGATTTTCACTTTTTCAAATTTGATGCATATGCCTTGAATACCTCGAAGGACTGCGAAAAAAAGTGCGGGAAATCAATTATGACAGACAGAGTGCAAACCTATAGTCCCCCTGGTTTTACCGGTAGGGGGCTAATAATGGAAGCTGACTATTCAGAAATATGATGGCTAATCCTTTAGCAGATTATTCATACCCAAATGACTATGGTTAAATCTATAAAAAACAAACAAAAAAAACTAGATATCTGGGCCTGATTCGTGAACCCTCTGAAATTTTTTGTTAATTTTCAAACGGTATCCATTTCTAGGAATAACCAGCCACTTTTTAACTAAGCTCCATCCAAATTGTATTTATGCTGGACTCAATTTATACTCTTTGAAGCCTGCATTTCAAGAATCCAAATATCAAGGTAACTACCATATACAGGAAAGCTGTTGAATATTTGGAACTAATTTGACAGGGGGCTGTTGCTGCATATGGCCAATCCGATCCCTCTATTCTCGGATCAAATGCCGGATGCCATTTGGATCTGCATGTCTTGCCATTGTCCACTTCGCGTAGCAGGGCTTGACAAAACTACATTGACAGTCAATGTTGCATTGCGTGCAATGGCATACAAACGGTATCGTTCAGACTATAGTGTCTTTTACGCCACATATACGTTAATGCATGCCTGTGACAAGATTAACCATTTATGTCTAAGTGACATTTAAATGAGCTATCAGTTGAAAGTTATGCTTCAGTGACAGATTAATCTGATGAAGAATCATTCTTATTGTGGCGCTTAACCCATTAACCCTTTATCACTCATATCAGCCAAAAACAACGTCTGCAGCAGGGATGGGGTCAATTCCATTTTATCAATTCCAATTCCACCTCAATTCATTTTATCAATTCCAATTCCATTTTCACATCAATTCATTTTAACAATTCCAATTCCACCCAAACAAGTTCAATTCCAATTCCATTTGATCAATTCCAACTCCATACCAATATTTACGTGAGATCAACATTGTTATATTTTAACTCTTTAATGCCCAAGATTGGCCAAGAAAAACTAAAAACTATCATTTAAGAGAAGACTATATTTTAAATTTTACAATGCAATGACTTGCTAAATTATGGAATCAGACATTCCACTGGTAAATTTTCAAAAATAGTCTCTTAGCATACATATGATCCTTCCTCAAGGCCAGTGCAGACGGCATTTTTGGTTGGCTTCTCCATTAATATTTAAAACAATTAGAATAAAAATTGTTGTTGCCAATAGGTAGTTGTATATCTTTCAGTCAAATTATTGTCAAAAAAGTCAACATTCAGCAAATCTTATTTTTAGTTCATTTGACTTAATTATAGATTAATGCCGAGGTTTTTTCTGATGAGTATGACTAAAGTTTAATGCAATGTCTAATTATTATAGATACATGTAAACCTTGCTATATAAATGTTTGCATTAAAAAGCATTAGAATACAATGTATATAGTACAGTACTGAGTGAGAGTACTGAGCACATGCGCTTGAATAACACCTCAAGTCCAGGTGTCTGTGTTTAAAAATCTGAGACATTTCACAGAGGGGGTTGTTCAATGATTCCTTTGTTATGTAGGAGGGTATAATTACAGGGTAATTATCTTGTAATGTGCTACTTTCTTCACCCATTTCATTCCATGCAGATGATAGTTATTACTTTACTGAAAACTATTGCCAACATCTTGATGAATAATTTTAACACAATTTGGTTATCTTGGTTCTAGCTTATATATTTGAAATCATTTTAATTATTTTTATGATTTTAATGATGGTATGATTTCATAGAGATGAAAACCTGTTTCCAGGGAATGCAGAATAAGTTCAAGGTCAGAGACTTTGATTGAATAAAGGAGCTACAAAGCTCACATAGGATAAAAGGCTTAATTGGTCACTGGTCAGGGAGAATTGAGTTAACTCAATAATGTATTAAAGTTCATAGCATTTATCAGATCTTTATTTTGTCAATTCAGAGAGCGAGATTATTTTTGAAAATTTACCACTGGAATTACTGACTCAGTTAACCAGCTAGCCACTCGTGGTAAATTTTCAAAAATAGTCTTCCATTGGCCGGCCAATGGACATTTCTCAAAATAAAGATCATTTAGGATGAAATGCATTAAGAGCATATAAAGAGCGGTGTATAATTTACAGATATTACATGTACATTTTATAGGCAATAATGTTCAGTAAATCTATGCCAAATATGACAGGAATTGATTGGAATTGAACTGAAATTTATCAATTCCGGTCAATTCAAATTATCAATTCCAAATCCAATTCCAATTCTGGTGTCTTAAAATTTATCAATTCCAATTCCAGAGTCCGGAATTGAATTGGAATTGACTGATCAATTCCAATTGGAATTTATCCCAACCCTAATCTGCAGTGGTCTAGAGTCTGCAGTGGTCTTGAGTCTGTAGTGGTCTTGACAAATGTTCATTTGCAGACCAAGAATACTATTCTTTTTAATTTACCACTGGAATGACTGTCTCGATAACTGAGCCAATTCCAGCGGTAAATTTCAGAAGTCAGTAATTCCAATGGGAAATTTTCAAAAATTGTGTCTTGTCCTGCAAAAGGACATTCACTAAGCAAAGATTTCAATTTTCTAGACAAATCTTGATCATTAAAGAGTTAGTTCTTATCTCAGTGAAAGTGTGAAACGGTTCTCACCTGCAACTGTTTCCACCTGTGGTGCCACTCTCTGTACCTGTTGTGTGGGACGAGTGGCCATTGTAGGCGGTGGAGATGGCTGCGCTACATTAGATCCAGAAGCGGTATCTGAGAAAACAATATTAGTCACAGTTAATTTATAAACATTCAACAATCTGTCATACAATTCAAGAGGATCGATTATATATAATCATGATAAATCAGAGTGCAGTGCAGTATATATATTACCTTTGCCAACAATGTGAGATAGTGATGAAAATATGATAGCTTGGACAATGTGTCGAGGTTAAAATAACAGATATTTGTATGGTGATGACGATAACTTAGTATATCAGGGGAGATAACTCATCGTCACAAAAAAATCATATGCCGTTCTTAGAGATGATAATCTCATCTCAAATGTTGTATTGTACCGATAGATTATGGTTTATAGATTCCATATCATAATATCCTGTCACATTCCTTTATCTGTATCCCAATTATCTGCTCTGTAATATTGCGTAAATGTTGAACTTTGATCGCCACCATTTTGTCTCCTCAAGCGATAGTGTGTGATGTCATGATCTAAGAGTCAATGCATTACATTCTTTATTATGTAATACTCATCACGTTGTATATTTTGAAATTAGTTTGGCTGGGCGCTGTTGCAAACAGTCAAATTAGTTTCAAAATATTCAACAGCTAACTTTATAGATTTCTGGAAATTGAGTCAAGTAGTTCAGGTATCGATCGATCCTAACACGGCGAAGACAGTGTGGCAAACACTACAGCTTATTATCTCGGGTCTTTAAAAATTTCTGAGATTTCTATTAAAAGTTATCGACTGTTTTTTGCAAAATAATTTGACATGCAGTATTGTTATATCATTGTTGTGAGGGTGGCAATGAGTGCGACGTGCGTCATAAGTGTGATATAGAAAGGATCTGACAAGAGGACACTTTTCATATCACTATCAAACGAATCCAAAATTATCACATTGCATGAGCTTTAGCTTCCTGGTCCATGCAACTCACGAAACTCATTTAAATGCACCATATATTTTCATCACTGTGACACCACTTACTAAGCGTTCTGACAAATGCGCCACAGAAAATAATGACAAACAAAACATTGTAATTTCGGACTAGAAATTACTTTTAATCCAACTTTTAAATTTTCTGCAAATTTACAAACGTATTTCATAACTAGGTAGTACATTACAAGATTTAAATCAACAACAACGTATCTGTTGTGTTTACATTTATACCGCCATCGTCTCTAGGAAACATTTACGGTGTCACAGGGCATGTGGGATTATTACAAATTATCTAACCAATGAAAATCTTTCTTATGGGTTATCTAACCAATGAAAACCTTACGTTGAAAATTTCACGTACTGAAAGCTGTGTTTATATGATAAAATATGATATGTAATGATTTAATGAATGCCATGCAATGGAATACAAGCTTATTTCTGTAACAAATAGTATGAACTACATTATATGAGTAAGTCGCTAAGCTTCACCAGTGTTGGGATCGATTGATCCCTGAACTCACTGACTATCACTTTCCAGAAAACTATACAGGTAAGCTGTTGAATATTTTGAAACTAATTGGACTGGGTGCTGTTGCAGCTAACAGTTAAATTAGTTTCAAAATCTGCAACATGTTTATAAATAGTAGACATACAATCTGTACAACAACGCTTAGTCCATCTTCAATTAAGCGTTCGTGATGTACCTATCTTCATTCATGATGTCATTGATTATGACGTCATCATATACATCACATAGATGATTATCATATGATGGATGAATAAACTGGAAAGGTCAATTTCTAGTCTCACCGTCATGAATGTCTTGTAGTGTCACTGTTGTCGGCATGACAGTGGCTGTGGGCGTAGGCATCAGTGATGAGCTATGCGCTGCTGTTGTTGTGGGTGTAATAGCCATGGGTCGAATACTGGCGGTTGCTTTGACTGCAGCAGCAGCACTAGCCACAGGCTGCACAGGAGCAGCGTGGCGCATTGGAGTAGAAGGTGCAGTCATCGGTCGGATATTTGCAGTACGGGCTGCTTCAGGTACTTGGGGACTGTGAATAAAGAGAAACAGGTCCTGGCATGATACTGATATCTTAGTATTTTGGCCAATGAAGCCAATTTATTTGTTGATGTCTTCAGTCAACTCATTTTCCGTGTGTGCGCGCGCACACATGCACACACGTGCCTGCATGCATGCATTCGTGCGTGTGTGTATGAATTAATTCATGCGTATCAGAATGCGGGCTGGATCTGGTCAAGTTTGCATCTAAGAGTAGTTAATAGTAAATACAAGCTATGATAACAAGAGACAAAATGTTGGCTTAAGCTTACTGTATGAAGTGCTATACCAGTTAGAACAGATAATAAGGAAAAATTAGTTACCTCACCAGGATCTATAAATTGTTTGAGTGTAGCTTTCGTAACCATCTCGGTCACCAGAGTGACGTAGCCAGCGACCTTCAGTTAGTGCTGAAGAAGTGACCGAGATGGTCACGAAAGCCGCTCTCAAACAATTTCTACATCTAATTTATTAGAAGTTTATTGAACTTTCACTGCATCTTTCAGAAAACGGATTCATCTGGCTCTTGTATGAGTGGTAGTCTACGCTATAGCCAGAACCAGGTAGTCTATGCTCAAAGATGCCAATCTACCAAATTAGAAATCAAGTTCTAAATATTACACCTGCCAATCACCACATGGGCATTTTTAATCCTAACGCTATCCATAATGTTTAAACAGAACAGGAGGATAAAAGGAGGATAAAGAGTAAGAGAGATGGGAAGAGGATCACTAGTCTTAGGTTACCCCTTTCACGACGAAGCCAGCCAAAACCGGCTTCTGTAGTGGTCTTGGAAAATGTCCAGTTGCAAGCCAAGAGAATACTATTTTTGAAAATTTACCGCTAGAATGACTGGCTCGAATCTCGAGCCAGTCATTCTAGCGGTAAATTTTCAAAAATAGTATTCTCTTGGCCTGCACATGGACATTCAATAAGTAAATATTTTAATTTTTTGAATAAATTTAGTCATTAAAGGGTTAAAGAATATTCAATTTTATTCAAACTCTCATCTGCATTTTCCAGGTATATGGTATGAAAACAAGAGGCCCGAGGGTTTGTAGCACTCACCTAGAATTATTGGACACTAGCACAACAGAACAAAATGAGATGACCACTGGAAAATGTTACCAACCAAGATTTATTAAAATTGGCCAATGGTTAATAAGCAGGTTTTTTTTATGATTTTCTCAGAAATTTTCAGAAAATACATGTCCGCCAAAAATGCTAAATTTTGATTGATTCATGGCAGACATGGTTTTTTATCGATCAAGTTTCCATGTACAAACTTTAATGGCGCTTAGGCCCTATTCATATCGCCCAAATTTAGGCCCTGATCCGTTAAGCGGTACTAGTTATTTTCACGAAAACTAGGTTATCCAGTATGGCCGCCAAAGCATTTGGCCAATCAAGTTCCCTTAAACAAACTTGGTTCAGCTGTTGTACAAGATGATCTGTCATGGGTTTCGAATTGATCCTCATGCAGTTTCCGAGGTTTTTTAGACTTTCTAAAAATCAACCAAAATCCAACGTGGCTGCCGGCCAAATTGGCCGATCAGCTTCCTTTCAGCAAACTTGGATCCCTTATGCCCTAAGGATGCTTCCTGCCAAATATACTTGAAATCAGCCAAGTAGTTCTCGAGAAGACTTTTAAAATTTCCCATTGCTTTAGTATTGGAGTTTTTGGCGAGAAAAGATCCAAGATGGCCACCAAACCGTTAATCTGCCGGTTTTGGAAATGACAAATTTGAAGCCAGAATAATCAAAAACTTATACAAAACCAATTTTGGCTCCAAAATCCATCAAATAAAAATATCCAATATGCCCACCAAGCACGCTACATTTTGATTGGTCCATAGCGGCCATGTTCTTTTACGCATCAACTTCCCTTGAACAAACCTTAATGGCCTTAATCCCTAATCATATCTGCCAAATTTCAGCCCGATCCGTTCAGCGGTTCTGGAGAAGTCATTTTCATTAAAACTAGGCCAACCAAGATGGCCGCCAAACAATTTGACCAATCAAGTTCCCTTGAGCAAACTTGGTTCAGCTCTTGCCCCAGATCATATCTCATGAGGTTTGCATCAATGCCCCAAGCGGTTTCGGAGAAGACATTTCTAAAAATCAGCCAAAATTCAAGATGGACACCGGTCACATTGGCCGATCGGCTTCGTTTGAACAAACTTAGATCACTATGCCCTAAAGACGCTTCCTGCCAAATATAATTGAAATCGGTCCAGTGGTTCTTGAGAAGTCGTTAATGTCGTTAGTGGATGGATGGTTACCATGGCATAAGCACACTTCGCCTTCCAGGCTAGGTGAGCTAAAAATGAAAATTTTCTAATCTCAAGTTTAAATCAATCTCATGAAACAGGAGGGGCTCATGTAGCTCTTAATTAAAAAGGTAGAAATCATGCAATCATCTGAAAGGACAGATGAATGTGTCATATTTACCTGGCTCTCTCGCCAGTCACAGCGCCAGACGCATGTCTGACAGCCTGAGGGGAAGCAACTCCAGCAACAACGCTCTGCATCTTCAACAGCTCAAGTTGCTTCTTTAGCTGTTCGGACTGTGCCAAAAAATGTTGTTAAAACAATAAATCATGTTTCTAAATGAACACTTCTCAACAGATGGATGCTGTTCAAATATAGGATGATGAGTTACGTCTATGGAAGGATCAGATCTGTCACTCTAAAGCCTCATGCCATAGGCACTAACAGCTCCCAGTCAAATTAGTTTCAAAATATTCAACAAGTTACCTGTATAACAAACTTGAAAGTGGGATGCTGGAAATTCAAGGTTGACAGTATAAAAATCGATTCAAACATATGTGCAAGGTGGGTGGAGCTTAGCTAGAAATCGGCGTGGCATGGCTAGAAATGGATCCATCTATTGTTCTGCACTTTTAATGGCAACCACATTTGTGATGTCAGAGGTAAGAGAACTATGGCCACTTAACCCTTTAAACCTCGAATTTATACAAGAAAATTACAATTTTCTCATAGAAAATGTCCATTTGTAGGCCAAAAGGCTATTTTTGAAAATTTACAACTGGAATGACTGGCTTGGTTATCGAGCCAGTCATTCCAGTGGTAAATTTTCAAAAATAGTCTTCTCTTGGTCTACAAATGGACATTTCTCAAGACCACTACAAAAGCCATTTTTGGCTGATATGAGTGTTAAAGGGTTAACTCATTAAAACCAACAGATCAAAAATGATAAATTCTTTGATCTAAAGAATATTCTGTTGAATATTTTGAAACTAATTTGACTACGAGCTGTTGCTCTGCTGACCGGTTGTATTGTAAATGAGGCATGTGATTTCAAGGATAAAAAAGTTAATGGTCAACACTGTCACTAGCTTCAGCAGTGGTCTTGAAAACTTCCACATGCAGACCAAAGAACACATTTTAGAAAACTTACTTCTACTCTTGGCCTGACACAGTATGTCTGGGAATAATTCATCACATTTTCCTGACAAATTTTAACCATTAAAGGAAATCCTTGAAATGATAAGCAACATTCAACCCTGTTATGATCAACATGCACCAACTGTCAGCTCGATGTTTTTAAAATACTATATTATATACATACTAACCAATGGAGGATGGCAGGTTATCCTTTAATTATAGGATGTCATAATCAATTACGTCATGAATGACGTAGCTAAGTTTTCACGAATGCTTAGTTGATGACGGACTAATATAAGCATTTTTGTACAAATTGTAGATCTTTACTATTTAGTAAACACACTATTGAATATTTTGAAACTAATTTGACAGGGCGCTGTTGCTGCCATAGGCTTACTTGTACAGTTTTTTGGAAATTGAGATTCAGCGAGTACATGGATGAATAAATCCTAACACAGGCAAAATGTGGGTGGGGCTTATCTAAAGATGGGCGGGGTATAGCTAAAACTGGATTCCTCCATGGCAAACAGAACTGGTTTACAACTACTAATATTTACATTGGCAACTGCGTCCTCTTTTTCTTTCAGCATCTTGTCGAGCTCCTCCTGTAAATCACTGTCATTGTTTGTTGCGGCTATGGCAGCATCTGTTACCTCTGATAGAGCCGCCTGCAGTTGTCCAAGACGATCCTCGTAGTCCTCCTTCATGACAGACACATTGTGCTGAGTCTCATCTTATGGCAAAATTTAACAGAAATGACAGTAAAACTGTTAAATACTGATCAAATACAATGATACTACCCAGAATTCCTTGCACAGAATAGTACCTATTCCTAAATATGACAATAGTCCAATGCTATAAGCAAAACCACCTTATGGAATAGTTTCTTAAGCCTTATTACTCTAGTGTCAATATTCTATCTTTTACATGTCAATAACAAAGAAACTGGTAGATATTTTTCAACAAATTTGGTGGACGATGTTGCTGTCGTATCTTCCACCAAATTCGTTGAAAAATTAACACCAGTTCATCTTTTAATTTAATTTGGAAGGTCAAGCTGGTCAAACACCAGTCTCTGATTGATTGAGATGAAAGCTCCATCAGAAGGCATGGCCCTACAAAACCTTTAAATTTATTCAGTTGGGAGGTCTTTGAGATGATTTTTCCTAAGTTACTCAGGATGACCAAATCTGAATTGCCATATGACCAATATCTCTTGATAATGGCAGACAAACTGTAAACACCTTAATGGCTCTATACACATTTTTATGTGAAAATCGTGAAAATCAATTAAAAAAAACATCGAACTTATCATCCAATATGGGCTGTCAAATAAATCTGGATCTGTTTGTCCTCTCGAAATAGAAGTGATTTTACATATTTTTTCAAATAGAACAAACCTCCACATAGCTGCCAATATAACATGCATTTATATGAGCAACCAAATTTATTAAATAAACAATTTAACCATTTAATGGTCAGGCTGGCAAAAACCGCCCTCTGTAGTGGTCTTGAAGAATGTCCATTGGCCGGCAAAGAAAAGCCTAATTTATCACTGGAAAGGTTGGAGTAATAGCCGAGCCAGTCATTCCAGTGGTCAATTTTCAAAATGTCTTCTCTTGAGATTCCGTAAGCAAATATTTTGACGATTATCTTGCTTTGTTTCCACCAAGAAATAAGCTAGAGCAACTACACTATGCGTAGTTATTATCTTCCTCACTGTTTATAAGGTACAATTTAGTTAGTACGCATGTACCAATTAAGTATGCACAAACCCATTTTTTGTTCTCTTGCATGACCATAAACAGGTCAAATGGGCAAAAACAAAACAGGCTACCCAAAGCAAGTTTGCTTAAAACAACAAGAGGCCCAAGGACCTGTGACACTCACATGGACCATCATCAGCATTGGAACCAGTTTTACATTTATATAGACATGATGGATAATTTAAAAAAAATCAAAGATGGCCATTTGAAGTGCAGAACAATGAATAGAGAAGCTTCATTTGCATATGGCACACAAGATTACTTCCTACCACATTTGATTCAAATCAGACAGTTTTTTTAGATGTTTGCAGAAGCATGTTAATTAGCGACTGATGAAGACGATGGATGGCTGATGGTACTATCTCTTTCAGAACAGATGAAGAACCAAATTCCTCGCAATTAACCTTTTCACACATGAATTTTCCATATCTTATTTTTAAGGCACCCATACAAAAAGAACTTGAACATTTTGAAATTAATTTTACTGGAAGTTTACTGCTCAAATTAATTTCAAACTATTCAACTGATTAAATTTTATATCATAAAAAATTTACATTTTCAGGGATTTGTCGGTGACACCTTTAAATGCCTGTTCAACGTTTTGGATTTTTGCATCACGGTCATAGCGACCTTGAACTTTGACCTTGTGACCACAATATCATTGTTACACTTCGTTCCAGCATAGGGATGCATGTGTGCAAGAATACTTCTAATAAGGTTACACAAAACTTCCCTTGCCACCGCTGCAATCATCGTCGTCATCGGGAGTGATACCTATGTTTCACTTCTAAAAATGTATACTGTTAATAAATGTTCAGAAAAAATTGTTAAATTACTATTCTAGGCTTGGGTAGCAATAACTTGAAATGGAGTAATATATTTTTAGCTATGTCCCACCCTTTTGTGGCTAAGCTCCACCCACTTTTTACATGTCTGAATTAGCAGAATCTAAATTTTAAGGTTAGCCATACAGGTTAGCTGCTGAATATTTTTAGACTAATTTAACTAGGAGCTGTTGCTGTAGCAGCAAAATCTCCCAGACAAATTAGTTTCAAAATACTCAACAGAATGTTTATGAAAATTAAAATTGTAAATTAATCAGACATACAATTCATACCCTTTAGTGAGACTTTTCGATTTTTATCACAGAGCGACATCATTTTGATTGCGATGTCAGCTAACCTTGGACATGTTTGATTATGACTTAACCCTTTGAACCCTGACGTACCAGAATCTCAATTTTAAAACATTCATAAAGGTAAGCTGTTGAGTATTTTGAAACTAGTTTGACAGGAAGCTGTTGCTGCCACAAACAGCTCCCAGGCAAATTAGTTTCAAAATACTCAACAGAATATAATTTATAAAAACTTCATGGAGTCTGGTGTATTTACCTTTCGGGTCCAAAGGGTTAAGATACTTGAGTGATGGATTGGATACCTCCATTGTCAATAAATAAATTAAATCAGATTTACAATGCTCTTTAAAACTCACCTAATTCCAGTTCCAGATCAGTTAATTTCTGCCTAGCTTGTAATGTGTCAGAAAGCAGTTTGTCTATCTGTTTTTTCTGACTGGTTATCTTATCTTTAGCTGTCTGTAAAATGCTTCGCGACTGATTCTGCTTCCTTTCATGCTCTTTGTTATCTGACTGAAGCTTGGTCTCGCGCGTCTTTAACTCAGTCAATTCCTGCAATGTATAATTAATTCACTAAATTTGCCCTGCACACATGCAACACACTGGTATTTGCCTATACATCAGTAGTGTTGAGCCCTTTGAGCCATCACCTTCATATATCTTAACTCAAACATAAGCTAATGGAAATTTTGGAACGGAAGTCGCAAAATCGAAATTGTTTTCGATGTAATCAGGAAACAAGAGCTCCGCAAATGGCGCATAATTATACCACTCCATGATGACAAATGAATGAATAAGAGCTATCGGAAAATAGGGTTTCTTCCTCAGACCTAGACCAGTCATCGTATCAATTTTCAAAGTGGACCGATAGCGGTCAGGGAGTTATCCTTCGGAAACCAATTATTTTAAATGGCCACCGATGGCTGGCGGCCTTATAGGATATTAGATCATCATCAATTTCGGTAGATTTATTTTCCTCAGACGTAGTTAAGTCATCCTATCAAGTTTCAAAGCGATCTGCTAAACAGAAACGGAGTTGTTGTTCAGAAACCAGTTTTCAAGATGGCCGTCGGTGGCTGGAGCCATATTGGATTTCAGATTATCGCCCATGTTGGATAAATTTCTTCCTCAGACCTAGTCAAGTCATCCTATGAAGTTTCAAAGCGTTCTGATAAATGGTAATAGAGTTATCATCCGGGAACCAATGTTGATTTCGATAGGTTTCTTCTCCAGACCTAGTCCAACCACACTACATGCCCTATGACATTTCAAAGCCTGTTAAACATTTTAAATGGTAACCAAGCTATCATCCGCAAATCAATTTTCAAGATCCATGCCTGGCCACCTTTGATCTAGTTAGGTTTATTCTCTAGACCTAGCCCAACCACCCTATGAAGTTTCAAAGCAATTTGATAAGATGTAACAGAGATATCATTTGAATACCAATTTTCAAGACGGCTGCTGGTGGCTGGCGGCTATCTTGGATTTCGGATCATAGTCATTTTCGATAGGTTTCTTTAGCAGATGTAGTCCAACAACTCTATTAAGTTTCAAAGCGATCCAATAAACAGCAGCGGGGTTATCATCTGGAAGCCGCTCTGCCCGTCACATAATAATATAATAACTTCCAATCGCCATTACAAAATACCACTTCAATTTTCTTCTTTTTGGGGGGGGGGGGGCATAAAAATCAGAATAGTGCAGCCTTTTTTTTAATAAATAGTAACATTTTAAACTGCTTAATATTACCCACAAATGTGTTGAATAAATCTACTACGAAAACACATTTCAAAGTTTTGTACACTATATCCGGGACATTAGTGTACAAACAAAATATAGGCTCGCACGGGGGCATGCCAAGACAGCTGAACAGGTGTATTATTGCTATAGCTGACTGATGGATTACCCGAGTTAGAAGGTGCTAGTCTACCATGCTAAATGGGCTAGCTATTTATTATCATTGTGAGTAATGACATAATGACAAAGTTGATGGATGGATGATAGATGACTGATAGATGGATGGTGTACAGGCTTTAGGATCACCTGCGCCATTGTGCTAGTTGACCTAAAGCGATGTACTTGTAGAGTTATTATTATAATTATGTAATAGTATTATTATTACCTTTTCTAGATTTTCAATCTTTTCTTGAAGGTTTGTAATTTCTGCTTCATTGCTGCTCACTTTCTCTTTCGCCTCATCTCGCACTCGCTCAGTTGCCACCAATTGTTCACGAATCTCAGCAGTCGCTGCTTCCATAGCGACCTGGCTTAGCGGTGCACGGTCAGTTTCGACTTCAGCTTGAAGAGCTTCTAAATCCTTGGAAACCTTTTCAGCTTGGTCTTTGTACTTACGACCAATTTTACGGAGCTATTGGCAATAAAATTCACAATAACATCTGTACAGTTAAATAACGCTAAAACATGCAGCTTAATATTTGATATTTAATTTGATTCCAATTTAATTAGACATTTATATCTTTTATAAATAGACTTACATCTAAACAAACTAAAATCAGAACACAAAATATACAATTAACTCAATTAGATTATCATTATAATCATTTAGTGGACAAGCAGGCCAACAGAGCTCCAGCAGTGGTCTTGAGCAATTTTCATTTACAGTTATCAACAACCAAGTCAGCCATCGCATTGTAAATCTTTCTAACACAGTCTTCTCTTAGTATATAGGCATAGGCCGGGTTTATAGTCTGCTTCCACTTGTGTGCTCAGCCAACTTTCCAACATTACCCCTGGTCATCGAGCCTTTTCATTCCTGTACAATTTCAACTTCCTTTTTGGGAGCATACAGCCATACTACGGCTGCCATTTATAGACGCTCAATGGCTTTATTGCCGATATTCTGTATTGACGACAATGCCCTCACAGGTACCTATTTTACAGTCAGGTAAACTGGAACAACGGCGAGTGAAGTGCCTTGCTCAGGGACACAACGCGGCAGCTTGGCCAGGCATCGATCCAGCGACATTCGAGTCATGAGCCTTGCTCACGGACACAATGCGGCAGGCCGGCGAGGAATCGATCCAGCGACATTTGAGTCACGAGCTCGACTCCCTAACCTGCCACTGCGTCTCTGCAAATCAACATCCTAAATCAATGCTCTTATTTGCTTGAACAATTTTAATGGTCAAGATCTGTCAAGAAAAAATGAAACGTTTGCAGAGTGAATGTCCATTTGCAGTCCAAGAAGACTATTTTTGAAAATTTACCACTGGAATTCTGGCTTGGTTACCGCGCCAGTTATTCCAGTGGTAAAATTCAGAAATGGTTTCCTCTTGGCCTGCAAATGAATATTTCTCAGGACCACTGCCGGCTGGACTAGTAACGGGCTAAAGCAGTAAACAAAGCTCATCAACATACAAGATAAATAATAGAGGGATCTGATCTGTCCCTCAAGTAACTGACATCATAATCAAATACATCACTTGTTCCCTGACATCACAATCAAAATGATGTAGCTGTGTCACGAAACTCAAAAAATCGGTTAGAAAAGTGTGACTTGTATGTCTTTGATGAATTTACAATTTAGTAAAGATTCTGTTGAATATTTTGAAAATAATTTGACTTGGAGCTGTTGCTGCTATAGGTAACAGCTCCTAGTTAACCTAATTTCAAAATATTCAACAGTGTACCTGTATAGTTACCCTGAAATTTTTATTTGGGAAATTAGGGTTTCAGTTTCAAATCGATTCCAATACGAGTAACAAATGGACAGAGCTTAGTTAGAAATTGGCAGGGCATAGCTAGAAATTGGCAGGGTATAACTTGAAATTGGCATGGTATAACTAGACATTAGCCGGGCATAGCTAGAAATTGGTAGGGTATAGCTAGAAATTAGTAGGGCATAGATAGAAATTGCAGGGTATAGCTAGAAATTGGCATGGTATAGCTAGAAATTGGCAAGGCATAGCTATTGGAAGGGGAGAGCTAGAAATTGATCGGATTATTGATGGTATCTACAGCAAAAGTGGCTAGACATACAAGGCAACTTACCTTGATCATGGTCTCTGATTTCTCGTCAACCTCGGCAGTCTTCTGTTCAATCACAGTTTTCTGAGCTGTTAATTCAGTGCTGTTAACATAATAGGTGCTGCCCTATACATATGAATTCTTGTAACACTCATATCAGCCAAAAAACCAGCTTTTGCAGACCAAGACTTTTTTTTAATTTGCCACTGGAATACCTGGCTCGATAACTGAGCCAGTCATTCGTCGTAAATTTTCAAAAATAATGTTCTCTTAGTCTGCAAATGGACATTTTCAATGCTTGAACAAATCGACTTAAAGCATATACTAGTCAGGTAGGCCAAAAGCGGCCTTTACAAAGGGCTTAAGAAATGAGCATTTGCAGGTTAAGACCATTATTAACATTCAGGATACGACCATTTTTAACATTTAACTCTGGAATGACTGGCTCATAGTCTTTTGTTGGTCTGTAAATGGACATTAATTATTAATAAATAAATTAAAAAATAGATTTTCCTGATAAATCTTGATCATTAATAGGCAAAGAACTTACAAATGTACGGTTGGTATATAGACTGAGAACAATGTGTCTATAAAATGCTGTTTTAACTACAGCTTTCACTGACAACAAATCTTTCCAGTTTATCCATCAATCATATCATGTCATAATCTGTGATGTGTAGGATGATGTCATAATCAATGATTTCATGTATGACGTAGATAAGTTTGTCACGAACACATAATTGATGACGGACTAAAGCTTGAAATTGTTGTACGAATTGTATGTCTTTAATATTTAATAAAGATGCTGTTGAATATTTTGACACTTATTTTGACTGGGTGCTGTTGCTGCCATAGGTAGCAACATCATCCAGTTAAATTAGTTTCAAAATATTCAACAGCTATACCTGTATAGTTTTCTGGAAATTGATAGGAGTTCAGGGATCGATTGATCCCAACACGTGCAGTGGGGGTGGAGCATAGCTAAAGATGGGTGGGGCATAGCTAAAACTGGATTACTCCACTGGATTGAAAGGCATTGTCTTCTAATTACCTTCAACATATTCAAAAGTATGTTTTATTTAGTTTTGGACATACATTTATGTTAGCTTATTTCTGGTAAAATTTGTAAAGCAAGTTAGGTTATTTCCGAGCTGCACTGTAAGTGTTTATTTTACAGTGCTTGAATACATACTTTAGCTTTGTAACTTCTAACTGCGAATTTTGAAGATCTTTTCTGAAATGGAAAAAATGTTATCGTTATTTAATGTTTTCAAAACAACAGAATGAATACAAACGATTAAGTACAAGCTAAGTTACTTAAAATGTGTTGCCAAATATGTGCATAAATAATTTTACCTGAATCTGTCGCTGCCATACCTTCTAGTCAAAAAAATTTTTTATGTCATCAGCTTTCGCACACGGTTTTCCATATATAAACAAGAGCTCCGCAAACGGCGCATAATACCCCGCCATGATGACAAACTAATGAATGACAGCTATCAGAACATATTTATTTCTTCCTCAGACCCATCAGACCAGTAATCCTTATGAAGTGTTAAAGCGATCCGCTAAACGGTCAAGGAGGTATCGGCCGGAAACTAATTTTCGAGACGGCTGCCGCTGACTGGCAGCCATATTGGATTTTGGATTATCATAAATTTTTCAACAATTTTTAAAGATTACATGAATATTTACCCTATTTTCTGCAGATTCATGTTTGTCTGGGAGACCTCGGCCCTAAAAGATCAACAAATACATGTACAATTAAAATTAGCACTATTAACTTAGGCAGTTAGAATGGCATTAAAAACTATCAGGTTTCACGCTATGATGTACCAGCTTCTATGTATGTTATCTAAGTTGTGAACATGACATGGGTTTACCTTCAGTACAGTCACGCAATATTTGTAATGGACCTTTCCATTTTTAGCTATGCCCCGCCCATCTCTAGCTAAGCTCCACCCACACCTCGGTCATGTTGGGATTGAGCGATTCCAGAATACCCTAGCTATCAATTTCCTGAAAACTATACAGGGAAGCTGTTGAATATTTTGTAACTAATTTGACCGGGTGCTGTTGCTGCCTATGACAGCAACAGCGCCCAGTCAAATTAATTTCAAAATATTCAACAGAATATTTACTAAATAGTAAAAGCAAACAATTTGTACAAAAACGCATAGACGTCTTCAAATATGCGTTAGTAACGTACTTATCGACATCATTCATGACATCATCATTATGATGTCATTCTACACATCATGCAGTTCATTATGTCATATGATGGGTGGGTACTCTGGAAAGGTGAATTGGTTCTACTAAAGTAACACAAAAGAAAGCTTTCTTTCTTGCTATAAAAGCATGGCTTGTACATGTAGCAAAGTGCATCGAAATCCACTGGTCTCATTGCTCGTTATTGACCAGAATAGTATCGCCAGACACAGGAACCATTATTAAAAACATTACAGGTGCATAAGAAAATGCATGATAAACTGTTCAAGTTTAATTTGGCAAATTGAACATAACGAGAGATATATATGGATGTTTTTATACATGGATTAGCTTACCAATCATGATCATGAGCTAAGCAGTATTGCATTAGTGTGCATGACATGACTGCTATAACTTTGCATAAATATGTCACACATGTGTCAATATTTGATAAAATACACACAGATTTGCTTGAAACGTTCTCAGTTAATAAATAAAACAACTTTTGTTCAATATCTGACAGCCTGTCAACGCGCTTATAGATTCCCAGCTCAAAGTGTATCACATGCATGGGATGTAATTACGCTAACTTCTGTGCTCAGACGGTTCATATAAGATGACATTTATCTCCTTTTCACCATAATTTCAATGAAAATGAGCTATTTTTCAACACCTCTAATAACCAATTTAGAGGAAATTGGTCTGTTTAATCAAAAATAAACATGTACGAGCGTATTCAGAAGGAAAAACTGTACTAGAACCAATTTTCAAATATTGCATGACTGTACCAAAGGTAATTTCAGCGACAGCGCTTTCGATGTCTGCCTTGTTTACTATTCTATTAATTTCTATGCAGGGCTATGTTAGACGTAGATACAGTTGGATTATTGATTGCCGGAATTGAAAAAGTTGAAATCAGAATTCCCGATTTGCTCATTTTCAAATTTGCATTTCTTTTTCACACAATTTCTGTGAGAAACAAATTTGATTGTATTCAACTACATGGTATAAATGGCTATTAAAATTGTGTTTGCATAGACTTTATAACTAACTGTAAATCATTCATTGACAGGGGCTATGTCAGAACAGTGCTCAGTAGTTGAGCTAATATACACAGTTGAAACCTGCTGATTTCTTATTTCAAGGAAAACTAACTCCATCCTATAATCTTATATAAAGGCTGCTATAATTTACTTTTCAACCAATCTGAATAAACTTAGGCGATCTGCCTCAGTATATACTCTCAATCATATAGGTGATCATATAGGTGTTATCTATAGTGTAGCAATGTTGTGTAAAGGCAACCATACCCTGTTGAATATTTTGAAACTAATTTGAATCAAAGCTGTCGCTGCCTTATGCCCATTATGATATAATTATATACTATAAATGACATAAAAACAAACATATATGCTTTCAAAGTCATTGACTTTCACACAACCTTTGCTGCCTAAAACCTAAAATGAGTGGCTGAGTAACTTTAGTTGAAGCACTTATGTGGGAACCGCTGTTTTTACTGGGCAAACATGGATACTACAAGCTTGAGTCCTGAGTTACCACTCATATGACATGATTAGCTTGTGATGAAGTCATGATCTAGATACATCACTGCAATGTCATCCACACGTGACATCAGCATGAGTTATCGTAATCACACGCATCCCACGAAACCCAAGGCACTTCACAATCCAGCCAATAACCGAGCCAGTCATTCCAACAGTAAACTTTCAAAAATAGTCTTCTCTTGCAAATGGACATTCAATAAGTGAATATATTTTCTTGACCAATCTTGACAATTAAAGGGTTAACACAATCTCAAGATAGATCGTGTCATCAGGCATCCATGCACAGTTCATAGTTATGCTATGAAAAGCCGATTCTTGACAAGCTTTAGCTTTTCTGGGGCGATAACTTATGAATTATGATAGATTTTGCTTTAAAAACAAGGCCACATGAGGACAAGGGGTATTGTAATTGTTGTATCAAACCCGAGGCAAATCAATGCAGAGATTTTAAGATTATGCTTCAGAAGGAATACACATGCACAGTGCATGAACGAACACTAATAGAAGAACTTGAATGTGCCAGGCAAATGGTTATGGATTCTGAGAGTAATACTCATGAATAAACGAAATCTAGGATTTCTTTTTTCACGAGAGAGTTGATACTTACCTCCCTAATACTTTTGATATTGCTAAATATTCGCTTTCACTCAATAAACACTCAGATTAAAACAGTTAGGCGCCCCTAGTGGGCAGGGAGTCAGAGCGTAGTCTGGCGGATGCCAGCCCCACCACCGCGCATGCGCAGACTAGCACTTCCTCTGACTAGATTATTGGCTGACACACATGCAACTATTAAGAGCCTGAAGACCGAGCCTCTGTGGGGTGGAGAGGCCGGGTCCGTATCTAGGGAGGTAAGTATCAACTCTCTCGTGAAAAAAGAAATCCTAGATTTCGTTTATTTCACTTCAAGAGTATACTTACCTCCCTAATACTTTTGATATTGCCAGAATTCGAAAGTGAATCTGGCGGGAGGGAGGCGAGGTCAAAAGACCAGCTCATCCCAATACGCTTTTCTGCGTTTAAGGCACTTAAACTTCTGAAACTGTAAGAAAAAACAGTCAGGATTTGACTAACCATCGGATAACACGACCGATGTATGAGAGATGACCGAATGTCATATGCGCTCCCCCCCCCTCCTTCCTGGGAGGAAGAGTCGACTGACCTCAATGTCCTATATGCTCTCTACGTACAAGTGCCATGTACTACAGGACAGAGACGAAAAAGCTCCATTTTCGTAACTCTCAACAATGAACCACACAAATACACAAACCATCACCATATTAATAACGGGTAATCGTGACAATACAATCAACAACGGACAACACATGAACAAGACTGACCTTGTTGAAAATGGCTGCTGACATCATCTTCCCATCGGTAAAGACTGATGCAGGCCCAAAAAAGTGGGTGTTTCCATAAATTAATTGTGATATATATAAGTAATGAGGAAATCACCTCAAAAAATATAAACCGATTTATTTTTTCAAAACCGACAAGGCGAGAGGATTAGAGGTGTCACGGAGATAATGGTCTGTAAAACTTGACTCACAGTGCCACTGAGCCACCGACATAATATCATCCACAGGGACCCCATTAAATAGGGCCGTGGATGTCACTACGCCGCGGACACTGTGAGCCTTGGCCACGTCAACCTGCTTCCCGGTGGCGGATTTATGGCAAAACTGAATGCATTCCACAATCCACCTGGAAATGGTGTCCTTAGAAGCCCTCCCATGGGGTTCAATATATGACAACCATAACGCTGACTGGTCGGTGCGCCATGCCGCCGTACGTTGTTTGTACCGGCGCAGCGCCCGGACGGGACACCATGCTTTAGAATTAGGATCATATCTAGTTAAAGCAGGCAAAATAATAGGTTGACCTGGATATTTCAACGACTGATTTTTAGCCAAGAAATTAACCCTAGGTAGCAGCTTAAGGCCTTCCCCTGAAACCACAAAACGGTCATCCTCGGCTGATAAGGCATGAATCTCACTCCTACGCCTAGCCGAGGCCGCAGCAATTAAAAACACAGTCTTCAGTGTTAATAGTTTCATAGAAATGGAACTAAGTGGTTCAAAAGGCTTATCACCTAGTACTTGAAGCACTAGCGATAAACTCCAAGACGGAATCACAGGAGGATTCCTTGGTCTTAGATTGCCCATGCCTTTAATTAATACATTCAATGTATCTACTTCATCACTTCCCCTCTTAGCCAAGCAAGGAATAACAGACATTAATGCTGACTTATAACCAGCAATAGAGTTAGGCTTGAGGCTATAGGCATCATAGAGGTGACAGAGGAAATCAGCTACTACTTGAATAGATGAATCCATTGGATCAATACATCTTTTTGAGCACCATTCTGCAAATCTGTTGATTTTATAATTATATGCTCTGGAGGTTGACCCCCTCCTGGCTTTGGCCATAAACATGGCTGCTTGCTCAGAAAAGCCCTCCTTAATTCTAGATTCCTTGACAACATCCACGCAGTCAATCTGAACATTGACGGATTGTTGTGAAGGGCCTTGCCCTGGAAGATAATATCGTCCATCAGAGGCAGAGGAACCGGATTGCAGACCAGAAGGTCCAGCAGATCCGTATACCATGATCGGCTTGGCCAATCCGGGGCGATCAGAAGCACTTGGCATTCCTCTTGTCTGATTTTCTGAAGAATTTTTGGAATCAGGATTGCTGGAGGGAATGCGTATGCATACATTCTCCCCCAGCTGATAGCTAACGCATCTGTTGCGAAAGCGCTTGGATCCGGAATCGGAGAGACGTACGTCGTCATCTTCGCATTCTTCTTCGTTGCGAACAAATCGATGTTGGGTTTCCCCCAATGGTCGAACAGACGATCCGCCACACATTGATTTAGTTGCCATTCCGTGGGTAAAACACTCATCCTTCGGCTCAATGAGTCTGCAAGCAGGTTTAACCTTCCCGGAATATGAACTGCTTTCAAGGTAATCTGGTGATCCAGACACCAACATAGCAGTTTCCATGTCATCATACAGAGACTGGGCGACTTCGTTCCGCCCTGGCGGTTTATGTAAGTCACAACTGTTGAGTTGTCTGAACGAACAAGAACAATCTTGCCCTGAACTTTCTGTAAGAAATGTTCCAGGCCCAGGACTACTGCTCTTAGCTCCAGTAGATTTATATGTTCCTGTGACTGTTCCAGATTCCAAAGCCCTGATATCGTGGATTCTTCCAGGCAAGCTCCCCAGCCCTCCATCGATGCATCTGTATACACAGTCACCTGAGGGTGGGGAGGGGTTAGCAAAACCCCCGGTAAGAGATTCTCTGTATTCAACCACCATTGCAGGTGGTGAATCAGAGGCGCCAACACTGACACATTCGAGTCCAGCGAACCTGTACTCTGGGTCCATTGTGTCATGAGAAACAACTGGATCGGCCGCCTGCGTAAGGCGGCCTGAGGAATGACTGGTTCCAACGAAACCATCAACCCCAGCATTCTCAAGTAAACCCGTGCCAGGACATGACGACTGTCGCACACTGACTGAATCAACGAGATGAGTATTTGAACCCTCTCCTGAGTAGGATAAACATATCCTGTCTCCAGATCGAAGAACATCCCCAGGTAAACAAACTTCTGGGATGGAGTCAGCTCTGATTTTGGGAAATTGATCACCCAGCCCAAGTCTGTGAGAATTTTCAAAACAATCTCCAGATTGGCGGACAAACTTTCCCGGGTGTGCGCTTTCAACAGCCAGTCGTCTATGTACGTGTGGACTGCTATGCTTCTCCTGCGGAGGTATGCTGTGATCGCAAGAACCACACGGGTGAAAACCCGAGGAGCCGTGGAAATTCCGAAGGGCAACACCCTGAATTCCCACTGTCTGCCCTGGAATGCAAATCTCAGGAAGCGACAGAAACTCCTGTGGATGGGGATGTGGAAATAAGCGTCCTTCAAATCTATCGACGCCGTCCACATCCCCCTCTCCAACCCTGCCAACACCGAGCGCACCGTTTCCATCTTGAAACTGGGCGTCTCGATGAACTTGTTCAATGGCTTGAGGTTGAGAATCGGTCTCCACCCACCGGTGCGTTTTGTTACCAAGAACAGGGTTGAATAGAAGCCCGGACACCTTTGTGCCGGCTGAATAGCTCCTTTTTGTACGAGGGAATTTATCTCCTCCTCGATACACAACCTTTGATCTGGATCTCTCGGAACGGGAGTCCAGATTGGCACCAGAGACAGCCGCGACGGCGGGCCTGTCATCCACTCTGGATGATACCCCACGGAAAGCCATCGCAAGACTAAACGGTCCTGAGTTAACCGTTCCCACTCTTGCATGTGGTCGGCTAGCCGGCCTCCCACCGGTCCACCTAGGGACCGCGGTGGACACAAGGCATGCAAGAGCGGCACTGTCTCCGTCGCCATACACACCGGCGTGGTCCTTACCGCGGTAAGCGCCCTGTCAGGAACGATAACCACGCCCAGATCCTCGCGCGACCCGCCCCGCCCCGCGCGCACCTCGGTGCACGGGCGGCTGCCTGGCTGACGGCGGCTGAGGAGCCTGCGCCCCCCTCACTGCTGGCCGAATCGCACGCGGCCGAGGCCGGCGCTGCGACGGCGGCTGGCCTCTGACTTGGCCAGCACCACCTCGAGCCTGCAGGGGACGATACGCAGGGGCCGCGGCGCGAACGTTAGCACGACGCAGTACCTCAAACTGTTCGCGTAGCGCCCTCTGGTTATTCACCAGGGTGACCGTCTCCTGGAGGTGGCGACATCCCTCACCTCCAAAAAGACCAGGACCCGTCATAGGCGTACGGAGTAGCCTATTATACAGGTCCTGAGACGGGCACAGATTGTCCAGGGCAAATGTGCGTCTTGCCCTGACACTCCTGGTCACCGCCCGCGTCATACAGTCCAGCGCCAGGTTAATACCATCCTGGATGGTTCGCTGGACCGCGAGCGGGCCTGGCTGGCGCGATGCGGATGCCGTTACTACCCCCTGTAACAGCTGGGAGACGTGGGACAGAGCGGCAATCGAAGCCCTCCCACTCTCCTCCGCATCACGCAACGCGGTATTCGCCGAACGCAACGCGTTCGCGCACAAGACCCCCGCGTCAGAACGGGATCCTGGCCGCGTATCCTCACCCAAAGCCGCGCGGTCATCCACGCTGGGCTTGGGTACCACACCGTACCGCTGGTAGTCCAGGGGCACGATGCGACAACGCTTGGCCACCTCGCGAGGGGCCTTCGCGAGACGTCCACTCGTGTTAATGGACGCCTCCGCCGCCTTGAACATGTCAACGACATGCTCCGCCAGCGGCAGAGAAGGCATAGCGTTAGCAGTTGGTTTCCCAGCTAACCACGGCGTGTGAACACGGTGGCTAGCCGACTGCTCCACGGGCAGATCAGGCCTAACGCTCACCAACCACTGGCAAGCGTCATACCAATCCTCCTCCGTGGCTAACTGCGAGCGCTCTACAAGACGGGGTCCTTCGTCTTCCTCCTGAGCGCAAGCAGTACTAGACGGCGGGTACGCCGATACACCTGGCAAGCCAGGGAAAACATGCGGGCCTGACAGCACCGGCATGAGAATATCACTGGTTTGACCAGGAGCAGGCACCGCGGTAGAGCGCGGGGTATACATAGCCCTACCACGGGCCCGGCCAGCACCAGCTACACTCTCGGCAAGCCGAGGTATGCGGTACCGCTGGCCATCAGCAGCGCCCTGGGCCACCACCTGAACCGCGGACCTTACTCCAGGGTGAGTAATACCGTGGAAAAAAGCGCCTGTATTCCCCGCGAGGGGTGCACAAACGTCTTCATCCATGTCCGCGTCGTCAGACGGCGACCCCAGCAGGTAATCCTCATCACCCTGGTCAGAAAGATTAGACCCCGGGTCAGCAAAGAGAGCTAACCCGGGCTGACCAGGAGCGGTGCCATAGGAGGTACTGGCCACCGCGGCGTGCGGATACCCCTGGACTGATAAGCAGCCAGCGGGTTCCAGCGACAACCGTCCACGGTCCCCTATCGGCGCGGCAATAAGCCTGCTGCCAGGGCCGTGGAACGCCCCCTCTAATGGGGCCACCTCTGAATCGTCGGACAACGGAAGCGGACTAAGGAAAATCGATCCAGAGGCGGGGATTACCTGCTCCGAAGCCGATGAAGAGGACAATAAAGGATCTGGTCCAGGAAGCATGCCACGAAGCAACCCTGGAACCAAATCTTTTATTGTCCTCCTCATCTCTCCCAACATCTCGGTCCGAAAGGTCTCCATATCCACCGCGGACGAGACCTTCCCCTTACCCTTCTCACTTACAACCTCTCGTTTCCGCTTCATCTTCTTCTCCTCCACTACCACCTTGTCCGTCGCCTGTAAGCAGCACAAGAATTCGGACATTAATTCGCCCCCCCAGTGCTTACATATGTCACAATTAATCAATGGACCACAAGGGCTACATCTAAAACACAGATGCGGCCAGAACTTCACATTCATAAAACGTCCACAGGACGCGCAACCCGGTCCCTGAAACAGGGCAAAGGACAAGGAGTATGAGCAACTAGTTAAGCTTAGAAACTCAATCCAACTCAAGGAGAAGGAAAACGATCATAAAGATCAATATACATCAAAAAACCAGCCTAGCGCTTGAATTGCTAATAAATACATAGCCAGCTGATTATGACGTCATAAATCCCGTGACAGGAAAAATTCGATCCCAACAAAACATCCAAGTGCAAAGACGAATTGTATGCTGAATGGATAAGTTGACTACACAACCATCAGATACATATAGATAACTCTTTACTGGCAAAAATGTTAATTATCTCCCTTTGATTGTTTACAATAATTAACATCACCACATTATCATAACTAGATACCTGACACTTTGTATAGACAAACCATCCAACGTGACGAACCGGAAACTCCACCATCTGCACGCCTCTTAACTCTCTCCACCTCAAGGGGAAGGAATTGGAACAAGAGGGCAAAGTGAGAAGACCTTTATATCAGGCCTCCAACTCACTGGGCATAATTTTTCATATGGTTAGATAACCTAACAGTGTTAGTAGGAAATGGAACCATGGTGGAGAGAATACTAATTCTCTGGTACTGTGACGTCACAACCTAGCGTCATACAGACCTGTGGACAGAAACAGAAAGAGAAATTAGTCCTAGGTAGCACCGAGTTGACCTAAACCAACTAACTAAGGCGCCTATCACGGTAAACGCGAGTCCCGGAAACACAATACACCGGGAAGAAAACTCGCTAATTTTACTAGAAGTCACCTGATTTAAAGGTCCTCCGTCCTCCTGTGGCGACGTATTCCTATCCGCCATCCAAAAAAGTGACTAACACTCCAAACAAACACCACTTAAACAGTTTAAGAGAGCGAAAAAGCTATTGAACAAAAAAAACATGTGTGATCTCTTTGCCAATAATCTAGCAAAGAGGTAGTGCTAGTCTGCGCATGCGCGGTGGTGGGGCTGGCATCCGCCAGACTACGCTCTGACTCCCTGCCCACTAGGGGCGCCTAACTGTTTTAATCTGAGTGTTTATTGAGTGAAAGCGAATATTTAGCAATATCAAAAGTATTAGGGAGGTAAGTATACTCTTGAAGTGAAAAGATGATGTCATAGACAGCAACAGCTTTCAGAAACACAATTCTGAAAACCATATTACTACAGTACAGTTCATAAATAAGTTAACGTGTTTCCAAAACATAAAAAGAAACATAAAAAGAAACATATTAGTAAGCACAATTTTGAACACGATGTAAAACATGTTATGGTGAATATGTTGGACTTAATTTGATTGGGAGCCATCACTGACTTATTTTTTTCTTTGAAGTTATTTCTGAGCAGTATTGTAAAATATTGTATTAACGCGGTAATGGGCAGGATTAGGTCGTTGCCCAGCAAAGATGGTCCATATTTGGACATGTGCGAAGGATGCCAGAAGACACCAGCGCAGAGAGCCTTGGAATTCGTCCTACTGGGAGCCAGCAAATATAAAGCCAGGAGAGGATGTCATTGCATAAATCTGCTAAGTGTGGTGTGAGGTGACCTCACGAGAACAGGACTCGGAGTCGGTGCACTCACATCAAGAATAGACCTGAGGAACTTGGAGATTTTGGCCAAGGGCAAGACGCAGTGGTCAAATGCGAAGAAGGATGGTTGGAGCTGTAGGATGTTTCTATTACTACAACCGGGGAATACAGTAATCAAGCACACATTAGGTTAAGAAAATTGGAACTTTTGCTTATTGAATGTCCATCTGCAGGCCAAGAAGGTAATCTTTGAAAATTTACCACTTGAAAGACTGGCGTTTAACCCGCCAGGCATTCTAGTGATAAGATTTTCAAAAACAAACTTCTCTTGGCCTGCAAATGAACTTTCCTCAAAACTACTGCAGTGGCTGGTTCTGTCCTGTTTAACGATAAACGGGTTACTGTGAAAACTTACTTTTGCTTATGTGACTCTTCCTTAAGTTGTTGAATTTGTTTGCGCAAGACTTCGCGTTCTTGCCTGAAACAGAACAAGAACTCGTTAACATCTTCCATCTTGAATTCACTTTTAAAGCATGTTTCAAGTGAGATCCTCAACAGCTTGAGAACAATGGACCTTTCTAGCTTTAGCTATGCCACACCCATTTATAAATAAGCTCCACCCACACCTCGCTCGTGTTGGGATCAATCGATCTCTGAACACCCTGACTATCAATTTCCAAAAAACTACACAGGTAAGCTGGTGAATATTTTGAAACTAATTTGACTGGGTGCTGTTGCTGCCTAAAGCAGCAACAGCATCCCGTCAAATTAGTTTCAAAACATTGAACAGCATGTTTATTAAATAGCAAAGAATTACAAAGACATACAATGTGTTGGACTATTTGAGATTTGATGACGGTCTATATGGAACCTTTTGTGACATAATGATTGTGACATCATCATACACGCGCTGAGCTGATTATGCCATCATACGAGGTCAGATGATGGATGGATACTCTGGAAAGGTGAATTCTAACAAGAAACATGAGTTTAATGGAGGAGTCCAGTTTTAGCTATGCCCCGCCCATCTCTAGGTAAGCTCCACCCACAGTATGTCCGTGTCGGGATCGAGTGATTCCTGAACTCCCTGACTATCAATTTCCAGAAAACTATACAAGGCGTTGAATATTTTTAAACCAATTTGACTGGGTGCAAAATATTCAACCACATGTTTATTAAATAGTAACAACATACAATGCATACGACAACTCTTAGTCCGTCATAAATTAAGCGTTCTGACGAACTTAGCTACATCTTTCATGACGTAATTGATTATAATGTCATCCTACATGTCATGTAGTTGATTATGACATCATATGATTGACTGACAAACTGGAATCTCCATTCAGCGCCTCTAACATTATTGTCAATATAATTATGGAAAATCGATATTCTGATATCGAGGTTACATTGGAGAAACAACTATATTTATATCAGTGAGCCCAATATATGTGATAACAAAATCTTACTGTAGCCTAACTGTTACCACTCTGCGGTCAATATTCAATTTTTTTACTGTGTAAATAGCAAAGAAACTGGTGTACATTTTTCAACAATCTTCGTGGACGATGTTGCTGTCTATGACAGCAACATCTTTCACCAAATTTGTTGAAAAATGAACACTAGTTCATCTTTTAATTTAATTTGAAAATTAAAAATGTTGACATCAGAGTGTTAAGGGTTAAGGACAAGAATCCAAGATGACTTACACAAGCTTTTTATGCTCTTCAGGATCAGTTTTATGACTCTGTTCTATGAGCTGATTTGTCCGTGTTTTCCAGCGATCCATCTCGGTTACTAACCAGTCTTTTTCAAATACGACGCTATCACGCTGAGCAATAGCGTCGCGATGAGAAGCCTGCAGAGGCTCAATATCTGTCTCCAATTTCTTCATCTGAAGCAGAAAGGATTCAATGAAAGAAATACAAACCAGAAAGGTTATAGTCTTCTCTTGACCTGCACATGAACATACAATGAGCAAAAATTCTTATATTCTTAACTAATTTCTAACAGACTCAAAAAAGCATCCGCTTTTGTTTCTACGAGAATTCTTAATACTTACCAGATGTACTATTATGATAATGTCTATTATCTAGTCTAGCTCAAAATAAACAATTAAAAACTCCGCACTCTCCTGGTCCTGCCCATACTGTGTCCGGGAATTACCATAGCCGCAGGTACCGAGTCAATTCCCAATCACAGTCAGATTCGTCTTTTATTTGCCTTGGCAAACAGCGAAAGCAGCTCAGCCTCACCTCAGCGGGGTGGCTGAGGCAGGGCCATAGTACATCTGGTAAGTATTAAGAATTCTCGTAGAAACAAAAGCGGATGCTTTTTTGATTCTACTTCGAATAATACTTACCAGATGTACTATTATGATAAACTCCGGATTTCGACAGCCAGGAAATGCCGGTGGGAGGAGGTGAGGCTCGAACCAGCACTCATCTACCATCCAACAGAGAAGGTTGTGAAGAGACTAGAACCCTGGCATACGCTTGGGTTCTGCCATCTGACTCATAGAGTGCTCAACTTCCATGGTCTAGACCGCGCTCACCCCCCCCCCTCTTTTGTCCGCACAAAATTCAGAGGGCTGTCAATGGGGATGCAACACCCACCAGACCCGTGTCAGCCCCAAGTCTGAGCTAGGGCAGTCCAGTAGAGTGCAAAGAAGCTACTACAACTTCTAATTTTGAAAAAACATCAGTATATCGATTAGATTTTCAAATTGGAATGAGTCTAATGTCTGTTTGAGAGGATAAGAATACTCTTGTACCAGACTATTTACCTAAGCAGTCTGGTATTTCGACTGTAAGTAAACATATTTATAGTCACTTAATTAATGTAAACACTCACCATTTTGAGTGCTTGATCTTTTCTTGATCATCACAGGAGCTCGGCCCAATCCACGGTCGTACTCAGTCATGTGCATAGCGATTGTTCAGTGCAAGTGGAAGAACTTGTGATGTGTGCGAAGTAGTGGTCGGAAGTGGCTTAGGTTAGATTCGACAAATTGCGACGGCTACCGGATTAAGTGCGCTGGAGATGTCGCGAAGGTAGAAATCAGTGAATGACGACTCGGCATGCCATTGCGCTACAGACATCACCTCCTCTAATGAGACACCCTTATAAAGACCCGATGATGCTGCTAGTGCTCGGACCTGATGGGCATTCGCACGATCAATCTGCTTTCCTGTAGCGATTTTGTGCGACATCTGAATAGCGTCAACTATCCAACGAGAAATAGTATCTTTCGAGGCTCATAAATGAAGAGCTTTGAGACATAACCACAGAGATTTCGGGTCATCTCTCCACTCATCAGTACGTTTCTTATACATTTTCAGACATCTGACAGGACACCAAGCAGAAGAGTTTGGGTCATGTCTAGTTAAACTTGGCAAATTGATCGGCTGTCCTGGATATTTAAGTGACTGATTCTTTGCCAGGAAACAAAGACGTGGAAGTAGTCTTAACCCTTCACCCGTGACGACAAAACGGTCTTGTTCGGCAGAAAGCGCATGTATTTCGCTTCTCCTTCTCGCCGACGCTGCTGCAACCAAGAAAACTGATTTAATAGTTAACAGTTTAATGTCTATAGATCTAATTGGTTCAAAGGGAGCATGCCCTAAAACCTGTAGAACAAGAGATAGATTCCATGCTGGGATAGGAATTGGCTGTCTAGGTCGCAGATTGCTCATTCCTTTAATAACTTCATGCAAGGTGTCATTCTCCACTCCTTCAATGGCCAGACTGGGAATGACTGAAGCTAATGCAGACTTATATGCTGCTAGGGTTGAAGGTACAAGTTTGTCAACTTCGTATAAATGACAGATAAAATCTGCTACGTGTTGAACAGATGCAGAAAAGGGATTAATATCTCTTCTCTCACACCACTGTGCAAATTTGTTGATTCTATAATTATATGTCTTTGTGGTTGAAACTCTTCTGGCCGAAGCAACAAACTTCGCTGCTTGCTCAGAAAAGCCACCCTCAATTGCACGCTGCTTGATAACATCCATGCAGTCAATTTGAACATTTCCGGTCTGTTGTGAAGGTACAGACCCCTGTTCTGAGAGATTAGATCTCTTCTGTCTGGAAGAGGGATTGGATTGCAGACCAGAAGGTCCAGCAGATCCGTAAACCATGATCGGCCTGGCCAATAAGGGGCGATCAGCAGTACTTGGCACATCCCCTCTCTTATCTTTGCCAGAACTTTCGGGATGAGAATTGTTGGAGGATACGCATACGCGTACATTCCTTCCCAACTTATCGCCAGTGCGTCTACCGCTAGCGCTAGCGGGTCCGGGATCGGTGACACGTAAGTGACCATCTTTGCGTTCTGATTCATCGCAAACAGGTCAACATTTGGCTTGCCCCATTGTTTGAATAGAACCTCCGCTACCGATTGGTTGAGCTGACATTCCGTCGGACGACAAATCGTCCTTCGACTGAGAGCATCCGCTAGGATGTTCAATCTTCCTGGAATGTGTGCTGCCCGAAGAATAATATTCCTCTCTTGGCACCACAGCAGAAGGTTCCAAACCATCATACACAACTCTGGTGATCTCGTCCCGCCCTGGCGGTTCAAATAAGACACCACTGTTGAGTTGTCTGTCCTTATCAGGACAATTTTGTCTTGAATTAGACTCTCGAACTTTCGAAGTGCAAATACCACCGCTAATAGTTCGAGCACATTGATATGTTTCTGCGCATTGGTCCGATCCCATTCCCCTGACACTGACTGATCGTCCAATACCGCTCCCCAACCCGTCAATGATGCATCCGTGAAGATGGACATCTGAGGTTGAGGAGGGTGTAGAGGAACACCTCGCAGGAGATTCTGTTCTGATAACCACCACTGAAGGTGGAATATCAATGGTTCTTTTACTGGTATCCTCAGAGATAACGGATCTGTTCTCTGAGACCAGAATGACATTAGGTACATCTGAATTGGCCTGCGCCTGAGTGCCGCATATGGAACCACCTTTTCCAGTGATACTAGTAAACCCAGTAGTTTGAGAAATTGGCGCGCCGTCAGATAGGCTCCTAGAGAAACCGACTCCAAAACTGCAATCAGGCTTTTGACTCTGCCCTCCGCCGGAAAATCTACGCCGTCCCTGAGATTGAAAAATATTCCCAGATAAACAAACTCCTGGGATGGAGTCAGTTCTTATTTCTCTAGATTCACAATCCATCCTAGATCCCTTAATAAGGCTAGGACTACCTGAAGATTGCTGCGCAGAGTGACTGGATTCCCCGCCTTTAGCAGCCAGTCGTCTATGTAAGTGTGAACAGCTATGTTTCTCCTGCGAAGTAAAGAAGTCATGGCGAGAACCACCTTGGTGAAGACCCTCGGAGCTGTGGTCAGGCCGAATGGAAGCGCATTGAATTCCCAAACATTGTCTTGGAATGCAAAGCGAAGGTATTTCTGAAAAGGAATTGACATTGGAATATGAAAATATGCATCCTTCAGATCTATTGACACTGCCCACATGCCTTTCCTCAGTCCTGTCATTACCGCTGCTACAGTCTCCATCTGAAATTTGGGAGAAAGAATAAATTTGTTCAACGGTTTGAGATTGAGAATTGGTCTCCATCCTCCGGTACGCTTCGGAACGTGGAACATGATCGAATAAAAGCCCAGAGAAGACTGATTGCGGACTAGATGAATCGCATTCTTCTGACTAAGCGATTCTATTTCTGAGCAAATGGCGTCCAGACGATCTGATTCCCTTGGAACAGGAGTCCATATTGGAGTCGATGTTAACGGAACTAACGATTGATGGATGAGCCAGTCCGGATCGTAGCCGTTTCTTATCCACTGACAGACTAAACAATCGCGCACAACCTGTTCCCATTGGTTTAGGAACAGTTGAAGTCTGCCTCCGACGGAAGGAATCTGCACACAGCTGTCGGTCAAGATTGCACGAGAAGACGCTAAATCGCTTGGGTGAAGATTCTCGACTCCATTCGCTCCTAACGTTACCGGATCTGGTTCCACCGGAAACCCGTCAGGAACGACCTCCACGGCCGCCCCGCGGCTTCTTGTAATACGACGGTCCGGAACCGCCGCCACGGCTATCCTTACGGTAGCCGCCGCGGCCCGAACCGCCACCCTTCTTATCATCCTCATACGGCCTCTTATTAGAGGACTTGTATGAGGACGAACGGCCAGGTCCTTGTGATCCAGATGGCCTATGGGCATCACAGCCAGAAGGACGGAAGGGCGATCTTGGACGCTGCCTCTGCTGCTCCTGTCTATGTTGGCGGTAGGACTGCTGCGGCTGTGTCCTTTTAGTCGACTTCCACGACTTGCCGACCACTTCTTGCTCCGCAACCATTGACGCAACCTTGGAGAGAGCTTGCCGTGCCGAGCCGCCGAACAAGCCTGGACCGATGAAAGGCGCAGAAGATAATGCAGCCCTCATCTCCGGTCCTGGTTCTACACAATTGAGAACCATTCTCCGTCGCTCTGCCAATGTCCTTGTGATCACCCTGGCCAGGCAATCTTGGGACAGGCGCATGGTGTCCCGAATAACTCCGGGAGCAGCCTCTGGCACCTGTCCACCTTCCGCAGCGCAGGCCAGCATACCCTCCAGGACGGTACACCCGTGCGAGAGCGCAGCCATGGCTGCCCTTGCCGCATCTTCAATGAGCGTGAGCTCAGGTCTTTATTGGTCTGCGAAACCAAAGGACGAGACCGCACCTTAGTCTTCCCAGCCAACGGCCTATTTAACGCCTCTCGTTCCCCGACGGAAAGCCGTGGGACCCGGGCATACTGATGATAGGCCAGCTCCGGAAAATGGACCCTACTCCTTATCCCCTTCAGGGCCTTGGGCAATGCATACTCCGGCTGCACCAGACGGTATGCCGCAACTTCCAGCATGTCGGAAGTCTGCATGTCCAAAGGGAGTGTTGGCATGGCAGAAGAGCCACTTGACAGAGCGCTAGCCGCTCGCTCTGACATCCGCTCCATCGCTGGATCGCGCTGAGATCCCAGAACAGATGACAACCCGAGACGATCGGACATCCATCCAAGGACCTGCACCCATTCAGCCTCGGTGCAGAAAACGGACTCGTCCATTAAAGAACTCCCGTTTTCATCCTCCCTCTCTCCCTTAGATGAGAGGGCCACCGACGATCCATGCTGAGAGCTATCAGACACCTCTGTCAAGACAGATCGCATCCATAGCTCGACTACCAGCGGCACCGGTGTCCAACGAATCGCCGGACCCGGATTCTCCGCAGTCTATCGGCTCCAGCACGGGAGTCGGGACCACGACCGCTTTACTCACGGCAGGTGACGGCACTCCGATAGGAGCCGCACCCAAAACCGCCGGGATACCGGCAGGAACCGCAAAACACGGCTCCGCCGACACCCCTGGTTGCACAAACAGCGGATGGAAAATACCCGACGGAACGTCGAGATCTCCATCCGCCTGGCAAACCCGTACAAATCCCGAGGGAGACCCCTGGGAGGTACTAGGCATTGCTGTCATCGAAATATCCGGCATGCCGGAATCCTCCATAAGAAGATCTTCCTCCTCTATCGTAGGCTCTTGAGCCATGGACAGAGAAGGGGCAGGTGCTTGACCCTCCGCAGAACTAGCCGGACCACCTAAGGGTTGTCCTGCACTAGCTTGCATCGACGGGACCGTGGACTGCAATGAGTCGAACATTGCCTTGAACTGGGCCGCCCATACGCCCAGAGCTGAATCCATGCGGTCATTCAGACGACCTTCCAGTCCCTTCAGAGACGCCTGGTCCAGCTTCGCCGCCTTGTCCCTCGCGATCCTCTCCAGACGCGCATGTCGATCCCTATCAAACTCTGCCACCATTGCCGACGACCACTTGCCGCACACATCACACGGGCTTCCAACCTTACACTTTGCGCACGCTACACAGTGATGTCCTGAGTACTTGCGCTTCATGAACCTGTTGCATTTCTGGCAGAGAGTATCCAGGTTCTTTGGTTTCTGCGAACACAGAGAAGAATTAAAACGCTGCACATGACAAACGATGACGAGCAATACGCACAATCGACTTGATCGTTAAAAGATTTTCTTAGAAACACATTAACTTTCTCTTAAATTAATGATAATCAAGCCTTTAGGCAGGAAATATTTGAAACTTTTTTGAGTGAAAATTAAAAAAACAAAAACTTAGCAGTTAACTAACGTTAAACAACCAAGAATACAACGCCGATCGCTACAAACACCCTCGACAATGAAGCGAGAGCTAAAAATCGGCGAAAACAGAGTGCCTAGACACGCCAAGCCAAGCAAGACATATTTCATGGGCGCCGCCATCTTGGCTAAGGACGCATCCATCTTTAGAGGAACCGAGTCGCAAGAGAAATTAACCGAGTACCCGAATTAAAACTAAAAGTTAACGGGTACAGAAGCGACTCCAACAATGGCTATCATTTTAAAACAATGTGCCAATTTAAGGAAATTTCAAACAGTCATTATGGCACGAATGTATAAATTCTAGATTGATACAACCTGCCCCTGTGATGATTTTCCCAGTTCCTCCATGAAGCCAATGATATAAATCCTTTTCACAACCGATAACCTCTTAAATTTAACAAATTTGAGCACACTACAAATTGCGACTTGACAAAAGCGCAAAATAGACGAATCTGACTGTGATTGGGAATTGACTCGGTACCCGCGGCTATGGTAATTCCCGGACACAGTATGGGCAGGACCAGGAGAGTGCGGAGTTTATAATTGTTTATTTTGAGCTAGACTAGATAATAGACATTATCATAATAGTACATCTGGTAAGTATTATTCGAAGTAGAAATTTTATGCACCAATCTAATGTGGCCACAAAAAAAGGTCATTGCCATAGGAAATAGGTTTTGAGGCCACAAGATGGTGATTATTCCGGTACCCTGCAGGTTCCAGCTCAATAAACCACCATTTCCCTCAGTCAGCCAGTCAGAAAAGCTTATTCCGGGCTGTCGTTTCAAGAGTTTTTCGAATACAGTAATCAAACTTGTTGTACGCATGCATTGTAGAAGGTATATAGCGTAACACAAGTAGCTCACTGTCACCTCTGTGTGATCTACTTTTCATGTTTCACCCGCAGCTACAAAGATTCTATCAACCTTGTATGCTCTGATATACCCTTACTATAGCATGAACAATGAGCATAAATAAGCATTATTGTTTTGTACAAGGTCGTTCGCTTTACAGCATTGGACAGGTATGGCAGCTATGGACGACTTCATCCCTTTAAACCAGAAACAACAAATTCCTTTTGTTGTAAGGAATATTCTGTTGAATATTTGAAACAAATTTTACTGGGGGATATTGTTGCCTACGGCAGCAACAGATCCCAGTTAAATTAGTTTCAAAATAGTCATTGGGAGCTGTTGCTGCCTATAGCAGCAACAGCTCCCAGTCAAATTATATTCAAAATATTCAACAGCTTTCCTGTATAGTTGTCTTATAACTGATAATTTCAGGGATTAAAGGCTTATACAGTTCCGGGCATTTCATAATTAGCTTTGGACTGTACAACACTTGTACCTTTGCTTCCATTTCCTTGACAGAGGTCTGGAGACTATCGCGTTCATCACGTAACAAACGATTGCTGTCTGTCAGAATATTCAAGTTCTCCACCTTCCTCATCAGTTCTGCGTGCTGGGCTGCCGTCTGAACTGTCACCTAGAGGAAACATTTTGGCACAAATAATGGATGACTCCTATCTGTCACTCAAATATCTGATGTCATGAACAAATACATCACTTGTTAGCCGAGGGCACAATAAAAATGATTTATAACATTAGAACTGAAGTTTGTCACTAGAGTTTGAATTGCATGTCTTCGATGAATTTACCATGTAATAAACAGCATGTTGAATATTTGGAAACTAATTTAACTGGGAGATGCTGCATTGCCTTAGTTTAATTCCAAACTAATTAACAGATTAGTTTCTACATTGCAATGAATGCGGGCTATGAATATAAATTAGTCAAACCTGTCTATAATGGACAGCATGTGTGCGAGCAACAAGTTGTCACTAAAGGCAGACAGAATCTTTTAAATTCAACTCTTGATCTGGAATGACGTCACATATTTCTGTGCAGGAACACAAGATGGCTGTGTTCTCAATGATATAATAATGCGATATTCAAAGGGTAATTAGATGGTTGTGAATAATTGAATGTCTGGAATTTGAAGTCACTTATATTACAGGGGCATGTCATAATCTAATATTATTATACGAAATTTGCGATTCTTTTAGGATCCCTTTATTTTCTTGGAGCTGGGAGACTCCATATATCCTCTGAAGCATGGGGCGGGGATACTCATTCTGAAACCCACCTGTGTGCACGCCGTTAAAGAATTCCACCCCCTGCAATCGTGTTACCATGACTGTTGCTAATAGTAATCCTACAGTACAGCTCAGAAATAATTTAATATATTTGGGGGGGGGGGGGGAGGAGAAATGTACAGTTGAATATTTTGAACATAATTGGATTGGAGGACATTGCCAGCAATGTTTTAGACAGAAATATCTTCCAATCAAATAATGTTCAAAATATTCAACAGAAAATTTCTTACAATGTGATTAAAATTGCACTAACATGTTTCAGTTTTTGTTTTGGAAACATGGTAAATTTTGTATTATCTCTACTGTACATCAATATCTAATATTTTCTACCTGTGATCTCTCCCTTTCTTCATTCAAAGACTTATTCAAGCTCTCTATCTGTCGATCCATCTGTTCATAGCGTTGTTTAATTCGTCTACATTCAGCCTGAGTAACTTCTAACTTTGTTTCTGCTATATCTTTTTCACGTCGCAAGAATCTTAAAAATAAGTATTTAATTAAATGTTAACAAGTGTGTTAGAGGTGCAACACAGACAACTTTGTCAGATATGGTAAAAATTTGATTGACAGACTTAGGGCCAGTGGTTTTCTGTGATAGCGGAAAATAGACAGAATTCACAGAATTGTTAATTTGAAATGGGAAAGTGATTTGCAAATGGAAATCAACAGAAAATCAAATTTTTCTGCAAAACATTTGTAAATTGAAACGGAAACATGATATTCAAGCAGAAATTAGCATGGTTTAAGGCATTTTTCTTCAGAATGCAAAATTCAGGTGTAAAATTTTTAATTTGTACCCACCCAAATCTCTGCCACCCTAACTTTGTACTCTCTGGGCATACTAATAACAGAATACACAACATAAATTTGACTGACTTTATTCATTGTACATGCAGCTTAGATGACGTAAGTTTGCAAAAACCGAAGTGAAAGGGAATCAGCAATTTTATGAAACACAAAATGGCAAATGTTAAAATGGAAAACCACTGTCCCTGATAGACAGACAGACATACAAGCTGGGAATCACTACTAAAAGTAAACAACCATGTTTGAAAAGGTCAGAAAATATGATATCTTCTTTAAAACCTTAACGGTCAAGCTGGATACAAATGATTTCTGCAATTATCTTAGGAAATGTACATTTGCAGACCAAAAGAATAATATTTTAGAAACCCTACAACTGGAATGACTGGCTCTGGCTTGACAACCAAGTGAATCATTCCAGTGGTAAGTAGCGTAAAACAATACTTGGTTTGCAAATGAACATTTCCATACATATTTTCTTAAACAATTTCTACAATTACTTAAGCTTGGTGGTTGAAATGTGGTTGAGTATGGACAGTGGGACAGGTTTTCAGCTTTTACTTCTAAATCTGCCTCTAGTACCCTGACTACATTACCACTTATGTGTTGATGCAATAAACCTAAAGTATGAGTTCATCTTCTCTTCAGTTAACACTCAACCCTTAACATTCTGATATTAGAATCTTAAACTTTCAAATAAAATTAAAAGATGAACTGGTGTTAATTTTTCAACAAATTTGGTGGAAGATGTTACTGTCGTGATTCACTCAGTTGTCAAGCCAGTCATTCCAGTGTGTAGCTTTCGAAAATATTCTTCTTTTGGTCTGCAAATATACATTTCCTAAGATCATTGCAGAAACCATTTGTAGGTTAACAATGATACTATGATTATCAGAAATAAGATTAAACTCACCGGATAACTTCTAGTAATTGATCAGATGATTTGCTTTGGTCTTCAGTTATAGCTGTGCTTAATGTAGCAATATCCGAGACAGACTGCTGTTGTTGTATTGCTACAACATCATTAGTTAACTGTACAACAAAAACATTTCGCTAGTCAGTCACAATACGTAAACAAAAAATAAACAGATCCGATCTGTCCTTGATGAATTTAGTAAGTAATACACCATAGGTTAAATATTTGGAAACTCATTTTTGAAACTAATAGGCAGCAACATATCTCAGTCAAATTAGTTTCAAAATGTCCAATATCTAGCTTTAACTCCTGAACTGTAGTTCGCTTGAAATTTATTTTCTGACAATTCAGGTTTCAAATTGATTCCAACACGAGCCAAAAAGTTGCCAGAGCTTAGCTAGCAATGGGTGGGACATCTGGATATAAATTGGTGGGACATAGCTATAAATTGGTGGGACATAGCTATGAATGGGTGGAGCTATAAATGGGTGGGACATATAGAAATGGGCAAGACATAGAGAAATCGATCCCTCTATTACATTTGAAAAGCAAATTATTGAATACATTAGTAAGTTTCTAATAAAAATCTAAAGTAGTATCAGTTCGATTCGAATTACACATTCCAACGGAGAAATCCAGTTTATCAATCAATCATATAAAATCATAACCAACTATGTCACATGTAGGCTGACATTATAATCAATTATATCATAAATGCTTAATAGTTAGTCAAGTTATAAGAATTATGTCTTTACTATTTAATAAACATTCAGTTGAATATTTTGAAAATAATTTGACTTGGCGCTGTTGCTGCTATAGGCAGCAAAAGCACCCAGTCAAATCAGTTTCAAAATATTCAACAGCTTACCTGTATACTATTCTGGAAATTGAGATTCAGAGTGCAGTGATTGATTGATCCTAAAATGGGCAAAATGTGGGTGGAGCTTAGCTAGAGATGGGCGTGGCATAGCTAAAACTGGATTCCTCCATTATTCCTAGTTATCAATTTTGTTATTCATGGACATTACTATCCCAGTGCGCACACGTGCATATGCATGCATGCATGCACACACACGCACGCGCACACAAAACCCCAACATGATTGCAACCTGCATGCCACCACCCACATTAGGTGTATATCCATTCCTGACCTTTTCCATCTGTTCATGTAGTACAGTATTCTGTTCTGAAAGCTCTGAACAGCGTGTCCCTAGCTTCTCTGTTTCTTCCTTGTATAGCCGCTCTTGGTCTTGCCAGACACGCTAAATAAAGACAAAATGCAAAACTATCATAGGAACGCCATAGCGTCTTAGTCCCTTTAATCTTGAACAAGAGGACCTGTGACGCACACTTGGACCAATAGCATTTAAACCATTTGCATTTAAATAGACATGATGGATAGTTTACGACAACATCCAAGATGGCCACCAAAGAAATTGAACAATCAAAATTCTTGTTTGGTATGTTGAAGGATACCGCCACAGGATCACTCCCCTCATGTTTCATTGAAATCTGGCCATTAATTAAGGAGTAACATTATAAATAGTTCTGGAAACATTTAAAAAATCCAAGATGGCCGCTGAAAATTGACCAACCAAAATTCTGAATATATGTTCTAGAGCTTCCCATGATAGAATTCTTCCAACCAAATTAATTTGAAATCCGCCAAGTGGTTAATGAGCAGGGTTGTTCATAAAATCTAAGATTTTTACCCAAAAAATCAATAAATTCAAATTCTGAATATATGTTCTGGAGCCTACCCAGATAGGGTCTGTCCAGATAACTAGGGTTGACATCTGTCATGTGGTTAGTGATGAGTAGAGACTTGACAATTTCGGGTAAATTTTTCAAACTAATATTTTCACCCAAAAAATTGATCAATCAAAGTTCTGAATAGAAGTTCTGGATTCTACCACGATAGGGTCACTATAGCCAAATTTGGTTGAAATGTCAAGCAACCAAGGAGAAGTACCATTTTTATTCGAGGAAAGGACGCTAGCTTGCATTGGACGCAGGCTAAATTTTGGCCCAAATTCTCCCCAAAAATCCTTATACTCATAGAAAGGACGCAAAGAGAAATTGAAATCCATTCTCTAAAATGGTTAAAACTCATATAGAACTTACCACGAAAACTGAACGCAAGTTCCATACGCATGCTTACCACCATACCACTATGTTTAATGTACACCTCAAGAATATCATCGTGGAAGTGAAATTATTAACGGGACCGCCTAAATGTCGCGTATCTTCAATAAAGATCATTTATTACATCAAAATCAATGCTACTTTTCACAAAAATTGTTGCCATGAATTCATGTGACATTAGGAATGCGGTAAGATCACCAGTTGTGTTTACTAGATTTCTTCTATTATCTGCCATTCTCCATTTTCATTGGTTTGTACAAGATAATTTATCCAATCATAACAGAGAAATAATATTTCTCTTTAGAAAAAATTAATAATGGAACAGTGTTTTCTCTAAAATTGCACATTAATTTTGTAATGCTGATCAACATTAAATGATCCAAAACGGAATCAAGAATTAAAATGAGATAAAGCCTTCTTACGCTGGCTCTTTTGCAATCGGAGGCGCCATGTTCTCGCGAGATCTTAATGCTAACAGGAGTTGTTTATCAAATGGGTACGGACCAGACCTAAAGTACAATACTTAGTTCCTATCGGCAATGATAATATATAGTATTCAGAGTTCCGAGTCCAGAATATTTTATCCGAGTACGCGCTCTAATTAAGAACAATGTTTTGCATTTGGAGGCGAATCACGTGATTTATATCTTTTCTGGATGCCTTTTTATGTCAAATTCAGGATTAGTTTTGATGTAATAAATGATCTTTATTAATGGATATGCAATATTTAGGTGCTCAAATCTAATAATTTCACTTAATGTACTTTAGTCAAATTTTAACGGTAGTGTTTTAACAATTTCTGGTAAATTTTTCATAAAATTTAAGATTTTCAACCAAAAATTGGTCACTCAAAATTCTGAAAAGATGCTCTAAAGCCTACCACCATAGAATCCATCTAGTAAAATTTGGTTGAAATATGTCAAGCAGCTATGGAGGAGTAGCATTTTGACCATTTCCGGTAGAGATTTAATAAAAATCGAATTTTAACGGTAGTGTTTTAACAATTTATCAATTAAAATTCTGAAAAGAAGTTCTAGAGCCTACCACCATAGAATACATCTAGCCAAATTTGGTTGAAATATGTCCAACAACTATGAACCATTTTGACCATTTCCGGTAAATCTTTCATAATAATCTAAGATTTTCACCAAAAAAAATGGTCTTAAATGGATCAATCAAAATTCTAAATAGATGTTCTAGAACCTACCACCATAGAATCAGTTTAGCCAAATTTGGTTGAAATAAGTCAAGTAGCTAAGGAGTAGCATTTTGACCATTCGCGGTACATTTTTCATAAAATCTCAGATTTTCACCCCAAAAAATTGACCAATCAAAATTCGGGGAAAAACTGTCTGGATGGTACCAGCATAGGATCCTTCCAGCCAAAATTGGTTGAAATCAGTCAAACTGTTAATAAGCGATTTGACGGACAGATGGCCTGACAGCCGTCATGAAATAAGCCCACTTGGCCAATCAGGCCAGGTGAGCTATTAACTACAGCTATTTGGCCAAATGGAGATGTGACAGCTTACACGCAGACACACTCATGCCAATCCCACAACTATATTACAAATGGCACCGCATGTGCATTCCAATTTCATGGAATATGAGGTAGGTAAAAAAAGCTTTTCATAACTGTGAAAATTTTAAGACTCAGAAACAATCAGCATCATTTGCTTAAAAAGCATCAAAATTCTCTCGCACAACATCAATCTCCGCATCCAACTATCCACGCTTTACTAATCACAGACTGTTAGCAAGTATGCTCTCTCTATGCAGCATTTCTATATATTATTTCAAATCACTGCTAGAGACAGGCCAGTTTGCCACTGATACATGTAGTTGTCAAGAAGCGCTGCAAATCGCTGACCAATCACATCCCAATCCTGGTGGTTTCTAAAGCATTTTCCGAGACACATTCTGGTTGGTCAATTGCTGTCACATGACAAATGGTATGTGAAGTGGAAAATTATGTTTTTGAAGTGAGTTTTGAAAGGTTGTAGGACATTCATTAGGCAATGGACTGCGATTGACCAATTAGGATATGCCTCATGGAGTTGCTTAGAAATTACTTGATAGGCTGTGAATGGTCACCATGATTTCCAGCGCTACCTTGTTATTATCAGTGGCAACACGCTCTATCTGTAGCAGTGAATTGATAGGATATATTGAAGCATGGCAAAGGGAGTCTAATTAACCAAATAAGGCAAGAGCCATCAGAAGATGGAATATCTGCCTTTGACACACACATTTCAGATTAAACACATCAATAATTGACATGTCACCAAAGGAACAAAATTCAAATTGAACGACTGGCAATTTAATATTTAAATGGTTAGACTGGCAGCCATCTTAGATTTAGCATCATTGTCGATTTCGATAGGTTTCTTCTCCAGTCGTAGTCTAACCACCCTATGAAATTTCAAAACGATCCGATAAATGGTAACGGAGCTATAAATCGGAAAACAATTTTCAACATGGCCATCCTGGATTTCGGATCATTGGAAATTTCGATAGCTTTCTTCTGCAGACCTAGTCCACCCACCCTATGAAGTTTCAAAGCGATCTGATAAACGGTAACAAAGTTATCATATGGAAACCAATTTTGAAGATGGCCACCGCTGGCTTGCGGCCATCTTGTATTTCGGATCATCGTCACTTTCAATAGATAACTTCCCCAGGCCTAGTCCAACTACCTTAAAGCGACCCTATAAACGGTAACAGAGTTATCATCTGAAATTTCGATAGGTTTCTTCCCCAGACCTGGTCCAATCACCATATTAAGTTTCAAAGCGATCCGATAAACGGTAACAGAGTCATCATCCCGCCCATCAGCGCCATCGCATAATACCCTGGCAATTTTTTGGCAGGGTATAAAGATTAAACTAGAACACATTTACTGTAAATCTGTGATATTCGGCCATTAACCCTTTCAGGACAAAACCAGCCAAGACCGGCCTCTGCAGGGGTCTTGAGAAATGTCCATTTGCGGGCCAAGAGATTTTTTTTTTTTAATTTACCACTGGAATGACTGGCTCGATAATTGAGCCAGTCATTCCTGTGGTAAATTTTCTAAAATAGTCTTCTCTTGGCCCGCAAATGGACATTCAATAAGTAAATCCGTCGCTTATTATATGACCACTGAACATGTCTGCTGGTGATCCAATACAAACTCTAGGTGTAGTCTCAGTTCATAGATCCATACTTGAAATTCCTATAAGTTTACACTGGAGATGGAAAAGTTGATTTTTTGAAAACTTTTGGATCGAGCCGCTTCAAAATTGACATCATATCAAATTTACATAGCACCTAGAAGTTCACCTAGATTCAAGTTGATCGGTGCAAGACGAAATGTTTTGTTGAATATTTTGAACATAACTGGATTGGAAAAAATTTCTCAGTTCAAAATCTTATATCACAAATATTCAACTGTATGATTTATTTTGTTTTGGAAACACGTTAAATTAGGCTTGCGCGATTTTTCGATTTAATCGTGAAATTCGATTTATTTTTAAAATCACAATTTTTACGATGTAATTGAGGAAAATTTCATGTTTGTTTAAAATCTGAAGTGTGTACTTTTCCAACGCATTTTATCAATACATGAGTACAATTATAATTGATTCATGCCTGTGTTCATTGTGTTTATATATCCCGTCGTGCCATGCACATGTCGAATAATTACTAATCACAACACAAAGCACTACAATAAACAAGCTAACAATAGCGAGGTAACACCTTTGTCATTGAGAAAACCAGCTAGTTAATCTGTCGAATCGCCATATAATTTTCTTTCTTTCGATGCAGACCCTGAGTCTGTTGTGAAATGCCAAGTATATACTTAGTTGCGGAGTGTTAGGCAATCAGTGAACATAATTCTTTTTAATTCTAGTTAGCCATTTCAGGCGTAATAATTTTTCATTTTAATTCGGATGTCATGTCAAATTAAAGAAAATAAAGCAACAGCATTCCAGATTGTTTGATTTTGAACTGTGTGTTCTGTTGATTACTCTTAAATGTAAATCGTACATTCTGAAAGCAACTATAAACTGCGCCATAGGACGAGTTTACGTCGTTATACTCATACATACTCAAAGCTACCGTCCTATGTATGTGGATTGCGCAGTATCTCCCCGGGTACTAATATTAGCGTTTTCGTGTTACTCTGGTAATGACCTATACTCATCCTACAAAGGGAGGCTATAAGCGGAAGCTGATACATCATGTAATTTATATTTTTTTCTCGACATTTTATCTCAAATTTTGATGAAATAAATGTTTATTAAACTAAACGGAATATTTAGGCGGTCCCAATTAATAATTTCACTCCCGCGATGATGGATATAAGGTATACATTAAGCATAGATGTAGGATGATAATTCGTCGCATGAAAATGTGCTCTAATTTCGTGCTATTTTTGTATCATTTATTTCAACTTTTTCTAGAAACAAGTTACGTTACCCTGGTTTATACTTTTGGGAATTTGGACCTACGATTTAATCGAAAATCGCGATTTTTTTTATAAAATCGATCGCGATGTTTCAAAGCAAAAATCATGCAAGCCTACGTTAAATTATTTCTGACCTATACTGTAATGATCACGGCTAACACACAGTTTGCGATTAATGGTATCAACCCTTTAAATTAATGATCAGAACCATCACAATCTACATTTGCCAGCGAAGAGAAGACAATTTTTTGAAAATTTACCACTGAAATGATTGGCTCGATTATCAAGCCAGGCATTCCAGAGATAAATTCTCAAAAATATTTTTTGTCACTGAGCTGAAATATCCATTTTTTACTAGCTTGATTAGTAAATGATTAATCCAAATCAGTTGCTGTAGAAATTGACACGCTCCGAGAATTCATTGTAGAGACGCACCAAAAATCATGCTGGCACGTCATAAGTGTTTAGTCTGAGAGAAATTCTTGAGTGATTGTAGGAGAACAAAACATATCATGAACAAAACTCACCTTCGATTCTTTGAGCTCTTGGTCGGCTTTTCTTGCTACTTTCTGGGCTGCTGATAGCTTGTCATTGTGTTGGTCCATCTTTGAGAAATCAGACAAATATATATATATATATATTGCAATGTTCAGGCAATAAATTGATATACCACCCATTCAGATGTTCTACTTTCCTCATATAAATGATATCATAATATCAACGGATTCATTCGTTAGCCATTTTCCAGCTGGTAGCAGGACCAACCACTCACAGTTTAGAGCCTTCTATGCAAATGCTCGCACCTGCTGTACTGACACCTGTCCTATGGGCTGATGCCACCCCAACCACCCACCATACACTCGGCCCTTCCCAAATTCCAGCTCTTTAAGCATTTCTTTAATATAACAGTCATGCTACACCAAATCATGCTATATAAGCTCTGTATTACGATGATCTGAACATGACACGTTATGCCAAATCATACATGTACTCTATAATGCTTAGGTATACATGTATCTGTGGCCTTACAGTATTTAGCATTGATGGGAAAATGAACCAACAACAAACTGCAGCAGATAAACAAGGTTGATTGAATCTCGGTAGCTGCTGGCTCCAGATTTTTTTTCATCATCCATAAAGTTGTGCAATCCTAGTGTATGGTCACACCCTTTCCTGTGTTAAGATTTGAACCAAATCGGCCCAGTAGTTTCAGAGATATCAACATACCCATAACTAGATCCCATCTAGATTTAGGTCATTTTATCTGTATCACGGCCAAAGTTTGGAAATCTTCTGGCAATGCAAGTTCATTGGTTTGTTAAAATTTGATCCAAATCAGTAGTTTTTTTAGATACATCTCAAAATATGCTTTTGTGACTGACTGACTAAACCAACTGACTGACTAAGGGACATGAAGATTTCTTGAGCTGATACCCAAGCCTAAAAATCTGTTGCTTGTTAGCGGAAATAATCCTCTATCCGCATTTCAAAGAAAGCATACATGCAGTTCGAGCATGCAACTAACTTAATGGGTGGATCCAGCTTTATCTATGGCCCGGCCATCTCTAGATAAGCTCCACCCATGCTTTGCCTGTGTTGGGATCGACCAATCCGTGCACTCCCTGAATCTCAATTTCCATAAAACTATACAGTTAGGCTATGGCAGCAACATCAGTCAAATTACAGTACAGCTAACATAAAATGCGTCTGCAACGTGTGCATGACGCGTACATAGCGGGTCTATTTTAAAATAATGGATGCATCGCTTTCCCGTTGTGAATGGTAAAACAACGCGGTGTGAAAGTAAAACAAATGGGTTGGAAACAGTTTGACAACGCGTCAGAACTTATTACACAACGCATTTATGATATTGGCTAGACAAGTCGTTTGAAATCTGATAACATGAAATGCGTTCATAGTTACGCCTCGCTGGTATAATGACATTATGCGAGTCGACAAAGGGCAACAAACCGATTACTCGGGCATACACACATTATGCAATTATATTTTGCGAAATTCCTGTCATGATTTTAGGTGGAGGCCTCATTCAATGTTGTATAATTGGCAGTATGTCGCATTATCAGTTCCGATACAGCTACCTGGTAACGTAAACATTCCATTCTTACAGAACAAAATGAACCCGGTTACTTATTCACTGCCTAAATTCAACACTAATGAGAAATGCCTCGCGCGGCTGTCTCGCCAATCGATAATTATGCGCAGTTGTAGATTCTCGGAACAGCGTAGCCGTACTTTGATTGGCTTGCTGGACATCTGACGTCATTATGAATGAATGAAAATTACTATCGTAGTAAAATTTTGATCACGTGTCTCAATGTCATCTATAACAAATTGATAACGTGATTTATTTTAACCAGTCTCTGAGCGACTCACGATCAACAATGGCGGAACGCAAAATGTACACGTATTCGCGGTGCCGCTTTTAAAAGCAATAAAGCAATATCTTAACGCCCACTTTGAATTTTAAATTAATAAAACAAACAATGTCTGGTTCATGAAATATAGTGAAATTAGCTCCCTGACTATTTATAATGTTAACTTTCACGGGTTTATTTAGACACTATTTATCATCTAGCTATGTTATTGCTACGTAGAGGGGGGTGCGGCGATTGCTCATTTCCTCGGCCTGCTTCCCGAGTGAGGCAACAACAATGTGTTATACTCGGCTACATTACATTGCAATATAGTGAATCCGAAAGCTACTGAATGTCACAAAAAGAAAATCATTAAATCACTACGGGCGTTTTATTTCCGTGAAAAGCCAATGAGATATCGGTACATGTTACAGCCTTAGGGGCCCATAGTATTTCATAACTAGTCCTGAACTAGTCTTTTTTCGTATAGAGCACCGATGGGGATATTGCGGTAGCGGACATGAATCTGCTAATTTGTGCGTCATATTATCAATAAAAACCACACCATCTGCATGCTTTAATAAAAAGTGTCTACCTTAGTTGAGCATTGGTACACATAAGCTTTATTTTGACATCTTTAATCAATAATTTTGCGTTTATTCGCTGTCTGTTCATCGCGAACACAGGTGATGTGTAGAAGTGATAATGAGGTGGCTTACAGACAATTTTCACTACTATTAACCTGTCAAATCTCGCCAGTCGGGATGTTTCGCTGCGCTGGATGTTTATAAAAGTTAAATGCGAAACGAACCGATGCAAAACATTCAGGGGTGCAAAACGTTTAGGGGAGCATCGTTACATTAATTCTCAACCGGGAATTATGATTTTGTGTTTCGTAATATTTATAATTTTGATTGTCTTTTTTAGGAAAACTTTCTTATATTTACCTTTGCCCCTTCTAGGAAATGTAATGTACCGCGGGTCCTGGGTAGTTGGAGCCATGGAGTTGGTATGTACGCCGGGCCGGGTATTACGCAATGCACATATGAATCTTTTAAACGCATTTAAAATTTGGTGTCTGTCCCATTATGCTTTTAACAACGCGTTTGGCACTATCTCTGGGGGACATCAAACAAGTTCAAACTCGCTTATTTACGCATTTAATGCTGGTTTTCAATGCATATATTTATTATTTTAAATGCATCAAAAAAATTAACTAGATGCGTTTTGAATGCATTGTTTTTTTAAAACCGATGCTTTGGAAACGGGCCTTCAACGCATCATGCACGTATTTCAAACCCGTTCGTACGTCAAGTTATCTCTGAGCTGTACTGTAGTTTCAAAACATTCAACAGCATGTTTATTAAATAGTAGACATACAATTCGTACAACTTAATAGACTATTAAGCGTTTATGACACACTAAATGACGTTATTCATGATGTAATTGATTATTACCTCAGCCTACATGTGACGTAGTTGATTATGACATCATATGATTGATTGATACACTGGATTCCTCATTCAGATGATTCAACAGAATATATCTTTTATTGGTGAGAATGGTTGGATCCAGTTCTAGCTATGCCAACAAAGGGAGAGGTACAGTGACTATGGAGAGTGATGACTTCCAAAACAAAATCAGTGCCCGTCTCTCAGACATCACACACATTCCAAATTATAATTTACAAAAATCATCTACTGAAACTAATCCAAGACTGGCTCAAAATTCTATGGACATCCAAAAATTCAACCAACATTCCTCTCAGACATTGCCAGTATTGGATGCATCAACTATCAAGGCTCGAAATATCTCACACAGATCCTAAACTCACTAGTCGGCCACTCAGAGCACCACATTAAAAACAGCAAGGACTTCGCAAGCAAAATCCAATCGCTTGAAGTACCACTCGTTCACAAATTAGCATCATTCGAAGTGTCATCACTCTTCACCAGCATTCAAGTGAACAAGGCCATTCCAGTCATCCAGAGAATTCTGGACCAAGATACCACCTTCAAAGACTGAATCAACCTCACACATAACCAGATCATCAGTCCCAGGAATGAAGATTGTTTGAGACACCACATACTTCATCCAGAATGGATACTTCTATAATCAAATTCATGGAGTAGCTATGGGTTCATCAGTATCACCAGTGATTGCTAACCTCTACATGGAATCCTTCGAGCAACAAGCACTCGGCACAGCCACAGACCCACGAAATGTCTGGTACCACTACAGCATTCAACAGTTTACTGACCATCTCAACAGTATTGACCAATGCACCCAATTCACCAGCGAAATCGAAGATGGTCATATTGCTTTCCCAGGCATATTGGTACATTTCAGTGATTCTGGAAACACCAAACTCAGTCTATAGAAACCCCCGAGACATATGGACAAATATCTAAATTTTCACTCTAACCACGATTTGGAACGCAAAAACGTCTGTTGTCAGTACTCTATTTCACCGTACAGACTCCATCATCATAGAAACATCAGACAAAACACAAACTCTACACATCCAAAAATCCCTCCAAGCCAATGGTTACGCGTCCTGAATGAAGAAACCTCCTCCCACACCCCGTAAGAAGCAAGCAGATGACAAAAAAACTACCGCAGGTCGGACTACTGTACTTCCAAGCCTATCTGACAACCTTGGCAGACTTTTCAGACAATATGACATTAAAACTCACAAGCCTGTCAACACCATACGACCACAATTAGGCAGACCTAAAGATAAGCTCACCACAGATGAATGCTCTGGAGTCATTTACAAGTTCGAGTGTGACCAATGCGAGGGAGCATATATAGGCGAAACTAACAGGCTCCTTAGCACAGAGTGAAAGAACATCTTAAAACAAATTCCAATTCGGCTGTGGCAGAGCATACATAAACCACTGGACATACCATTCCTGCTAGCAATGCCTCGGTCATCAACACCGAGGCCAATTTATTCAAACGAAAAGTCAAGGCCATTGAAATCTACAAATATCAACCAACCATGAAACGAGAGGAGGGCTACCATATACCAGAGGTCTACCATTCAATGCTGTTATGTGACTCCACAACAACTTACCAGATGCCCGCAACCATCAGTTAATGCTGAAGAAGTGACCGAGATGGTCACGAAAGGTACACTCACACAATTTCTACATCCCGGAGAGGTACCTAATTTTTCCTTATTGTTCAACAAAATGTTTTATATTCAGTTGTAAATTCAAAGACATACAATTCGCACACTAATGACATACTTTTTTATTCTATATATATCATTATGCTTGTGACATCAGCTAACTAGTGATGTGCATGCGTGCATACATGTGTGCATGTGTGCGTGTGTGTGTAGGATCAGTAACTCCTGCACATTCAATCTGTGATAGTTACCTCTGACTTCAGCGCTGACAATGCCTGAATTTCTGCAGCATGGAGCATCAACTCTCTATTATAGTTATCTTGAGCCTGGCAGAAAGAAAATTAAAAATTTCAGCACCTGATTACACAGGGTAACGCATCCTATCTCGACGAATTTCCATTAAGATTTGTAAAACATGAAAAGTAGGTCACAGTGAGATACTTTTGAAATATGACATAGCTTTTGCCGAAGGTGCATGATTCCACCAGGCTTCATGACATGTGAGAAATGAAATGCAATTCAATCTGACATATATGTATTTGCGATGCATGACAGAGCGAGACGACAAATGTCCAAAGGTTGGTGACAATAAGTGTAAGTGTTCTATTTTTTTAGCTCACTGGATATCTAGTAAAACTGAAAAATGTGTTTAGTGATAACATAAGAAATGGTGAAATTAGTCCATTCATTTCATACACCAAATTGGGCAAGGGTACATTACATATGAAAGAAACATCGAAACTATAACCCTGACAACAGTTTTTTAATGGAGGGATCGATTTCTAGTGACTGGTGAAAAATAAGTCACACTAATAGGCAACACACAATGAGTCAAAGATGCATCCATATTCTAAATTTGGTTACTACATGTAATGTTGAAACAAGGGAAATCAGCAGGAGGCTGACATACCCCCAGCGCACCAACATGAGTACATCCCCAACATGATTGTTTCCCAATAGCAGAATGCAAATGAGTCAGGAATGACAATGCAAAAACTAGTATCATCTAATTCTCTCTCAAACTGTAGTACCGAAGACAAGATTCGCGGGGCGTATGCAGTGAAATTCCATGTTTTTGTCCAACCAAAATGAGTCATACATGACTGATGCAAAAACTTTTAACATCAGGCACAAGTTTGGGTGGTTTACAAACAACCTGTCAAGTTACATCCAATTCTCACTCAACCTGTAGTAGCAGCAACAAAATTTTCGGAATGTAGGTACTGAAATTCCATGTTTTTTGGCCCCCAAAATCAGTTGACCAATGCAAGTTTTAACATTGGGCACATATTTAGGTTGCATTGTACAATCTTCCTATCAAGTCTCTCTCTCCTCCCCCCCCACCCCCCCCCCCCCCACCCCCCTCCCTCCCTCCCTCTCTCTCGCTCGCTCTTTTCTCTCGAAGTTGCAGCAACAAGATTTTAAGGAAATACGTACCAAAATTCCATCTTCCACCACCACAAATAAGGTATAAGTAAATTATTCCTGCATATTACATTTGAATCAAACCAAAAACTCACCTCAGAAGCTAGTTTAACCTGAGCTTGATAGTCCTCTCGTGCATCCTGCTCATTAGCAATCGCGGCCTCACGTCGCTCAATAGCCTCCTGTAACTCATTCTGCAAACTGGCTAACTGACGTCGCAGATCTACATTCTAAAACAAACACAAACCACTCATTTTATTTGTCTGGAGTGGTGTCAAAATTTCAAATACTGCAAAGAAATCCTCATTATTATAAGCTATGGCATCTGTTAGTTGCTGCTGCTGTTGTTGTTGCTAGTGTTTTGTTACTTAAGTAGATCTACCACAACATGCATATTTGAAAATATTCCTATTATTATTTATATTCTTTTTGCTGTCGGGCTTTGCTGCTCCTGGACTGCTACCGCTACCACTACTACCAGTTGTTGTAGTTTTCGAGGACTGATACTATTGGACAACTGCATAATGGTTGGCATTAGCAATACTAGTACTTACAAGATTATGACTCTCCTCTGTTATCCTGATGTTTTCATCCAATAGGTCCTGCCGCTCCTTCTCAAGCTCTGCCATTTGATCTACAACATGCTGCTTCTCTACAACAGTAATGGATGAATACACTTTTAGCTATGCCTCACCCATTTCTAGCTAAACTCTACCAATGCGTTGCACGTGTTGGGATCGATTTGCATATTTTGCCCTGAATTCCAATTTTAAGGTAAAGTGTTGAATATTTTGAAACAAATTCAACTTGCTCTGTAAAGTTATATCCCATAGCAGGACATGAAGAGCTTGAAAGTAAGGCCACCTATTACAAAGTTCTGTGTGCGTGGCCACATGCATGTACTATATGAAGCTATAGCCCATAATAAGAACAACATTTTTCAACCCAAGATAATCATAAGTGATTGCAAAAAGAATCTTCAGAGAGATGGATGGTATTAGGGTTCCCTTATATTTGTCAGAATTGAATTCAAGGTCATTTCAAGGATTTTTAAGGTCAATATAAAGAATTTACAGTTTTTTTAAGGTACTCCATTCTCTACCTGCCCTTCTAGCCATCCATTCATCCCGCATAATTCTTTATTTTCACTGTTTTCTGCTATAACTGACAATGACAAATTCAAGGGGTTTTCAATGAAATTTCCAATTCCGACTAAATTCAAGGCCTTTGAGTATAAATAGTAGGTTACCTTCCTGTACATCATGAATTCTTGTCTCCATACTTTTCTTGAATTGTTCTGTACTCTAAAAAGGAGAAAACACAGTATAGTTTATCACATGCATCAGCTTGCAAAACCAGACATATTAATCTTTTAGCCATTAAAACCAGATAAAAATAGTCGCCGCAATGGTTTTCAGAAATGTTCATCTGAAGAGCAAGGGATTGAAGACTGTAAATTAAAATCTGTGTATATGAATAAAATATGAGCCAAAGATTAGAATATTGAGACAACCTAAGTGCTAAAAGATAATTGATGAATCGAGTTTATTGATTTAATCGTATGTCATAATCAACTACGTCACAGGTAGGTTGATATTATAATCAATTACATCGTGAAGGACGTGATTTAGTCTGTCATGAACGCTTAACCCTTTAACCCTTGAATTTGTTCAAGAAAAATTTTAATTTTCTCATAGAAAATGTCCATTTGCAGACTAAGAGAATACTATTTTTGAAAATTTACCACTGGAATGACAGGCTCGCATATCGAGTAAGTCATTCCTGTGGTAAATTTTCAAATAGTGTTCTCTTGTTCTGCAAATGGACATTTCTCAAGACCACTGCAGAAGCCGTTTTTGGCTGATATGAGTGGTAAAGGGTTAATAGTCTCTCAAGTTCTGTCAAGTTGTACGAATTGTGTTTTTACTATTTTGTAAACATTCTGTTGAATATTTTGAACCTAATTCAATGACTAGACGTTGTTGCTGCCATACTGTAGTTTTCTGGTAATAGATTCGGGAAGTGCAGGGATCGATCGATCCCAACATGAGCAGTGTGGATGGAGCTTAGCTAGAGATGGGTGGAGCATAGCTCAAACTGGATTCACCCATTATACATCAATTTGCAACAATTATTTTTTGTTACTATGGCAATACGCACAGGTTCAATAATAAATACACTATAAAATAACTAGCTATAATTGTTATGGTCAATTATGTTTTATATATGTTAAAGTTTACTTCATTTTGTTCCTTGATTCTGTCTTCCATACTGTCAGCGATAGTGCGGTATTGTTCAGCATGCTGTTTTACTCGGTCAACCTGACTGCGCAATGCTATTTAAGAGTCAACAAAAATAGAAAAGTTAACCAACTTTTGCTAAAATCAGTCCACTGGTTTTCGAGAAGACATTTTAAATTGAGTTTTGGTTGTGAAACAATCCAACATAGCTGCCAACCTGACAGTTTCGAAAGTGGCCAATTTGCAATCAGGCCACAAAAAAACCTATATAAAATCAATTTTGGATTCAAAATCCATTAAATAATAAATTCAATATACACAAAAGTAGCTGCCAAGCACACTACATTTTGATTGGTCTATGGCGGCCACGTATTTTATGGGGGTTTTATATATCAACTTCCCTTGAACCAACTTTAATTTCCCTTAGTCACTAATATCTAATATCTCCCTAATTTCAGCCTGATCCGTTCAGCGGTTTTGGAGAAATCTTTAAGGTATCATTGTACCTGTCATTCCTCATTTGTTCAATCGCTAGCAGCAAGAGAAAAATGTGTGCATGTATCTTGCCAAAAAAGGCATAGCAACCTAGATCTCTGACGACGGCTGATGTCAGGATCCACGATATATATATATTGATATGTTGCAATACTTTTGGCACGATATATCGCGATATAGTCAAGGGCTATATCGTTCACCCCTAAGATCACCAAAGATGGATGACAGACAGATCAATCAATCAGGTTCTCGCATACAAACTTGTTTTAACCCTTGGCCTAGATTTAGTTTCTTCAGTTCCAAATCAATCGACCAAGAAGTTTCAGAGAAGATGCTAACATGTGTTTCTAAAAATAACCGAGTTATCACCATAGAATATTTAATCATATATAAACCCACCCTGTATTTCAGCTGTGGATTCGCTCATTTTGGCTCTTAAGTCGCGTATCTCCTCCTGCTGGTCTTCATCATTAGCAACATTTACCGATTGTTGACCTGAAGAAAGACAGGAGTCAAAATACATCTTATTTAATTCAAAATGACCAAAATCAACCTTTCCAGTTTATCCATCCATCCATCATATGACATCATAATCATCTACATGATGTGGAGGAGGATGTCATAATCATTATGTCATGAATGACTCGATTTAGTCCATCTTACACGTTTAATAGTACGTCAGGTTGTACGAATGGTATGTTTGACTGGGCACTGTTGCTGCCATAGCTAGCAACAACACCCAGTCAAATTAGTTTCAAAATATTTTACAGCTTATCTGTATAGTTTTCTGGAAACTGATAGTCACAGAGTTCAGAGATCGATCGATCCCAACACCAGCGAGGTGTGGGTGGAGCTTAGCTAGAGATTGGTGGGGCATAGCTAAAACTGGAAAGGTCCATTGATTTATACAGTTGTGAACTGATAACACTGAGAATGTACAACAGCGTAATGCTCGCATGGGGCGACCAATAAAATGCTCTCATACCTTGGCGACCAGGAGACTTGCAGCACAGTAAATTTCAGTAACCCTTTAACTCTCATATCAGCCAAGAGTTTTAGTGAAACTCAACATATGCCCGCAGGCATACTTGTTTGAGGAATGCTAAATGTGAACAGTTGATCTTTGATAATTCTCTGAGAAAGGTGTGGGGGGGGGGGGGTGACTTCTATTAGGTACACATTTGGAATTCATGGCAAAGACATCATTATAAATCTTGAAAGTCTTCACAGCTGCATTGATCATTACAATTACAACAAGACAATTTTGATGAATTTTAATCTTTCAAGGAGATAAGGCGAATATGGGTGGATATCGCTGAAACGAAATTATGACACTTCATCTATCCCTAACACATCCGCTGAAAAAGAAATTGTGAATGTGGGTTCAAAACTCTTCGAGATCTGCTCCGGACAAGAAAATTGAGAAATCTTAGCTTTTCAAGGGAGATAACTCTTGTGAATATGGGCGGATTTTGCCGAAATGAAATCATGGCACCTTGTCCATCCCTAACACATCTGTTGAAAAGAAATTGTGAGTGTAGGGTCAAAACTCTTCGAGATATGGCTCGGAAAAGAAGATTTTGACGAATTTCAGCATTTCAGGGGCGATAACTCAGCCAAATATGGGCAGATTTTTCCGGAACAAAATCATTGCACTTCGTCTCTCCCTAACACATCTGCTGAAAATGATTTTTAGTGTAGGTTCAAAACTCTTCGAGATCTGGTCCAGACAAGAAATCAGACGGATGGATGGCAAGACGCATGGAGAGATGGACGGATGGACGGCAAGCGCCATCACATAATACGACCCCGCTTACACACGTGTATAAAAACAGCTTAGGTAATTGTCTTGAGAAATGTGTATTTGCCGAAAGAGATAATTTTTGAAAATTTACCACTGGAATGACTGGCTTCTCTGAGAAAATTTAAATTTTCTTGAACAGATTCAAATGTTAAAGGGTTAATAGTCACGAAGGCCAAAACCGGCTTATGCAGTGGTCTTAAGAAACAACCATTTGCAAGCTAAGTGAAATCTATTTTTGAAGATGTACCAAGTGTGGAATGGGTGGCTCGATTATCAAGCCAGCCATTTCAGTGGTACATTTTCAAATTTAGATGACTCCTAGCCCACAGATGGGAAATTGTCTATGCAGTCTTAAATTTTCTTAACGAATCTTGCCCATTAAAGGATTAAAATGTATAGGGTTTGGGCATGTTTGTATTGACACTTACTATGTGCGCAACATGAACAGTTTTAAATCATGTCTTACTGATCTCTCAGCAGAAACTAGAGGATCAGAAAAATATTGTTGTCCTGAAATTCCATTCAGCCAATTGATGGAAGACTGATTTTTTTATCGTGCCACTATATCAAGGTATGAGATGAGATAATAGATATCAGCAGTATTATTTCAGATCATCTTATCCTTTCAGTGCAAAAGATTTGCTACAACGTCTTTATGACATTACAAATACTCAGTTAGAATATTTTCCAATTAATTTGTCTGAAGGACATAGGCAACAATAGCTTCGAGTCAAAATATTTTCAAAATATTCCAGTTTTCCTGTATTGGAACAGAGAGAAATAGACTCTATCAGTTAAGTCATTACATATAAAAGTATTAATTTTCTCCACTAAATCAAATAGATATATATTAAAGATATCATATAACGCTTAGAGCATGCAATCGTGTGTAATTCAGCTTAATATAAATGTACCATCTATCTATCTATCTATCTATCTAACTAGTCTGTCTGTCTATCTCACTGTCTGTCTGTCTTGCTGTCTGTCTGTCTATTTATCTATCTAGACTTACTTGACTCGATCTCAGCCAGTTTAGAAAGATGACTTTCAGCTGCATTCATTTTGGCCTCAGCCACTGACACCTAGAATACATATATATATATATATATATATCATGCATTAGTCGGTATTAATTGAAGAATCCATAGGCAGCACCAGCACCAAGTCAAATTAGTTTCAAAATATTCACCAGCTTACCTGTATAGTTTTCTGGAAATTGATAGTCAGGAAGTTCAGGGATCGATCGATCCTAACACAGGCAAAGCGTGGGTGTAGCTTAGCTAACGATGGCATATGTAATACTGGATTTCTCCATTAATGGCACTTCCGTATGTTTGCATCCACTAACTTTGCTCATGGCACTTTATTCGCAATATATTTAACCATTCAATGGTCAAGATTTGCGAAATTTTACATTTTTACTCTGTGAATATCTATATGCGGGTCAAAAGATGACTATGTTTAAAATTTACCATTGGAATGACAGGCTCATTAAATTTCTAAAATAGTTATTCTCCTGGACTGCAAACTGATATTTACAAAGCAGAAATTTTCTTAACAAATCTGAACTATTAGTGTTACAGACACACAAATGCATGGTTGATGACAGGTGAGACCGTCAGCAGGATACAGTACAGCTCATATATAAGCTAAAATGTTTCCAAAACAAAGACAGAAACATGTTAGTTAGTTACAAATGTTCTGTTCAATATTTTGAAGTTCAACATAATTGGATTGGAAAACATTCTCGCCTAACGCAGCAATGTCTTCCAATCTAATGAACCTTTTCCAGTCTTACCTATGCCCAGCCCATCTCTAGCTAAGCTCCATCCACACCAAATTCGTGTTGGGATCGATCGATCTCTGAACTCCCTGACTATCAATTTACAGAAAACTATGCAGGTAAGCTGTTGAATATTTTGAAACTAATTTGACTGGGTGCTGTTGCTGCCCATGGGAGACACACTATATCGAATTATTCATGATGTCATGATTATGACTTCAGTATATACATCACATAGATTATGACGCCATATGATGGATGGATAAACCAGATAGGTGAATTATGTTCAAAATATTCAACAGTACGTTTTATTTTGGTTTGGAAACATTTTAAGTACTGTCTGAGCTGTACTATATAAGGGCACTTAACCCTTTGAACCAGGTCAACAAAAGATACAAACAACATTCTACTTATATTTCTAATCAAGTCTCATACATGTATAATAAATATTTGGAAAATTTGACTCTTAACAAGCAAACTCTTTTTATAAATATTATCCATATTCACTAAGGCTAGAAATTAACCATTGATCACATGATCTGTATGGCTTTTCCGTATATGGATCACCAATGGACCCCTGCTTTATAACGCTAACTGATTCGAATGGATCGTTGTGTTTCAGCAGAAAATTGAAAATGTATGTACCAACTATTTGGTGCAATCATTTTGAAAAATTAGTGGTGAAGCTAAGACTGTGTTAAACATTGAATAGTCAAGTCGACAAACAGGTTTTGAGATCATCCTGAGAAATCTTCATCTTCATTTGCAGGCCAAGAGATAACAATTTTTTTTTAATTTATCACTGGAATGATTGGCTTGATAAATTTAAACTAATTTTATATGCTGTGCAGTGTAGCACAGACCAATACAAACTGCCACTAGGACCGGGGCGAACATTTGAACCTTCGAACAATCGCGAACTCTGGGAAGACGAATCATATTCGAACATTTATTCGATGAATCTTGTGGTTCGCAAACCATAAATTTTTTTTTTTTGCATGTATTTTCCATCTGTCTACGGCAAATATACGGAAATCATGAATAAAACGATTTACTAAGCACTTATTCTAGCCATATACAAGTTTTGAATGATAAACCATAATTCAGATTTACGACAATATTTTGAATTATTTTCTGAGTAAGTTCAACCCACACCCATGACAGAGTAATCGTCCTGAGTAACACATACCTTCCTCGCTTAAATGGTTTAATTTACCGGCATATATCGACATTACAAGCCAAGAAAATGTTGTTATCATGTGCATTACACCATCTCAACCTATTACAGGCTTATAATGTCTACACGGCATGCATGCTCTGTCAAAGAAAAGGCGAACTTGACATATTTTCTTTGTTATTCGCAAAATCGGCCATGATTTCCGAGAAATGATAGTGTTCAAATCATTCTCCTAATCATTCTTCCATTACGTTTGCATTGGCTATTATAATGAACACCAGTCAGTATATCCAATCAAAATGCGGTGCTTTCTCTGATTAAAATCGAGGATGTTCAGTGCGCAATTGTTACTACCGCAAATTGGTCAATGTCGTAAAATGCTAGATATAGATATACAATTACAGTATAGATCGCACTAAATGAACTACCAGTAAAAAAACCCAACAGACCCCCCTTTAGTGGGTTGGTCTGTAGTTTTATTAACCACTATAAAAACATACTTACCGTTCAATCACTACTTGCTAAATCAAATATCTGCATTTAGCTATCAGAATAAAATTTTTATACTCGCTTACATACTCCCTAATGCCAATACCATCACCATGTAGACCCCCAACCAGGCTTCTGGTAGAGGGACCCCCTGCATTAGCCTTACAATAGACTGGCACCAGTCTGTACACATTCCTTGGTGATGCCTGTCACTAAGCACGCTCGCGCATGCGCAGTAGGTCCCAAATGTGAAAACTGAATCACTTTTCTAAATTTAAGTGCCATATATCCAGAATAGATTCTCAAATCAATACCCAGCGGGGTGGCTGAGGCCGGGTCGTAGTGATTGAACGGTAAGTATGTTTTTATAGTAGTTAATAAAACTACAGATCAACCCACTAAAGGGGGGTCTGTTGGGGGTTGTTATTACACCACAAAAACATCCATTACCGTTCAATCACTACTTGCTAAACCCGTAGATTTGGTCAGTGCCCCACTACGAAACTTTGGTGGGAGGAGATTTGAGAATCCATAAGCAAGGATAAAAATCAAACAAAAGATAACCAAATGTTAATAACATAACATAATGGTCCATCTTAATCAATCACACGTGATTATCAAACAAGGATTTCTTTAAACTTAAAGAAATAAATAAAAACCAAAGAACAACTCACACCGGGTCGTAGTGATTGAACGGTAAGTATGTTTTTATAGTGGTTAATAAAACTACAGACCAGCCCACTAAAGGGGGGTCTGTTGGGGGTTGTTATTACACCACAAAAACATCCATTACCGTTCAATCACTACTTGCTAAACCCATAGATTTGGTCAGTGCCCCACTACGAAACTTTGGTGGGAGGAGATTTGAGAATCCATAAGCAAGGATAAAAATCAAACAAAAGATAACCAAATGTTAATAACATAACATAATGGTCCATCTTAATCAATCACACGTGATTATCAAACAAGGATTTCTTTAAACTTAAAGAAATAAATAAAAACCAAAGAACAACTCACACCGGGTCGTAGTGATTGAACGGTAAGTATGTTTTTATAGTGGTTAATAAAACTACAGACCAGCCCACTAAAGGGGGGTCTGTTGGGGGTTGTTATTACACCACAAAAACATCCATTACCGTTCAATCACTACTTGCTAAACCCGTAGATTTGGTCAGTGCCCCACTACGAAACTTTGGTGGGAGGAGATTTGAGAATCCATAAGCAAGGATAAAAATCAAACAAAAGATAACCAAATGTTAATAACATAACATAATGGTGCATCTTAATCAATCACACAGTGATTATCAAACAAGGATTTCTTTAAACTTAAAGAAATAAATAAAAACCAAAGAACAATTCACACCATTACATGCAGATGCACGGTCCTAACGAAAATGGTGGGATGTGCTTGGTAAATGGTCTTCAGCCTTTTTAGTTAAAATCATAAAGTTCCTAAACAAGGAAGATGCTGTGCTCTGGTCTTTTAAATAAAAAGTAGTAAAAGTAGACTCGGATTTCCATCCTGTAACTTGCATAACTTCGTCTACAGAAGAGCCAGCAAAAAGGGCAAAAGAGCTAGCCATCCCTCTAATGACATGAGCTTTAATGTGAATGGTCTCACAAATCCATCTGGGAATAGATGCCCTAGAGACTGGACTGGCCAACCCCTCCTCATACGGAACCCAGAAAAGGGACAGATCGGATCTCTAAAAATCAGAACGACGCTTATAAACTTTTGGAGCTCTGAGAGGAGACCAAAATCTGTCAGCCGGAGAAAAGGAGGTTAAAGATTGTAAAATAATCGGCTTAGCTGGATAACGGATTGATTGAGTCTTTGATAAAAAATCCCTTCAAGGATATAAGACCAGACCGTCCCCAGATTCGATAAACCTATCCTTTTCAGCGGAGAAAACATGGATTTTGGATCGTCTTCTAGCAGAAGCAAATGCAATTAGAAAAACGGTCTTAAAAGTTAAAAGATTCAAGCTAATCGTAGAGATAGATTGGAAATGATGACCTGCCCAAGAACCTGAAGAACCAGAGCCAAGTTACAGGAAGCAAAGGTTTAACACCTGGAGGACGAATATTACCTAACCCTCTGATCAAAAGATTAAGAACCATAGTATCTTCAACTTCAGCATTCAACAAACAAGGAAGAGAAGATGCAAAAGAAAATCTATATCCTCTTACAGTGTTAGCAGACAGATGTAGAGTCGAACAAATAAGATAAAGAGTCTAACATCTGGGAAATAGAAACAGAATCAGGCACGAGACCTTGATCTGAACACCATTCTCCAAAAATCTTAAGACGACCCTTGTAAACTCTTCGAGGCGACTCCCTCCTGGCAGAATCGAAGATTTCCTGAGATCTTGTAGAAACTTTATTCTCAAGGATCGAGCACTCGATATACTCCAAACGCACAGACTTAAGATTCCTGGGTTAGGATGATGGTAGGTACTAGAAGATCGAGAAGGTCTACAAACCAGATCCTTATTGGCCAAAAGGGAACTATTAACAAGATCTCGCAGATCTGGTCCCTGACTTTCTTCAGAACCAAAAGAAATCAGGATTGTGGGAGGGAACGCATAAGCGAAGATTCCTGACCAGGACTGAGACAGGGCGTCCACAGCCCACGCCCGAGACAATTGGTTCACAAGAAAACTCAGACAGCCTGGGACATGAGTGGACACTAGAAAAATTGTATTCATGTGACACCACATGAGGAGGTTCCACACTTCCAAGTACAGGAGAGACGACTTTGTGCCCTCCTGCCTGTTGATATAAGAGACTACTGTCGAATTGTCCGATCGAATCGAGAACTAGACCCTTAACCTGACTGTCCAAAAAGGGAGACATGAAAGATAAAATCTGGCCAATCAGACATGTCGCAAACAGATTGGATCTAGTGACATCCCAAGAAAAACTCGATCCTCCTTCTAAAAATGAAAGAAAACCCCATGGCAATGACTGAACGAATCGAGATTTAGATGCCTATCAGACAATCCAACCCATGAACAGAAGCCTGGATTTACTTTCCAAAGAAGAGCCTCTTCTTAGACTCCTTGACAAGCATAGAAGACAACAACCCCTCTAAAGCTAATAGCCTCTGATTAGAGGAACAGAAGACCATTTGGGAGGAGACTGCAGAGAAGGGTTCTAGATCCAAGAATATCTGGCCCTTTTGATAAGGGCCGCCCTTAAAGATGTGGCAAACTTACTATATGCTAAAGAGGACTGCTTATAGAAAACACATAGATTACATCTGCCATGATGCTCCAACCAAAATCCTGGGCTATATCCTTATTGCTTAGCCCTCACTAAAGAGGTAACTCATGTTTATTATGGATATTTTAATAATACCGCTTACTCTGAATGGAGAAAAGTCTCATATCAGTATAGCCTACCTTATTAAAAAGCTAAAGACTCTGCAAAAATTATAGATAATTTTATTTATAGAGATTTAACCAGATATCGTGGCAAATCAAAAAACCCATAGTAAGCCTAAGGGAGTGCTTAGAGTCAAGATATAGCCAAATCCTGTACCTGAGATCTGCAATAATCCCACAATTCTACGAATAGAACGCATGACAAGGTCCTGTTAAGGGAACTATGGCAAACATTTGACTATCTAATTTAAAAATCGTATAATAATGGAGCAGATTTAATAAGAAAATTGTTATTGAATACATCAACGGTTGCCTAGCCGCTCGGGCTTGACAGATCATCTTGTCAGCTTGTCAAATAATACTTGATCTTACGCAAGTATTTCTTACAAATAGTGTTAATGTATGGAATCCTTTACCAACAAAAGCAATTAACGCTCCAACATAAAACATATTCAAAAACAACCTAGATTCATTCTTCAAGTCACAGGGTTTTATATATATATATATACCTAAGGTCGACTAACTTCCAAGATTGCACTCACTTCTTCTACACTGAAGTATTAGACTGCAATCACTGGAAAATCATCCGCCTGAACGTGACAGGATCCTATAATGATTGCAAAACTGTGTCCTATATTTAAATCAACGACATAGGAAAAACAAGCCAGCTTCAAGACTTGGCTTAGGTATACTGATCAATTAGATATCCTAAACCATTCGATATTTATTCCCAGAGGCAGAAAACTTAAGATTTTGTATATATTTATTGATTCTTATATTTATAGTCTTAGAATCAATAATTTCATCTTTGTAATAACAAATGACATTGTGTTAGAAATCCCGATAAAAGGAAAGATTGAACACTGATACTTGATATTAACTGTCTGGATACTGAATTTTGCAGACGACATATTACAACTGTAATATCTCTGGACCTGCAAAATATTTTGAAAACATTTTGACCGAAAATTGTTGGTGGCTGCTTAAATCCAAAGATTCTCAGCCATTCCTCCACCCCACCAGCGAAATCCCCACCCCACTCCAACCGGCCCATCGCCAGCCCCCAGACAACAACTTCAATGAGCAAAAACCTACGGCCCACCTAACAGTCCGGGAACAATCCGACTGAAAGTTGCCAGTGGCTTCACCGGTATCCAGTCAATTCGGCCCAAATACACCCCGGCCCAACCTCAACTCGGCCTAGTTCCAACTCGACCTATGTTTATGCCTATCATGTGCGAATATACCCTTGGGTCGAGTTGACCCTACAGTATCACCCATAACCACATACGAATGCACATATGCGCACACATGTATATACCTATAGGTGCACTATTAGGCCGAACCGACACTGCGCATTTAACTGTACATATGAACATAGCTATAGCAATATTATTGGGCTAACCAGTACACTTAAATAGGATAAAGTTTATCGAGTGTAGCAGGCCTACCTAGACTTCTATGGTAGCTACTACACACGATAATCTGTATACCATGACATACACGGAAATCTCGGTAATATCTTAAGATCGCCATCGTCTTAAAAAGATAGTGCTTTTAAGATAAAGATTGTCTACGTCTATGTAAAATAGTTGCGCGTTAGTGAAAATAATAGACACTAATAATTCTGACCGTCTTTTAATAAAGAGACGTAAACGCCAGTAAATATTATTAGATCCACCAACAGACGACTAATGCTGGTATAATACGACTGGTATAAGAGGGATCTCATATTTCCATATCATCAATTTTTGAAGAAAAGTTCCGAAATCAAGGATATAGAAATATGAGATTCCCAATTATTCCATGCTTCCAGCCAGGTGAAGATTTCATCTTGAGAACAGCTCTCCAAGTGTGATACCAGCGATCGAAAAGAAGAAGAAAGAAGCCAGTTGAATGCATTCCTAGGCCTATTTGACTATTAAATCGGGCTGACATGACTTTTTATCCTAGGCCGAGCTGACTAATTTAAGTAGACCGGGTTGGCAATTGGACCGACTCGACTGGAATTCGCTTCACCAACAACCCTCAGCCAGACCGCCCCCAAACAAAACCAGCAAATCCCGAGTCCCCGCCCACCAAAACCACTGTCCGGAGGCCTGCAGTAACCCAGTCAAAATAGAGCAAAAAATTACGCTAGAAAAGGGAAAACAACCAAAAATCTGGAAAAAATGAAAACAAAGCGAACTCACCGAAACTATGTCAACGCAGAAGAATTCGGCTTATATTCCTTCTTCCTGGCCCCTTATCCGCTTGATTATCTTTTCTAAGCGACTATTGTTCTTGTAGACATTAATCTTTCAGTCATACTGATCCCTATGAAACCTTTACTAAATCTAATTCTTTTCAGTGACTGACAAAATTAGATTACGATTTACGCCAGAATCAGGGTTTTTCCCTATACAAATTCACTCCCTTTGGTTAAAATAAATATGTCAACCTGCGCATATAAAATAATCTGCAACAAAAAACCCATACGGCAACCAGTCAGAAGTCTTTAATTACGTTGAAAATTGTCACTGATAAACGAATAAATGTCTCAATAGACTACAATTCCAAGAGAGACTGGCAATGACTCGGTATGAATATTTCCAGCCATTCAACATTTCCAAAATTAAACAAATACGGAACTATGACTAAATCTTAGGCAAGAAGATGACAAGATTCTAGGAAAGCGAACATGTAAACCGGACTTGAAGAACAAAACTGGAACCCCAGGAAGTTCTCTATCACCTGAAATCCAAAACAGGAAGACAGACCCGGAAGATAATCCTAGAACACTAGAAAGATCCATGAAAATAAGTAAATTTATCAAATTTCTTTTTCACGAGTGAGATGACATACTTACCTCCCTAACACTCTTGATATACTAGTATATCGGCTCTAAATTCAATAATATTCGGAATTATAAAAAGTTAGGTGCCCCTAATGGGCAGGTGGAAGTACACAGTCATGCACATGACAAACACCACCCTCTGCGCATGCGCACACCGGTACTTCCGTTACTAAATATTGGCTGACCTAGAAGCAACTATTCAATAGCCAAAGGACCAGGCCTCCGTGGGGTGGCGAGGCCGGGATCCTGTTAGGGAGGTAAGTATGTCATCTCACTCGTGAAAAAGAAATTTGATAAATTTACTTATTTCACATCATGAGAACATACTTACCTCCCTAACACTCTTGATAAAAACCAGAATTTGAAAGTAAATTTTGGTGGGAGGGAGGCAAGGTCCTGAAAACCCGCACACCCTCGAAGAGGCTAAGCTCTTTGAATTCTCAAGAGATTTAAAACATCTGAAATTGTGACTGAAACCACAACCAGGAATAGAATTTTGCATCGGATAATCGACCGATGAAGAGAGATTGATCAAAAGGCAAATGCGCTTCCCCCCCCCCTCTTTCTGAGGAAGGTATAGGAAAAAACGCTGCTCTAAATGACTAGCACGTTCTCTAATACTTAATGAAAGTATTACTAGACATTGGAAAAAGAAGAATTGCTTCTATTTCAAAAACTCTCTGAAAAACCACAATTAAGAGACATCAACCATCACCATATTAAAAAATAAAATGACACCATCACCAAGACAGAAATCAAAAAATGGTCATAACCACTGACCTTTAATGTCTTGGACGCGGCACTCATCTCTTCCCCCACCGGAAGAGGAGAAGTGTACCAGCTAATAGTAGGAATACCCTACCAACAAATGTGATATTTGCAAATAGCAGAGGAGGCAAACTATTTACAAACATAAACCTCTGCATAACTATTTTATTTCCTGAGGACTGAGACGGCGAGTGGGTTAGAAGTGTCACGAAGGTAATGGTCGGTAAAACTTGACTCACAGTGCCACTGGGCTACTGACATAATGTCTTCAATCGAAACACCATTAAATAATGCCGTGGAAGTTACCACACCACGGACACTATGAGCCTTGGCTCTATCTACCTGGATTCCAGTGGCTGTCTTATGACAGAATTGGATACATTCCACTATCCATCTGGAAATAGTGTCTCTTGACGCCCTACCATGGGGTACAATATATGACAACCATAGGGAACATGGGTCCGTCCGCCAAACCTGAGTTCTTTTCTTGTACTTATTCAAAGCACGGACTGGACACCATACTTTAGCACCAGGATCATATCTGGTTAAGGCAGGTAAAATAATAGGTTTACCCGGATACTTTAAAGATTGATTCTTAGCCAAGAAATTCAATCTAGGTAGAAGCTTAAGGCCTTCACCTGTAACTATATAACGGTCAGGCTCAGCAGACAAGGCATGAATTTCACTCCTGCGTCTGGCTGAAGCCCCCGCCACTAAAAATACAGTTTTAAGTGTCAATAATTTTACAGATATAGCACTAAGTGGTTCAAAAGGCTTACCACTCAAAACCTGCAGAACCAGAGAAAGACTCCATGACGGTGTCAGTGGAGGATTTCTAGGTCTGAGATTGCCCATACCTTTAATAAGAGTATTTAAAACACTTACTTCATCACTTCCCCTCTTTGCCAAGCAAGGGATAACAGTCATCAATGCTGATTTGTATCCAGCAACAGAATTAGGTTGAAGACTATAGGTATCATACAGGTGACATAGAAAATCAGCTACTACCTGAATAGATGCTTCCATCGGATTGATACATCTCTTTGAGCACCATTCTGCAAATCTGTTGATTTTATAATTATAAGCTCTGGAGGTTGACCCCCTCCTGGCTCTGGCCATGAAATTGGCTGCTTGCTCAGAAAATCCCTCCTTAATTGCGGATTGTTTGACAACATCCATGCAGTCAATCGAAACATTGACGGATTGTTGTGAAGGGTCTTGCCCTGGAAGATAATATCGTCCATCAGCGGCAGAGGAACCGGATTGCAAACCAGAAGGTCCAGCAGATCCGTAAACCATGATCGGCTTGGCCAATTCGGGGCGATCAGAAGCACTTGGCATTCCTCTTGTCTGATCTTCTGAAGGACTCTTGGAATCAAGATTGTTGGAGGGTATGCGTATGCATACATTCTCTTCCAACTGATAGCTAGCGCATCTATTGCGATAGCGCTTGGATCTGGAATCGGAGAAACGTACGTCGTCATCTTCGCATTCTTCTTCATTGCGAACAAATCTATGTTGGGCTTTCCCCAATGATTGAACAGGTGATCCGCCACACATTGATTTAGTTGCCATTCCGTAGGCAGAATACTCATCCTTCGGCTCAATGAGTCTGCTAACAGATTCAGCCTTCCCGGAATATGAACTGCTTTCAAGGTGATCATATGATCCATGCACCAGCAAAGCAGCTTCCATGTCATCATACAGAGACTGGGCGACTTCGTTCCGCCCTGGCGGTTTATGTAACTCACTACTGTAGAGTTGTCTGAACGTATCATCACAAACTTTCCCTTCACCTCCCCTAGGAAGTGTTCCAGGCCTAGAACTACAGCCCGCAGTTCTAGCATGTTGATATGTTCCTTTGACTGTTCCAGATTCCAAAGCCCTGATATAGTGGCTTCTTCCAGGCAAGCTCCCCAACCCTCCATCGATGCATCCGTAAACATCGTTACTTGAGGGTGGGGAGGGGTCAGCATGACCCCCGCCAGGAGATTTCCTCTCTCCATCCACCAATGAAGGTGATGAATGAGAGGGTCCAACACTTGAATGCGCGAGTCCAGTGATCCTGAACTCTGCGTCCACTGGGTCATGAGAAACAACTGAATCGGCCGCCTGCGTAAGGCGGCCTGAGGAATGACCGGTTCCATTGAAACCATCAGACCCAACATTCTCAGATAGACCCGTGCTAGAATATAACGACTGTTGCACACCAACTGAATACACGAGAGGAAACTTTCCACTCTCTCCTGGGACGGATAAACATATCCTATCTCCAGATCGAAGAACATACCCAGGTAAACAAACTTCTGGGATGGAGTCAGCTCTGATTTCGGAAAGTTGATCATCCAGCCTAAATCTGTGAGAGTTTCCAAGACTATCTCCAGATTTGCTGTCAAACTTTCTGGGTTGTGTGCTTTTAGCAACCAGTCGTCTATGTAAGTGTGAACAGGTATATTTCTCCTGCGGAGGTATGCCGTGATAGCAAGTACCACTCGAGTGAAGACCCTTGGAGCCGTCGAGATGCCGAATGGAAGAACCTTGAATTCCCATTGGCGTCCCTGAAAAGCAAATCTCAGGAACCGACGAAACCTCCTTGCAATTGGAATGTGGAAGTAAGCATCCTTGAGATCTATAGATGCTGTCCACATCCCCTTCTCTAACCCCAACAACACCGATCTCACTGTTTCCATTTTGAAAGTCGGAGTGTCTAAAAACTTGTTTAGAGGCTTGAGGTTGAGAATTGGTCTCCACCCCCCGGTGTTCTTTGCCACAAGAAACACGGTTGAATAGAAGCCCGGGCAATCCTGCGCCGGTTGAATTGCTTCCTTTAGAACGAGAGAATCTATCTCCTCTTCTATGCACAACCGCTTGTCTGGATCTCGTGGAACTTGAGTCCAGACCGGTACCAGAGACAAATGCAACGGCGGACCTCTTATCCAATCTGGACTGTATCCCTGCGAAAGCCATTGCAAGACTAAGCGGTCCTGAATTAACCGCGCCCACTTCTGAATGTGACAAGTCAAACGACCTCCCACTGGTGCACCTAGGGTTGACGGGGTGCCCATAAACTTCAGAAGTGGGTGTGTCTCTGATACGAGTGGCAACACCCCAGTGGTACTTGTGATAACCGGAAAAAATTTTCTTGCGTCAGGCCCGGTTACCACGCGCCGCTCCCCGCGCGCCGCGACCAGCGCCACGCGCACCACGGTGCGCGGGCTGCTGCCTGGCAGGCTGCGCTTGAGGCGGCGGCTGTCGCACAACAGCACGCTGCTGCTGGCGTAGCCGACGCGGTCTCTGAAACCGGCCGGCCTGCTGGCCTCTGACACTGCCAGCCCCGCCACGAGCGTACGGCTGTCGAGCAGCCGAGGGCTGAACACGCACGTGTTCCCTGCGCAGCACTTCAAACTGTGCCCGCAGCGCCCTCTGGTTGTTCACCAAAGTCACTGTCTCCTGCAGGTGCCGACAACCTTCACCTCCAAAGAGTCCAGGGCCCGCCATCGGCGCTTGCATCAAGCGCGACTTGAGCTCCTGAGACGGGCACAAATTGTCCAGTGCAAAAGTGCGCCTCGTCCTCAGCGACTTCGTGACCGACCTAGTCAGACAGTCCAACGCCAGGTTGATGCCATCCTGGATGGCTCGTTGGACTGTCACGGGACTAGGATGTTGCTGCACCGATGCTGCCACCACCCCCGACAGCAGCTGAGAGACATGCGACAGCGCACTGATCGCTGCTCGCGAGCTCTCCTCGGTGTCGCGCAAGGCGGCATTCGCCGAGCGCATAGCGCCCGAGCACAAGGCTCCCGTGTCAGCCCGGGAACCCGGCCGCGTATCTTCGCCCAGAGCGGCGCGGTCATCCGCGCTCGGTCTGGGCGCCAGGCCATACCGAGCATACTGACTGGCAGTAACCCGACATCGCCTAGCTACCTCGCGGGGGGCCTTCGCGAGGCGACCTTTCGGTCTGATCGACTCCTCTGCCGCCGTGAACATATCTAAGATATGTTCAGCATACGGCAGAGACAGAGCCGTGCTGGCCAACGGCTTCGCCTGTAACCACGCCCGCGGGTTACCGGCGACCGTCTCGTCCACGGTGAGCTCTGGTCTTACAGCGAGGAGCCACGCACACGCCTCTGACCAGTCTTCATCCGTGGCTACCTGCGAACTGCCGACGAGCAACGGGCCCTCGTCATCCTCAATGGCATTCGCAGGTATGGCCGAGGAGGAGGCTATAGACGAACCTGGCTGCCCAGGGAACGTATACGGGCCCGCGAGGGCCGGCATAGCATTCTCCATAGGCAAACCAAGCTCCAAGGCCGCGCTTGTGCGAGGGGGGTTACACACACCAGCTCGGCCCGGAACGTCCGTGTGAGATTCCACGTCCAACCGTGGAATCTTATACGGCCGGCCGTCTGCTCCAAAGCGGGCCACAGGCTGAACCATGAAACCTGCTCCCGAGGGAACAGTGCCATAGGTGCGAGCGTTCACGCTCCCCAACAGAGGAGTGTAGGCGCTCACATCCATGTCTTCATGATCCACCTGTGGACCGAGCAGGTAGTCCTCATCATCTTCCTGGTCAGGAAAGTTAGGCTCTGGATTAGTAAGGAAAACTAACCCAGACTGACCAGGAGACTGCTCAAAGGCAGATGACGAGTTTACTCCGCGAGTGATCGTGGTCAGGCCCGTTGGTCGGGTCCCGCCTGATGCTTCTCGCGCCGCTGGCACCCCAGGCGATGCGAACATCAAGCCTGGGTCCAAGACGGCCGCCCCTGGATCACTAAACGCATTGTCCGAGCTAATAGGCCATGATCCAGGGACGGGGGCTACCTGCACCGAGGTCGATGCGCAGGAAGTTGAAACACCTGTGCCAGGCAACATGCCGCGAAGCATGTCAGGCATCAGGTCTTTCAAAGTCCTGCGCATCTCACTCACCAACTCACTTTTGAAGGCCTCGAGACCACTCTTCTCCGAGGCCTTCTTCTTACCGTCCTTCTTTGGTTTCTTCCCCTCCTCTGCCATCATCCTCGCCTGTAAAAAGAAGAATTCAGAGGTTAGATCCCACCCCCCACTTTTCACAAATACCACATTTGTTGGACAGCCTACAAGCTGAACACAGATGGCAAGGGTGGGGGAAGAATCTAGCCTTCATAGACTTGAGGCAGGACGGACACTTCTGAAAAGACGGATACGAAGACAATGAGTATGACAGTCTCAAAGCCTTGATAATGGATCTTTTAAGAAGAAACCAAAACAACCACGAGAGACGACATCCACTATTACGACCACCCTGATGGGACAGGCGACTTCTCTAGTTAATAACTCCAAATACAACCAGAAACCCACTCTTTTTAGATTAAGAGAGAGAGAGAAAGAACATGACTATCTAGATATCTCTCTACACTTCTTAATAAACAGGGGATGAACACATCACCAACTTCTCCAAACTAAGATTATGACATCAAGGAAAGAGAAACTCTGGTTGATTATGACATCAAACCTCACTATGCAAAAGCTCCTACCAGGAGAGGGGACGTCAGATTTATGTAAGAAATATCTAGATCTCCAGACATTCTCGGCTCTCGACTAATATAATATTAAATTATATATACTCGAGAACCCATGCACACGCAAGAGAGAAAATAGTGCAATAGCAAACGGCAGCAGAAAATGTAATTATTTTCAAATAATCATGTGCCATAATTAATAACTCCCTTAGCCTGGGCACAGGCAACCATCCTCTTGTGCAGGAAACACGTCCATCCATCCGCCGAGACTCCTCTTCCAGAAGAACTGATGAGGGGGGATGGGACAAAAGGAAGGAGATATTTTATTTATTAATATATTATATCTCCAACCCTTAGACATATCACGATGATAAGTCATCCTGGGACGTGAACACCTTCCAGAGAAGACCAGGCAACCTTGTATAGACACAAGACCGACCTGTAAGCATAAAACACAAGAGTTTATTAGCCCTAGGCGCTGGGAAAAAATTTACAAGGATTCCCAGCGCCTGAAAACGCGGTACCGCCGAAAACGGCCGCTACGAAAACCGGTAACACACGAAAGTTACAAGTCTCAAATAAAAGCCAGGAACAATGTCACCTTGGATGATGACGAGGAGGGCTCCTCTGACATTTTCGCATCAGCCATGATAGATTTGGATGTATTGTTCTCTTATGAATTCAGAAAAGCGCCTGTAAGGAATTTCCACCAGTTGCTTCCAGCCAATATATTAGAAAACGGAAGTACCGGTGTGCGCATGCGCAGAGGGTGGTGTTTGTCATGTGCATGACTGTGTACTTCCACCTGCCCATTAGGGCACCTAACTTTTTATAATTCTGAATATTATTGAATTTAGAGCCGATATACTAGTATATCAAGAGTGTTAGGGAGGTAAGTATGTTCTCATGATGTGAAATCGGAAATGACCTTATCCCCGGCTGTACGAAATCCGGATGTGGGAAAAAACAAAAGGAAAACGGAAATGCGTAACCGGAAGTAGACTACCGGAAACTGATCAAGATCCTACAACCCGGATGTACAGAATTACTGGAAGAGGAAGCTGAACCGGATATAGATGAATGCTGCAATGCCCGGTCCAACAGACCCAGATAAGCATTCTTCCTACCGGAAGTAGCAACACTACTACCGGAAGAGGAAGCTGAAAAACCGGAAACGGAAATAGATGAATGATGCAATGCCAGGTCCAACAGACCCAGATAAGCATTCTTCCTACCGGAAGTAGCAACACTACTACCGGAAGAGGAAGCTGAAAAACCGGAAACGGAAGTAGACGAATGATGCAATGTCGGGTCCAACAGACCCGGAACCACATTCTTCCTACCGGAATCGGAACTCTATAGCCGGAAACGGATGAACCGGAAACGGAAGTTGACGAAAAAGCCAGATTATCATGAGTCACCGGATGTTCAGCCAAGCCAGAACCAATCACGGTGCTCATTTCCGGATGCCCAGTAAAACCAAAAGACAATCCGGACGGCAAACCCACTTGCCCGGACAAGCCAGGAGCAGAGGCGATCGGCGATCCTAAAACATTCCTGGCAATCGGTATCACTGAGAAACGAACTTTTGCATGTGATGACAAATCGGAAGCTTCCGCCACCGATGCCATCGCTTGAGGATTATGTTGATCCTCAAGACTAACATGGTCTTTGGCCTGGCTCCTACCAGAGAATGACTTACCAAGCTTCTTTCTCCAGTCGCCGGATTTACCTTTTGGAGACTTGATCTGTTGCCTAGATGTCAAGGAAACCGGCTTAGCCCACTTGCGCAGGCTTAACGCAGGCTTTTTTTTTAGGGGAGCAGGAGGTACACCTCAGGTAAATGTGGCCCGCATAGTCCTTAGCGTGAAAAACGATCACACTTGATTGACGTACATTTTACTTTCTCAGAAGTTAAGGACACTTCCTTTGAAAAATAAGAAAGGATAAGAAATAAAGCAGCTAGCTTTGATGAGGATACGTCATAGGCGTACTTAAGAAAGTGACTGAAGAAAGGAATCATAATGATTCCTGAATGATGATGTTTGAGGGCACTAGGAACTACGTTAATAGGAGTGGTACTGGCTATTTTATAACATGGTACTCTTAATGGTATATAATAGGCCTGGTTACTCTAACCTCGAAAACGGGAGTAGTGACACGAAAACTGGTAACTCAAAAACTAGAGTTACAAACACCTCTAAAACACCATGATATAAAAGTTAAACATAACTTAGGAAGCATTGGTTTCATGGTAGGCATGATTCGTGTCAAATATAGTAATAACTGAAAACTTTCAGTAGCAAAGCTAAAACTTTTATATCAGATTGATAGCAGGCAAACTGTACTGCTAGCAGAATATTTGAAAAGTGAATCAGTTTTCATATTTGGGACCTACTGCGCATGCGAGAGCGTGCTTAGTGACAGGCGTCACCAAGGAGTGTGTACAGACTGGTGCCAGTCTATTGTAAGGCTAATGCAGGGGGTCCCTCTACCAGAAGCCTGGTTGGGGGTCTACATGGTGATGGTATTGGCATTAGGGAGTATGTAAGCGAGTATAAAAATTCTATTCTGATAGCTAAATGCAGATATTTGATTTAGCAAGTAGTGATTGGACGGTAATGGATGTTTTTGTGGTGTAATAACAACCGCTGTTTAGAAGTTTTCTTGACCAACTGCGTTTATATCGACGTATTTTTTTGCAAAATGTTATGCATTCTAATTATCTAGTAATATCTTGATACAAAATCCAGTTCAAAGTAGCCGAGAATTTGTATTCAGCAAAACTTTTAGCTGTTTAAACTCAAGGAGATCGATCAGATCTAGATATCTGTGTTGTTTAGATGAGGTTCCTGTATTAGCCTGGTTCCCTGTATCGATTTATTTAACTAGTGTCATCTATAAAACAGCCAGAAGTAACCAACTAACCATGCTATGAAACTTATTTGAGTGTATTGAACTTATCTGGCTGTTATATACTAAGCATTTGTTGTGTATTTTGTCACTAAAGCCACTTGGAATTTGCAAATGATTTTGTGTGTCACAATATTTCTAATTCTATTTCATCAGTTGAGATTTTGAATATTAGATGGTTCGTGAACCAGACTAGCGTATCGCGAACCGGTTCGGTTCATGAAAATCTTCACGAACCACAGCCCTAACTGCCACAGATGTGATTTTTAAGATATCATGATATGCATGGATCAGCAATAGAAAGTTCATTTCTATCCCTGATTTCTTATATAGTGTTTGATTGATGAATCATTAATGCCACAATTAATTACCACATTCCTTACCTCGATTTTCATTGTATTCACATTCGCTCTCGCCTCGATCATCTCTTCGCGACTGTTCTGGTGATTTCTCATTTCGAGATCCAACTGTATTCGCAGTTCCTTCAACTGACCCTGCACACAAGGAATCACAAGCACACTTTACAAACACAGCCCTCGAAATTCAAACAATTTAGTCATGACACAAGAATGTTGTGGCAGAACTGGTTCACCACGGCACTACTAGTTGTTTTTTAATGTAATAACAATCTTTGGTCTACTTTTGTTGAATTGTATCAGCTTGTTTTAAGGCTAGATCATGACTGATACCGTAACCATGATTATGGATCTAATAAAATCACAATTAAGTAGCTATGCCTGACATTTTCTTCTGTGGCAAATACTTGCTAATTAAGTACACAACAGCTTATTACAATGGCATTGCTGATTTATGCGGCAAATTTTGAGGGCTACAAACAGACAAAACTTCAAATGAGCGAGCGAGGGAGGGAGGGAGGGAGGGAGGGAGGGAGGGAGGGAGGGAGGGAGGGATGTGAGAGAGAGAGAGAGAGAGAGAGAGAGAGAGAGAGAGAGAGAGAGAGAGAGAGAGAGAGAGAGAGAGAGAGAGAGAGAGAGAGAGAGAGAGGGAGGGAGGGAGGGAGGGAAGGAGAGGGGAGGGAGGGAGGAAGAGATGCATCAAGATAGTATTAATGAGATGGATATTGTAATCATCTAGCACGGAATACTTTAGCCTTTAACACTCATATCAGCCAAAAACGGCTTCTGCAGTGGTCTTGAGAAATGTCCATTTGCAGACCAAGAGGACTTTTTGAAAATTTACCACTGGATTGACTGGCTTGATAAGCAAGCCAGTCATTTCAGTGATAAATTTTCAAAAATAGTCTTCTCTTTGTTTAAAATTGGATATTTCTCCAGACTGCTGCAGGTGGCATTTTGGCCACCTTACATGTAAGTGATAACCATTTAATTGCTAAATTTGGTCAAGAAAATAAATCTTTGCACATTGAATGCCCATTTGCATGCTAAGAGAACTGTTTTTGGAATTTTACCACTGCAATGACTGGCTTGGTTGTTGAGCCAGTTACTACAAAGGCAAATCTTTTCGAAAATAGTCTTCTCTTGGTCCACAAATAGACATTTCTCAAGACCACTGTAGAAAACATTTTGGTCCAGTTGAATGTTAATCTCACAGCTATAACAGTAGCACACAGTTTTTATACAGAGACACTATTCCAATGATTCCATCATACCTCCCAGTGTCTAGTGGCAGTCTTGTGTTGCTCCTGCTCCAAGTCCAGCTTACGACGTAATGCATTACATGTTTTATCTAATTGTTCTATCTGCTGGCCTAAGCGTGTCTTTGTCTCAAACTCCGCTCGCTCCAGGTTATTCTGCAATAAAGTACATGACATGCAGAACACGTGGCCAAGCACAATCCTTATGCTACCGCAATCAAAAGTCAAGTATGCTTATAAGATGACAAGGATATCAGTATTTATGAAAATCCTTGCTGCTATACACATCAAGTTTTCAATAACTTTATTCTTAAAATCACTACCTTATAGGTTTGCGCGACTATGTGATTAACTCGAAAATCATGATTATTGTTTAAATTGTAAATTTATATGATTCAAAATTAAATAATTGAATGATTGTGAAGAATTTCCACTGCATGAAATATCTCAAAACATACTTTTTAATTACTCTTTAATTGAATCGGTCACAAAAATTGACATTTTACTTAGCAAATGCATGTCCATTTGCAAGCCAAGAGAAGCCTATTTTTGAAAATGCGTCACTGGAATGACAGGCTCTAGCATCGAGCCAGGCATTCCAGTGATGTATTTTCAAAAATAGTCTTCCCTTGACCTGCCAATGATCACTTCTAAAACCAGTGCAGCTTTGGTCATAGATATGCCTTGTTGCTATGTCTGTGTAATATGAACACAGGTGAATTATTTGAGTAATCGCGATTATTCTTAAATAATCGATCGTGATCACTCAAAGCAATAATTGTACAAGCCTACTACCTAATATAAGCACAGTACAGGTCAGAAATAAGTTCTAATGTTTCCAAAATACACAAGGGAGCCTGTGGCGCTCATCTGGACCATTGGCATTTAAACCATTATAATTTAAATAGACATGATGGATGATTTTGTGAAAATCCAAGATGGCCACCAAAATACTGTATAGAATTTCTAGAGGCTACGAATAAAGGATTCTTCCAGCCAAATTTGGTTGAAATTGCCCAAGCGATTAATGAGGAGTAACATTTTATACAAATTCCCAGTTTCGGAAAATCCAAGATGGCCACCATCAAAATCAAGCCGTTAAAGTTCTGTATACAGATTCTGAAGTGTACCTGCCTATGGTCGATCCAGCAGAGTTTGCTTGAAATCAGCCAAGTGGTTAATGAGGAGCAGGCTTTTAACTGATTTCCCAAAATGTTCAGAAAATCCAAGATGGCTGCATGAAAAATTTATCAATCAAAATTCTGTATGCAACTTCTGATGCCTACCGCCCTAGGCTCATTCCAGCCATCTGCTTGAAATCGCCCAAGCAGTTAATGAGTAGACGATTTTCAGCAATTTTTCGGAAAATTCAAGATGGCCACCAAACAAACTGACCAATCAAAATTCTGTACACAAGCTCTGAAGCATACCGCTTTAGGGTCCTTCCAGCCATAGACAGCAATGTCTTCCATTCCATTTATGTGCAAAATATCCAACAGTACATTTAATTTGATTTGTAAACATGTTTAAGTTATTTCAGAAATGTACCGTAAAGAAAACTAGAACCAAGGGACTAATAATTCAACAGGAAAATGAGTAAATATTCTACTATAACTCCTTACCCCCAAGTCATAACGCTGCTCCAATAGATGGATCCATTTCTATTCATTTCACACCTACTTCAACTGAGGCTCCGCCAATGTTTGTATGTGTGTAACGGTGTGTTCAAACCGATTTAAACCCTTGAATTCCCGGAATTCTAATTTCACAGTAACTATACAGGTAAACTGTTGAACACTGACAAATTAGTTTCAAAATATTCAATAGAATGTTTATTCAATTTTAAATTCACCAAAGATACGTTCGTGACAGGCTTTTTTTCCTTTTTCGTGACAGGCTTAAATCATTTTGATTGTGACATCAGCTAACATGTGACAGATTTTGACTATACAGGTAAGCTGTTGAATATTTTGAAACAAATTTGACTGGGTGTTGTTGCTGTCTATGCATGCCAACAGCATGTTTATTAAATAGAAGACATAAAATTTGCACAACGCTTAGTCCGTCATCAATTCTGTGTTTGCAACAAACGTACATGTATATCTACGTCATTCATAACGTCATTGGTTATGATGTAATGCTACACGTCATGTAGTTGATTATGACATCATATAATTGATGGATAAACTGGATAGTGTTTAATAAGTCACTTACCTGAATCATCTGCAAGTTTGTAAGCAACAAAGTTTGAGATCTCTGTTCTCTATGAGAATTCTCACGCTCCTGTATCAACCTTTCTTCTGATTTCTTCAATAAGTCACGTTCCACCCTGAGATTCTGACACTGTACTTCAAGGCGAGTGGCTTTCTCTTGAATGGCGAGCAAGTCCTATACAATAAATTCATGAAAGTCATAAAATACTATTACATTTATGTAAAAGAACATACAACCAAATTCCAATGAACCAATTACGTTGAGGCTGGTATGACAAGATGTCCCCCTTGTGTTAAATGTCCATAGGAAATGATTCTTAAATTGGTGGTCGTTTAATCAACTATCTTAAAGAATCACAATTTTTTGGCCCAAGCAGAGTGGTGAATGCTGAGTGATCAGTGGACGAATCCAGTTTTAGCTACGCCCCACCCATCTCTAGCTAAGCTCCACCCTCGCTTTGCACATGTTGGGAGCAATCGATACTTGCACTCTCTCAATGTCAATTTCCAGAAAACTATACAGGAAAGTTGTTGAATATCTTGAAACTCATTTGACTGGGTGCCCAGGTCAAATTAGTTTCAAAATGTTAAATAGCATGTTTATTAAATAGTAGATTTACAATTCGTACAACCTGACAGACTATTAAAGCTGTTGTGAGGACTAGCTACCTGATTGCTCTGATTAACTTGACAATCATAATATATATTCTCCTTTACTAAAAAGACACTATTTACACTGTTCAAGTTGCATAAAGATTCAGTAATATCGCAAAAGTGGATGATATTTTGTCGATTAAAGGACAGACCTGTATGGTGACTAACATCATAATGCTAACATACGCCAGTTGGTGGTGACAGTAACAGCAGGTTTTGTGTACGTGAATTAGACCTGAAACTACATTGGTTTGAGAACTGCAAAAGCTATGCAAAAATACCAGTGGTATACACTTTCAGTCGTCTCACTTGCTTTAGACGTTATTCTAATAGAGCAATAGACAATATAGCCTACGGTGTATGTGTAGGCTACATGGACAGGTGTGGGTGTAAATCAAGAATAGTATATATGGTTGGAGCGAGGTTCAGTGATAGGCTATATCTAATCAAACATCACCTCACACGTTTTGGAATACAATTATACGAATGCATATATATATAGCTTATATCTTTCTGGATGACTAACGATTTTACGCAGGCTGTAGAGACGCGTGTAGGATCATCAAACGCATAACTTTTTCAATGTTAGTAGCAGCACACTAATGTGTGCACACTGGCGTGTGCCGTGGTGTACGATCACGATTTACCATTGTATAACCCTATGAATAAATTTATGATTGCAATATAGCAATTAGGTGCTTAAAATTAACTAAAATGCCAATTAAATATAAGTCTATTAATAAAACTAATCCATTTGTTTATATAGGATACGTAAAATAGTATCGAGAACACACAGTTTGTTTACATTTTAGGCAGTGACAGCGCGGCTTTCACTGCCATCCACATGGGTTGAAGGGTCACATACAAATGTTCACTATACTATACAGTATAGCTTAGAAATAACATAAAACATAGTTTAATATTTTGTATATAATTGGATTCCAACCCAATTATGTTCAAAATATTCAACAGAATGTTTCTTACGTCGTGTTCATATTGTACTAACTAACATGTTTCTGTTTTTGTTTTGGATATGAGCTGCACTATACGTAAAGATGATACGCTCACGATCTCTAAACATCTGGTTCACCTACTTATTTAAAATTTGTTTATTCACTAAATGTTGTTTTTTCACATATTTATGTAGGCTACTTCCATCACACACAAGTTTTGGAAACGATCGATATGGCTGTAGTGGGGGTGGGTGTCACAGGCGTGACGCCGCCGCCCCCCCCCCCCCCCCCCCTACTCACCCCACATACCACGTAATTGCCCTGCCCCCAAACCTCACCCCACAACCCCGCCAACCAAAAGCTATCTACGCCATGCTGCCTACATCTTCTTTCAGATATGAATAATTGCACTATTTCAGCAAAATTATAGATCGCATTTACACATGGAAACAATGATCAAGGAATCAAAAAAGCATCCGCTTTTGTTTCTACGAGAATTCTTAATACTTACCAGATGTACTATTATGATAATGTCTATTATCTAAGTCTAGCTCAAAATAAACAATTAAAACTCTGCAATCTCCTGGTCCTGCCCATACTGTGTCCGGGAATTACCATAGCCCCAGGTACCGAGTCAATTCCCAACCACAGTCAGATTCGTCTTATGTTTGCCTTGACAAACAGCGAAAGCAGCTCAGCCTCACCTCAGCGGGGTGGCTGAGGGAGGGCCATAGCACATCTGGTAAGTATTAAGAATTCTCGTAGAAACAAAAGCGGATGCTTTTTTTATTCTACTTCGAATAATACTTACCAGATGTACTATTATGATAAACTCCGGATTTCGACAGCCAAAAAATACCGGTGGGAGGAGGTGAGGCTCGAACCAGCACTCATCTTCCATCCAACAGAGAAGGTTGTGAAGAGACTAGAATCCTGGCATACGCTTGGGTTCCGCTATCTGACTCATAGAGTGCTAAACTTCCATGGGCTAGACCGCGCTCACCCCCCCCCCCCCCCCCCCCCCTTATAAAGGGCCGATGCTGCTGCTAGTGCTCGGACCTGATGGCCGTTCGCACGATCAATCTGCTTTCCTGTAGCGATTTTGTGCGACATCTGAATAGCATCGACTATCCAACGAGAAATGGTATCTTTCGAGGCGCGCAAATGAGGAGCTTTGAGACATAACCACAGAGATCTCGGGTCATCTCTCCACTCCTCTGTATGTTTCTTATACATTTTTAGACATCTGACAGGACACCAAGCAGAAGAGTTTGGGTCATGTCTGACTAAACTTGGCAAATTGATTGGCTGTCCTGGATATTTAAGTGACTGATTCTTTGCCAGGAAACAAAAATGTGGAAGTAGTCTTAAACCTTCACCCGTGATGACAAAATGGTCTTGTTCGGCAGATAGCGCATGAATTTCGCTTCTCCTTCTCGCCGATGCTGCTGCAACCAGGAAAACTGATTTAATAGTTAACAGTTTAATAGCTAATTGGTTCAAAGGGAGCATACCCTAAAACCTGTAGAACAAGAGATAGCTTCCATGCTAGGATAGGAATTGGCTGTCTAGGTCGCAAATTGCTCATTCCTTTAATAACTTCATTTAAAGTGTCATTCTCCACTCCTTCAATGGCCAGACTGGAAACGACTGAAGCTAATGCAGACTTATATGCTGCTAGGGTTGAAGGTACAAGTTTGTCAACTTCGTATAAATGACAGATAAAATCTGCTACGTGTTGAACAGATGCAGACAAGGGATTAATATCTCTTCCCTGGCACCACTCTGCAAATTTGTTGATTCTATAATTATATGTTCTGGTGGTCGACACTCTTCTGGCTGAAGCGACAAACTTCGCTGCCTGCTCAGAAAAGCCACCCTCAATTGCATGCTGCTTGACAACATCCATGCAGTCAATTTGAACATTTTTGGTCTGTCGTGGAAGTACAGACCCTTGTTCCGAGTGATTAGATCCCTTCATTCTGGAAAAGGGATTGGATTGCAGACCAGAAGGTCCAGCAGATCCGTAAACCAAAATCGGCCTGGCCAATGAGGGGCGATCAGTAGTACTTGGCATACCCCTTCTCTTATCTTTGCCAGAACTTTTGGGATGAGAATCGTTGGAGGATACGCATACGCGTACATTCCTTTCCAACTCATTGCCAGTGCGTCTACTGCCAAGGATAGTGGGTCCGGGATCGGTGACACGTACGTGATCATCTTTGCGTTTTGTTTCATCGCAAATAGATCCACATTTGGTTTGCCCCACTGTTTGAATAGAACCTCCGCTACCGATTGGTTGAGCTGCCATTCCGTCGAACGACAAACTATCCTTCTACTGAGTGCATCTGCTAGGATGTTCAGTCTTCCTGGAATGTGTGCTGCCCGAAGAATAATATTCCTCTCTTGGCACCACAGCAGAAGGTTCCAGATCATCATGCACAACTCTGGTGACCTCGTCCCGCCTTGGCGGTTCAAATAGGACACCACTGTTGAGTTGTCTGTCCTTATTATGACAACCTTGTTTTGAATTAAATTCTCGACCTTTCGAAGTGCCAATACCACCGCTAATAGTTTGAGAACATTGATGTGTTTCTGCGCATTGGCCCGATCCCATTCCCCTGACGCTGATCGATTGTCCAATACCGCTCCCCAACCCATCATCGATGCATCTGTGAAGATGGACATCTGTGGTTGAGGAGGTTGTAGAGGAATACCTCGCAGGAGATTCTGTTCTGATAATCACCACTGAAGATGGAATATCAATGGTTCTTTTACTGGAATTCTCATAGACAACGGATCCGTTTTCTGAGACCAGAACGACATTAAATACATCTGAATCTGAATCGGCCTGCGTCTGAGTGCCGCATAAGGCACCACTTTCTCCAGAGACCAGGCTCTGAAATAAGGAGAGTCAATTTGATCTGACAAAAAAGCGGAAGTTGACTAACCTGACTACCCCGGAAAATTTTTAAATCTAGATGCTCTCAGAGGCCATCTCCTGCATTTCTGGAGAAAAATATAGGTTTTCGGTTGGCTGTGAAATTGTTCTATTTTTACCCATTTTGTCCTGAAAAGGTCAAATAGACTAAGACATTTTCAGGAGAAAATGCATAAAGATAGAACAATTTCATAGTCAACTGTAGGACTCAGAAAATGAGGACTTAACGACTTATACTCGGTCCTCCATTTAGCAAGGGTAGCCCCTTTGGGCACTTTTTGCTCAGATGCCAATTTAGCAACACATCAACTGCTGTCACAGTCATGTACAATTACAATTTTTTTAAATTTCACTTTAGAACACATTAGTCAAAGAAGGCTTGTGATAGTTTTCCTGATAAATGTTCACTTGCAGGTCAAGAGATTATTTTTGAAATTTTCCATTGAGATGGCTTATTCAGTAACTGAGACAGTCATTCCTGTGGTAAATTTTCAAAAATAATCTCTTGACCTGCAAATGGCCATTAACTATTTTTAATTAAAATTTTTAGGCAAATTTGACCATTAAATGGTTAATTGTAGAACGCGAATATAATGGTAACGCGCGTGTTGTCAAGTGTCTTCTACAGTGCGATTATTTATGAACTTGCTTTCTTCACTTCTATTGTGAGAAAACTCGCCCGCTATTTCATTGGTTTTCTATGTACAGCTACCAAGGAAATCGCGAGGAAGAAGTAGCTTCTTCAGTATCGAACTTCTGTGAAAATCTCTCACGTAATGTCATTGGACTTTCTAGATATAATTATGTCCAACAACCAATGAAATTGCGAGACCAAATTCTCTTCTCATGACAGAAGGTATGTAAGAACACATCACTAACTCGTGCGCAGTGGCAGATTTTGTAGATCCGCCATTGCTAATTTTGCATCGACTCGATCATTTTCAGACTAGCGAAATGACAAAATTTTGAGTGGTATCATTTATCAGATGTTCAATGCAATTTTATCTGTCATTTATTCGCCGTATGACTTAATTTTCATGTCACTCACGGTCTATATCCCTCATTAGAAATCAGAAAATTCGCCAGTATAAAAGGTTTACACTATTCCCGGGACAATTAGCTATTGTAAGACCACCCTCTAGGATGAATTTGCCGGTATGACGCGTTTTGACAGATCACGAATACTGGTAATCAAGGTGAATATCGTTTTCACTTAGAAATGTAAATGACGCACAAACGTGCGCTCGATCGATCTATCGTATTTGAGTGCGATACCAACATTGTTCACTTGTTCTCTTTTTCCAAAATTCATGTTCAGTAAATTTTTTTTACCCATCCAGATTTGATCGGACATGACCGATGTCCGACCGTTATTTCATACCCTGAGAGACACTAGTAAACCCAGTATCCTGAGAAATTGGCGCGCCGTCAGATAGGCTCCCAGAGAAATTGACTCCAAAACTGCAATCAGGCGCCTGACTCTGCTCTCCGCCGGAAAAGCTACGCCGTCCCTGAGATTGAAAAATATTCCCAGATAAACAAACTCCTCGGATGGAGTCAATTCTGATTTCTCTAGATTCACAATCCACCCTAGATCCTTTAGTACGGCTAGAACTACCTGTAGATTGTTGCGCAGAGTGACTGGATTCCCCGCCTTCAGCAGCCAGTCGTCTATGTAAGTATGAACAGCTATGTTTCTCCTGCGAAGATAAGAAGTCATGGCGAGGACCACTTTTGCGCTGTGGTCAGGCCGAATGGAAGCGCATTGAATTCCCAAACATTGTCTTGGAACGCAAAGCAAAGGTATTTCTGAAAAGGAATTGACATTTGAATATGAAAATAAGCATCCTTCAGATCTATCCACACCGCCCACATGCCTTTCCTCAATCCCGACATCACTGCTGCTACAGTCTCAATCTGAAACTTTGGTGACAGAATAAACTTGTTTAACGGTTTGAGATTGAGAACCGGTCTCCACCCTCCGGTACGTTTCGGAACGAGGAACATCATTGAATAGAAGCCTGGGGATGACTGATTGCGGACTAAATGAATCGCATTCTTCTGCTGAAGACTTTTGATTTCCGAGCAAAAGGCCTCTAGACGATCGGATTCCCTTGGAACGGGAGTCCATACTGGAGTCGACGTTAACGGAACTAACGATTGACAGATGAGCCAGTCCGGACCGTAGCTGTTTCTCAACCATTGACAGACCAAATAATCTTGCACGACCTGTTCCCATTTGTTTGAGAACAGTTGCAGTCTGCCTCCGACGGAAGGAATCTGCACACAACTCGCGATCGATGTTTTACGACACGACGCTAATTCGCCTAGGTGAAGATCTTCGACTCCCCTCGTTCCTGTTGTTACCGGAGCGGATCCTGCCGGAAACCCGTCAAGACCATCCCCCACAGCCACCCCGTGGTTTCTTGGCAAATGACGGTCTGGAACCGCCGCCACGGCTATCCTTACGGTAGCCGCCGCGGCCCGAACCGCCACCCTTCCTGTCCTCCTCATACGGCCTCTTATTAGAGGACTTGTATGAAGAGGAACGACCAGGACCTTGAGAGCCGGATGGCCGATGGGCATCACGGCCAGAAGGACGGAAGAGTGATCTTTGGCGCTGCCTCTGCTGCTCCTGGTGGTGCTGTCTGTAGGACTGTTGCGGCCGAGTCCTTTTTGTCGACTTCCACGGCTTGCCGACTACTTCCTGCTCCGCGACCATTGAAGCGACCTTGGATAAGGCTTGCCGAGCCGAGCCGAGCCGCCGAACAAGCCTAGACCAATGAATGGCACGGAAAATAACGCAGCCCTCATCTCAGGTCCTGGTTCTACAAAATCGAGAACCATTCTCCGTCGCTCAGCCAATGATCTCGTGATCACCCTGGCCAGGCAATCTTGAGATAGGCGCATAGTGTCCCGGATAATTCCGGGAGCCGCCTCTGGCACTACCCCAGCTTCCGCCCCGCAGGTCAGCATACCCTGCAGGACGGTACAACCGTGCGAGACCCGCCGTGGCAGCCCTCGCCGCATCCTCAATGAGGGTCAGCTCATTGAACGGATCTTAGTTAATCTGGGAAACGAACGGACGAGAACGTCCCTTAGCCTTGCCAGCCAATGGCCTATTCAGCGCCTCCCTCTCCCCGATGGAAAGCCGTGGGACCCGGGCATACTGGTGATAGGCACGCTCCGGAAAACGGACCCTACTCCTAATCCCTTTCGGGGCCTTTGGTAACGTAAAGTCCGGCTGGACCATACGGTACGTCACTACCTCCAACATGTCAGACGTCAGCGTATCCAAAGGCAGAGCAGGCATGGCTGAAGAGCCACTGGACAGAGCGCTAGCCGCTCGCTCTGACATCCGCTCCATCGCCGGATCACGCTAAGATCCCTGATCTGATGCCAACCCTAGACGGTCGGACATCCATTCAAGGACCTGCACCCATTCAGCCTCAGTGGGAAATGACGACTCATCCAACAAGGGGCTGTCGTTTTCATCTTCTTTCTCGCCCTCGGATGAGGCAGACACCAACGATCCATGCTGAGGACTGCGAACCTGTTTACTAGTGTAAACCATGCCCGCCGACCGTGCACTTGCGGCTCCAGTATCCAGCGACTCGCTGGATATGGACACGGGAGCCGTGATCACAGCCGCAGTACCAACGGTGGCCAACGGAAACCCGACAGAGCGCATAGCCACCGGCGCCGGGATACCGTCCGAAGCCGTCAAACACGACTCCAACGGCAGCACGGGCTGAACAAAATCCGGATGGAAAATGCCCGACGGAATGTCGACATCACCACCCGGCTGGCAAACCCATACGTAACCCGAAGGAGAACCTTGGGACGTACTGGCTACAGCCATTACGGAAAGATCTGGCATGCCGGAATCATCCATGAGCAAACGCTCCTCCTCCTCTGCCGTCGGCTCTTGAGCCAACGTAAGAGTAGGTGCAGGTGCAACACCCTCCGCAGTACGGATCGGACCACCGAAAGGTAGTCCTGCATCAGCCTGCATCAACGGGATCGTGGATTGCAGGGACTCAAACATGGCTTTAAACTGGGCTGCCCAGACACCCAAAGCAGAGTCCATCCTCTCATTCAGCCGATCCTCCAAACCTCTGTTGGCCGCCTAATCTGCCTTGGTCGCCTTGTCCCTCGCGATTCAGTCCAGACGCGCACGCCGATCACGGTCGAAATCCGCCACCAACTCCGACGACCACTTCACGCAAACATCGCACAGGATTCCCACCTTGCACTTCGCGCAAGCTATGCAGTGGTGACCAACAAATCTCCGCTTCATGAACCAATTGCATTTGGTACATAAGGTGTTCAAACCCTTAGGCCTCTGCAAACACAAAGCAAGAATTAAAATGCTGCACATGACATGAGTGACGAGCAAATACGCACAACGACTTGAGTGTAATCATAGAATTACTTAAAACATTAACTTTCTCTTAAATTAATGATAATCAAGTTTTAAGGCAGGAAATATTTGAAATTTTTTAGAGTGAAAATTAATAAACACGGCTTGGAAAATTAACTAACCGTTAAAATAACCAAGAAAGACGTACCGATCGCTACAAACACCTTCATCAATGAAGTGAAGACTAAAGATCGGCACCAACAGAGTGCATAGATACGCCAAGCTGAAGGCAAACCTAATTCATGGGCGCCGCCATCTTGGCTTAGAGCGCATCCATCTTGAAAGGAACCGAGTCGCAAGAGAAATTACCCGAGTACCCGCATAAGGCTTAAACAGTAAAGGGTACTGGGCCGACTCCAACAATGGCTACAATTTTAAAACAATGTGCCAATTTAAGGAAAATTCAATCATTCATTACGGCACAAATGTATAAATTCTAGATTGATACAACCTGCCCATGAGATGATTTTCCTTTGTCCTCCATGATGCCAGCAATGGATATCTTGAAAGAATGCTAATTCCGTTTAAATTTGCAAAAATTTTAGAGCCTAGAACATGCGACTGAATAAGTCAGCAAAATAGACGAATCTGACTGTGATTGGGATTTGACTCGGTACCTGGGGCTATGGTAATTCCCGGACACAGTGTGGGCAGGACCAGGAGAGTGCGGAGTTTTAATTGTTTATTTTGAGCCAGACTTAGATAATAGACATTATCATAATAGTACATCTGGTAAGTATTATTCGAAGTAGAATAATGTTTCACTACTTACATTATTCACGCCAATACAGGCATATTTAAATCGGAGAGCAGCAAAATGGCATGTGCTCAAATTTATGTAGGCCTAACACATACAGCCATCCTCAACCTCCCCCACCCACCTCATCACACCCGCACCCATTCATCTCTGATATTTACCAATCCGATGTTTTCAAGGACGGCATTATTGGATTCACAATTAGGCCTACCACTGTTAGTCCCTAAAGATTATTTGTCCCATACATTGAAATATTGCCGATTGTGTTCATTATTTATTGCCCAATGTTTACTTGTTGTAGCCTAGGCCTATTAATATGCGAATATAGTTACCCATAAAACCATTTATTATCCTAATAGATTTTCAAGAATTAAAATTTTTTGATTTCTTGAAGAATTTGCTTCAACCTGAGATAAATGATTTCATGGTATGTGAAGTCTATCCCATTAAATAAGCGTTTTAAAATTCGTTACCGTTGTACTAAAGACAGAGAAATATTGACCCCGCTCACAGCACGCTAAAAATTGTTATTTACTTTGTTTACTAATCATTTGCATTGGCTATGTGAATTAAATGACAGATGGTTAACTACAATTAATTGGAGCTGGGTACCAGTCTTGGCTAACGCTTCCTTAGTAAAAAGAATTGGCTGTTTTCATGGGCTATGAAAATGTCTATGCTAAAATGTCACACAGTGGCAATAGACAATGAAGTGGGAAGGGACTAGGCCTTGGGAAAATTGATGTACCGTAGGGTACCATAATTTCATCAAACTTACATTATTTAGGAAAACATTGACATGTTTATGTGTGCTTAACCATGGCAAATAAGGGTTGTCTGTCATTTTGAATTTTAAACAAATTTCAAGCTGACCAAGATTGGGTGGTTAGTCGACTATAGTTAGTTACATAGCTAACTATTTGAAGTTTGATTGGTTCATGTATCCAACTTGAACCCACAATTTTACAATATCTTAAAATCTTGGTCAAATTTATAGATTTGGATAGACCATAAAATTTGGGCTATCGCATCATCATGTGAAATCATCAACTATGTGGGTTTAGATTACACCAAACATGTTTTCAGACTGGATGGTGTCTAACAAAGTTACATAGTGTCATCAGCTCAGATTTGAGTTTAGCAAATATTTTATTTTAATTCAATTATACGAAAGCATCATTTGACATGTTTTGACACCTTTCCAATTGTATTCCCATTCACCTCCAACATACAATACAGCTCAGAAAGAAGCTAAAGATTTCCAAAATAAAAGCAGAAACATTTTAGTTAGTACAATTTTGAACATGATGTAAGAAATGTTCTGTTAAATATTTGCCTTCCACTAAAATTAAGTCCAAAATATTCAACATTACGTTTTATTTTGTTTTTAGAAACATGTAAAACTATTTGGGTGTTGTACTGGTTACGAGCAGTAAGGATCGGAGACAGCATATAGAATGAGATTGGTTAAACCAGTGATACCTCTGACAATGTCATAACAATGTCATAATATTTAGAACTGGACTAGTGAAACATCTCGTAACGTCATATAACATTTTGGTCGTACTTAGAGAGCGAAACTAGTTAGACTAACTATATATCTCGATCTGAATTTTAAGATTAAATGGAGGAATCCAGTTTTAGCTATCATGCCCCGCCCATCTCTAGCCAAGCTCCACCCACACTCTGCCCGTGTTGGGTCCAAGTGATCCCTGCACTCGGCATCTCCATTTTCAGAAAAATATACAGGTAAACTGTTGAATATTTTGAAACTAATTTCACTTAGTGCTGTTGCTGCCATAGCAACAGCGTCAGTCAAATTAGTTTCAAAATATTCAACAGAATGTTTAGTAAATAGTAGACATACAATTCGTACAATGAGACAGCATTTAAAATGGACTAAATCTAGTCATTCACTACATGTGATGTAGTTGATTATGACGTCATATGATTGACTGAGAAACTGGGTTCATCAATTAATAATTAAGAGAACAAGATTGATTAGACTACAAATACCTCTCGCAATGTGATAACATTCTGTTCATATTTCATAACTGTTGCTGAGTATTTTTGGTTCTTGTCACGTATTGAAGCTATTTCCTTTCTATACCCTTCAGCATTGTTCTGGAGAACTTTATGTCGCTCAACCGCAAAATCCAGCTGCAATAAAGAATGAAATTGTTTTAAACAGTGCCACATGAAGCATGTATTGATCAATGGACCTTTTCAGTTTTAGCTACGCCCCGCCCATCTCTAGCTTCCATTTAATTTTTAATTGGCTTAGCAGTTCCAAGAAAAGACAAAAATTGGGAGAAACTTCCTATTGATTTACAATTTGGATAACATTGAAGCAAAAAAAAAACCTCAAAGAAGGCCATTAAACTGCATTTGAATAGACATGATGGATAATTTTCGGAAAATCCAAGATGGCCACCAAAAAAATGACCAATCAATATTCTCATTTGATTTCTTGAAGCCTGTCATCATAGTCATTCCACCCAAGTTTGTTGACACCGAGCCATAGTGGTAGTAGCGATTTAACAGCTTTAAAATCTTTTCAGAATCCAAGATGGCCACAGTAAAAATTAACCAATCAAATTCATGTATACAATTTTCGGAAGCATATGACAAAAGGATCCTTCTAGTCAGGTTTCATTGAAATCTGCCCATTGCTTAAGTAGTGTTTTAAAGGATTTGTAAAAAAATTTGGAAAAATCTAAAAAAAAAATGTGACCAATCAAAACACTCATTAACATTCTGGAAGCTGATCACCATAGAATCATTCCATCCAAGTTTCGTTGGAATCGGGACATTGATTAGCTAGCATTTTAAAGGATTTCTGGAAAATCAAAATGACCGTCGGGAAAATTGACAAATCAAAATTCTGTATATAAGCTCTGAAGCATGTTTGGCAACAATTTCCCGGTGCTGGAAATACCAGGCGGGCAATACCGATTGGCAAATACCGCCCCGGGAAATACTCCAAAAAGCGGGAAATACACCAATACACATCAGAAGGGGTATATTTTAAACTAAATATCTTAGATCTATATTAATCAGAGGCGCTAATATAGAAGCCCATATCTAATACAGGTTGAAATGAGATCATATAGGCAATATAGGCACATCATAGAATATCTATAACCTTTTCAACTCTACAGAGCAGATACAACACCTACTATTTAATAGTATTTATTGCACAAACAATGTTGGTGGAATTTTTAGAAACCATTTTCAGTAGAGGCTGCAACAACAACTTCCAGTAAAATAGTTTCAAAATATTAAGAAACATGAGCATACTGTACATATTGTGACACACAATACAAATCCATTATACTGCCTTCAATTCTCAGCTGATCAGAATATTGATTTAAACTAGAGATCTAAGCTTAGATTACCAAACTGCTGGTACATGTACATGTATCTACAAGTATCTTTTATTTAGTTAGCCTTAGAGTTCTACGTAAATCAATGCTCTGAGCTAGGCTGTCTCCCGCACTCAGCTCCTACACAGGTGTGATATTGTCTCATGATGGAAAGCCAGCTATGCATCTAATTGGGGATTAACTGATTGAGACGGCAACACATTTCGTTCTGTTACATATGAATATATACTAATATTATATACTATTGAGTATTTATAGTATTACATGCTACAATATGACTGATTGAAAACACAGATGTTCACATTATTTTCACAATATTCTGGAGATTTCAGGTTTAAATAGCAATTACAATTTTAACATTTCTGTAACTTCAGAATGAAATGTATTCAGTCATCATAGCACTAACTTAGATATAATGACATCCCAGAGAGCGAATTAGTTATTTAACCCTTTAACACTCAAATTTGTTCAAGCAGATTTCAATTATTTCATATCTATTTGCAGATCAACGCCATTTTTTAAAATTTACTACTGGAATGATTGGCTCAGTTATCAAGCCAGTCATTCCAGTGGTAAATTTTCAAAAACAGTCTTCTCTTAGTCTACAAATGGGCATTCATCAAGACCAGTGCAGTCTGCAGAAGCCTTTTTTCACCGACTTGAGCGCTAAAGGGTTAAAGCAAGTACACAGCAATAGGTAATGACCTCAGAACTAAGTTTACATTGCAGTTTCTGACAGTAGTCAAAATTATTATTGGGTAAGTAATTGTATAGGTCTACTGAACTCCATGCAGATCTACAGACAGTGATTTACTGTTAAATATCTAGTCATACCTCATAAAATTATAATGGGATTTCATTGGATGTTCAGTTTTGTCTGATGTACAGTTTAGAAGACTATGTTCCTTATGCATAGGTTTGCAACTTATGTACATGTATACGTCACTAAATGATATTTACTAATCCATGTCAGTATTTTCTTAAGCAAGATAAAGAACCATGAGGTTAAATATATAAACTTTCCATCTGATACCTGAGTATTTCCCGGTATTTCCCAGTATTTCCCGATATTTCCAAGTATTTCCCAGTATTTCGCACTGCCCTGGGAAATACTAGTATTTCCCGGAAAATTGCCAACCCTGTTCTGAAGCCTATCAACCTAGGGTACTTCCTGCTCAAGTTGATTGAAAACGGCCAAGCGCTTAATGAGTAGCCTTTTAACTGACAGTGACGGATCCCAGAGGGGGGGGGGGCACATCCCACCCCCCAGGGCTGTCAATTTTTTTTTTTTTTACCTGCTGGTGGTAGAGTGAGCCCATTTTCAAGAGCTAACTACCTTGAAATTTTGGATGACCTGGATCCGCCCCTGACTGATTTCCCAAAACCTTTGGAAAATCCATGATGGTCAACAGAAAAATTTACCAATCGAATTTCTGTATAGATGTTCTGAAGCCTGCCACCATAGGGTCCTTCCATCCAAGTCTGGTTGAAATCGTCCAAGCAGTTAATGAGAAGTATTCTGTATACAAGATCTGAAGCCTAGACCCATAGTCGCTCCAGCCAAATTAAGCTGAAATCCGTCAAGCAGTTAATGAGAAGTAGCATTTTGACAATTTCTGGTAAGTTCTGGAGTCTACGATGATAGGGTCACACTAGCCAAATTTGCTTGAAATATATGAAGCAACTAAGGAAAAGTAGCGTTTTGACAATTTCTGCTAAATTTTTAATAAAATCAAAGATTAGGTTTAATATTTAGGGTAGGAGATAGGTGGGGTAGAAGATAGGTAGGATAGGTACCCTTCATAAAATCTCAGATTTTCACCCCAAAAAAGAATAGAAGTAGTAGTAGTGTCGGGATTAAAATGATACCACCTCCCTCAACTGGCAGCCGATCGGCGATCCATGGCCCCCACCACCCTCTCAATCCCTGGGGCATAGGGTTTGAGACATGTGTATCAAACTCCTGTGCGGATCCCACATGTCCGGGAGAACCTCCTCAGGATACCGGCCAGTGGCCGGCCTCTCTCTCTCTCTCTCTCTATTTCTGAGCGGTATCCTGAGGTTTTTCTATCTGTGGGACAGTTTTGTACCTATCCTACCTATCTTCTACCCCACCTATCTCCTACCCTACCCTGTTGATATTCCAGCCGGCTGGTGCGTGTGTGTCTGTGGTGCTTTGACCCCGCACTGGGGAGTGTCGCGGTGGGTCTTTATCTAACCTGGTCATATTACCCCGGCCCTAGTCTTACCTAGTTTCAAAATTTCAGGTAAGTTCTAGCGGTCTTTTGAGCGAGATTTGAACCCAGTCTGCAGCCTGGGAACACTATGCAATTCAACACCTCTATCAATAGACCCACCGCAATACCACTAAAATCTCGCCTCTTAGTAATCTTATCTGTGAGTGTGAGTTGTGCAATCGCTGTTACACATGATAGCGCACCAACACAGCAACGTGTGAACACATAACTTATCAGCTATAATAATGCAAACATGGCCCAGATAGTTACTGCGATGCATACATGGCCGAGACAGTTAATGCGTTGTATTATACACTTTTAAAATCACAGGTTCAAATCTCGTTGTGTGTTATTAGCAAATGATAAACTTAAAAATCACAGGTTCAAATCGCGTTATGTGTTAGTATGGTAAACCTGTCTACAATTACCCGTTACCCGACAAGCATGACAAGACCAACTCGCACAGTCATTGACTGACCACATAAAACCCATGATTGCAGGCCACAGACCCTCGACGGAGTCAAAGTCAAGAATAGTTTAGCCCACCTGCTATCCGTTAACACCCAATTAGACACAGCATCCATAATGGTATACCGGCGATCATAAATTACGTGTGAATGCACGACCATACATTACGTGTAAACGCTCATCTACAAACAATATTACACACAATGGGCTGACCTGAAGAGCTATGGTCATGCCTGCATGATGTAGGCTGTGCGGCGCGATGAGACAAGTACCCGGGCCATTACATGATATGGGAAACTATGCAAATCGAAATCTTGAGAAATGGAGAAGCTCAGGGAACATTCCGCTCGTCATTTCTACTAACATGCCTTACGTGTCGCGGATGTTATCCACTGATCGCCTTGTGATCACCACAAGTAATAGGGTCTGAACGCTCATTTAGAGACAAGCACAGCGCTATTACATCATGATTACTGTAACAGCTTCGAGTGATGGCAAACCAATTCGGCCTTAGAGGCTACTCTAAGGCCAGCAAAGCTGACCTGCTCCAGAAAATTGGACAGGCCCGTGCTGAGGAGTGGCGGAAGCGACTCTCCCGAGCAATGAAGATGAACAGACGTCCAGCGCTTACCAAAGATGATCCAGAGAGCCCTCATAAGAAAGCACAGCGGCTCCGTGAGCTTCGCCAGTTGGACGAGGAGGTGACTGCTAGCTTGCGAGCCAAGACTGTAGCGAGGCGGATGGCGGACCATTCACGCAGGATCGCTAAGCAATTGAGGAGGAGGCCTAGGGCTGAACCCTTAGCCCGGAGCATGAGGCGAGAAGCCGAACACATTCTCGACCAACGTCTCGGCGAAAGGGAGATAGAGGATAGCGGACGCCGGTCAGTATGCTGGACATTCTTCAGAGGACTAGGAGACCTCACAGGTCGGATCATGGCGAAGATCCAGCAGACTGTCCAGAATGCCTTCCACCTCCGCTACACCCACACATACCGGATACGTCACATCGAGGACGTTAGGGTGATGCTCTTCCACAAGAATTCTCCAGGGAGCCCGTGGCTGAACATGATAGGAGCAGCTCAGGACTGGGTGGTAGCAAGAGAGCAAGCCCGCATCAACACAGACAATATCGATCGACCCAACAGCAAGTGGGCTTTCGTTCGATCAATCAATGTTGAGGTCAGGGCTGTCATCGACCGCCAACCTCTGCTTGGGACAGGCCCCCTCCCAGACTGGCTACGAGAGAAGAGTATGACTGCCCTCGACACCTACAGGGACAACATGTGTCTCTGGAGATGTCTAGCAGTCCACCGAGGAGCGAGAGCTGACAGCTCCCGCATGAGAGCTTGCCACAAAGTTCTACGGCAAGACAGTGACAGTACCTGATATCCGTAAGACCTTGCTGGATCAGCTGGACAAGCTAAGAGTTCTTCGCCAAGGGCACTTGATCAGGCAAGCGGCTCACTACCGTGACACCATGACCATCGGAGTGTGGGACCACCATGCCTTCTATATCAAGAACATCTCCAAGCTCGAAGGCTCTCGTAGTATCGCTCTCTGCTCCTAATGCTACTACGTGGAGAGCACAGCTGCAAGTAAGTGCTCGGCTAAGGGAATGTCAAAGCGGCAGTATGAGGTCTCTTGGCAGAGGTTCTACAGCGCTCTACATGGCTGGGTGGACAGAGCTAAAAACTGAGGCCTACGCAGGCACAACCAGGGTATGGTGACGTATGAGGAGGAAAAACTCACTCTCCGCTTACTATGATAAGCGCCATGTGCTGCCAGATGGTGTCCATACCGAGCCCATCCAGTATCATGTTAGCACCCTAGGTGGTGGTAACTGTGTGTCTGCAGGGACTAGCTGAAGCTCTTCTACGACAAATGGTCGCCTAGGCACTCCGTGCTGGCGTGCCAGGTAGTACAGTGTAGGCCGCCCCTCCGCCTCCACATACCTGTCAAGCCTGTGAACATCTATCGACCAGTTAGGATCTGTTGCACGCCGTCGACCACCTTCCAGCTCACCAGGCTCATACAGGTACCGAACCAGAGCATCAGGTGGTAGGCACTCCTCTCCCTTGTTTCGCTCCTCTAGAGCTGTGACTGGCAACAGCAGTGTCTGATAGCCTCTACCGGCTTCTTCCTGATTAGCCTAGTAACCTCGGCATTGGATCTCTCCACCACAGCAGGCAGCCCTCTCACCCATACTCTAGAACGTTACTCGGCGCGGCCATTTCCTGGGCATATTGGTGTGGGAACAGTCTCTCTGCCAGTGTCCGATTCCACCGCTCAACGATAGCCTGGGCACGGTGATGCCCTGCCTCGCCTCGCCTAACTGCCACACTGTGTTTCTGCATGAGGGCTGCAGTTCCACCTCTGAACTCCTTACCCTCATCCACCTGCAACAATTCCAGCCACTGGAGGGGATTTTCCGAAGACACGTAGACACCCTGGAATGCCTGGGCCACCTGGCCAGCTGAATTGTCTGTGAGCGGTGCTGCAGCCTTGTACCTGCTGGCGACATCAACGATGGGGAGGGCATACTTGTAGGTCTTACGACCAACCGAGTCGTGCGGAAGGAATAGAACAGCTGCCTGGTGAACTCTGTTCGGGACAGTTTCATCAAAATGGGCATACCTGATGTGACGTGGACGAGGTCTGTATATCTGCCACATCGCCTTGCGGCTGAGCCACTGGCCAACTGTCTCCAATGTGAAGTTGTGGCCCTTGCGACGTGCAGTCTCGAGTAGTTGAGGGGGCTCACGGTACTATCCACCAGGCTGATAGTAGAGTTCCTCAAGAAAGACGGTTGATAAGCTCCCGGATTTCATCACTGACGTCCACTCCCGTCCTGTCACGCACGGCCTGGGTGATTTTATCACTCCCGTCCTGTCACGCATGGCCTGGGCGAACTCTAAACAGACAAACAGACGGCCGTCATTCATTCGACTATCACTGAAGACCTCCTCAAACACCTCCGTACACCGGCGTCTAGTCTCTGCTGGATCCTCACTGAACGGTAGTTTATCGATTAACATTCAGAAGTTAAGTATCTTGACCAGGTCATACAGATACGCCATCCTTATATAGTACGGCTTAAATGTCCGGCGGCCCAGATGGCCGTGAGTGCTATGGCAACGTACAGTAGCCAAGGGCCTGCGAATCCGAAGAACATACCTACTCCTGAGGCGATAGCTGGTATGGCTTCAGAAATCTTTTCCACACCATGGAGAGCATTGTTGGCGATCCTGCGACTGTCTCGCCAGCCTTCGTTGTGAACAGAGCGATCAGAGCCCCGACTGCTGCCAGCGGCCCGATAGAACCTTTTACGTAAGTGCGATAGATTCCTTTCGCTCTCTGTACTAGATTGCGAGATTCAGGCTCTACATCATCATACTCACCATCGACATCGTAGTCTGCATCATAATCCTCCTCATCATAGTCCTCCTCATAGTCCTCGTCATCTATATCCTCGACTGGATCTTCATAAGCCTCCGATTCATACATCGCTCTGGGGATCCATCGCTGGGAACAGCTATATAGTAGCTTTAAACTGTAGACTATAGCCTGGCATCCGCAATCTTGAATGCGGGCGTGTTTGCCGTAGCGAACTGGGGACTCAGCTTCACCGACAAGAAGGTGGCAGAGGTCGAGCGTGAGCGTCATAACAAGGCAATGGAGAAGCTGTCTAAGGAGAAGTTTGAATACAGCAAAGCACTCAAGCATATGCACCAGAGGGAGGCACGCCGACGACAACTCCGAGCTCAGGCCAACCAGAGCATCAGAGGCAGATGAGAGTCTCGATGAGTACTACGAGGCTGTAAAAGTATCTGAGCCAATGCTTGACTATGAAGCATCGACAGGTCAGAAGACAGCAGAGCTTATAGTAGTGGTGGCAGCTGCAGCTGTGACGACAGGAGTCGTGCTATACGCACGCTCAAGCTGAATACCTGATGTGTTCGACACGCATATCTTAGCATAGCCAAAGTAAAGTACCGTCACACCCAATGACCCTGGCCCCGAGGTGCTGACGGCCCTCGAGTGCCGACTCGAGGTCATCGCTTCCACTGGTTAGTCGTAGAAGTGCATATGACTTCGTTTTCTGTCTGTAGAGTTGGCAGTTAGCCAGCTCGCGTACCTCACCAAGAACATTGGTCCCAGCAACCACAAGCTTGAAGTCGTCTAGCTTATCCACCTTCTGGATGGCTCCTCCCTTCTGAACCAGGACCGCAACAGCGACACAGTCCGATGCACCACGATGCAATGTCAGCTCCACCAGTTGGTTAGCTGTGGCTTGGACCTGCTGGTGTTCTCGCTCCACATGCACGATCCGCTGTTTGAAACCCGTTTGCTTCAGCTCCTGATCATTCTCATCATGCCAGACATGAAGTCTTGGAGCATTCATCGTCACATATGCGAGCTACTCAGTGTACACCCGGAGGAACAGCCTATCCTGCATGGCAGCCAGATTCACCTGTGTGTTCTCGAGGAGGGTTAAGAGTGGAACTGCCACGGGCTTCTCGACACCTGCCTGTAGTTCGAATTCCGTGAACCCCTCATTGCACCCCACAGCATAGTACACCTTTCCCTTCGCATAGGTTGGTCCACGAGCCAGCGGACCTAGGACTCGGTACTCATTGTTCACATAAGTGGTGTCCACGGTGCTGTTGCTCTGCACAATCTCCCACCTGTTCAGAACCTGCGGGTGCTCTACCGTCTGTTCTATTGTGCTCTGAAGCTTGAACTCGAGTGTCATGCTCTTGATCTCGTGGATCTGTGCCAAGATTGCAAAGTCGATGTACTTCCCAGCAGCGGACAACTTCCTGACATCAACATTATCCACGAGCGAGCCAAGGTCACACCTCCGTCTGATGTGGAGATACTGGCTGCCATAGAGGAAGGAGCGCCAGCTCGTAGTACAAAAGAACTCCTGACTCGGATACTCTACCGGAAGTCTGACAGCACCCAGGGCAGGGCACTCGACCTACCTGTGGCCCAAACCAACAGTCCTGTTATTCTAGCTCTCCAAAGGCCAAGAGTCGATACCAAAGATCTACTAACGGTCGGGAAGTGGGCTAGATAGTGGCCAGGAATCTGCCAGCATTTCTGAAATTCCCAGATAACTACCAGGACTACCTCATCAAATCCGCTCACAAGTCAGATGCTCATCGCGCATGGACAAAGTGGCTAATCCATGAGAAGTTCCAGAAGAAGAGTCCTAGAAACTGACCTTCAGTGGATAGTTCAGCAACAGGCTTCTGACGAAACTGACGAAGTTCCTCAAGCTTCTGACGAAGTTCCTCAAGTTTCTGACGAAGTTCCTCAAGCATCTGACGAAGTAGCGGAGACCGCGGACGAAGTTCCTCAGCCTTCTGATGAATGAAAAAGGTTGCGATGACGTGTAGAGCAGGCTAGTTTCCTGGCTGGATTCAGCTTGTAGGTGACGGTCTGCGCCTTTTCCAGAGATGGCTTGAAGTGTGACAGCTCACGTGTCTCCTTGTTGCTGAAGATGAAGCGGTACAGATCAGCTGCCCTCTGTACACCTGCACTAAAGTCCCCTTTGGTACCACTCCTTGAGGGTTAGGCTGTTGTATATGGTCTCGAGCAGGGCACGTCCACACTTGGAGCTGAAGTATAGCAACCAGGCATTGTGGCGGATGTCTGGTGAGATCTCTCGGGTGTACTTTAGAGCTGGGCGGTATTGATATTTACATGACGGTATCGGTACCATGAAAAAATACTGCGGTACCACGGTATACTGCCATCTGAGCTTGAGGCACGCCATGAAATTAGAACAATTTTTTCCATTTCCTTTTCACTTCCATCTTCAATCAATGGTAAATATAGGTAAAATAAATAAATCGGCTTCCTGATTTAGAGTAAAAAAACATGGTTATTGCGACTGTTTAGTTTCACGATTTTATTAGGTCACTAGTTTTATTGACATAATATCATTCACGGGAATATCGGTCAACAGGTGTGGTCGACTCACTAGCTATAACCCGCTGTTTGAGACATTGGGGTGCACTATTTTCAATCTGGATTGTTCTTGCTATTACTGTGTGCGACCAGCAAACGGTAAATTTAGTTTTGGCAGTCGAGCGCTTCGATAAACAGTCAAGAAAAAATCTGCGAGTATTGAAACGGGGCAAGTGTTGTACTCTTTTATTTCTGTTGGAGTAGTATATTCTGTTACTCGCGAAAACAGGCCTATACACATACATATAACACGACATTGAATACAGCCGATTCCAAAGCTTCTGATAATTACCGAGTACCCGATGTACAGACTCGTTACTCGCCATGCTTCACGTGAACAATGCGTGTAAAAAGCTATTTCCGCGAAGTTCCGACGTGCAGCCAGTTGAAAAATGAATTACAAAAACTAACACTATAATTTTTAGGCGTCGTTACTTAAACTGGACTTAATCCTTAAAGAAATTTCTTAAGACAAGCCAGAAAAATAAAAAATAACGACTTCAACGCTGCTCGTTGTTAATAAATTAGCACGTGATCAAAACGGCGCGAGCAAATACGTCTTAGTAAATTTTCATTGATAAATTCAGCATAGTAATGTATTTTCCCACAGTCTAGTTCATGAACAACCAATCAGATACCTCTTTGCAAGATTGCTGTTGTGTTTGAATAGCACGCAGTTTGTATATTATTTTGTTATTCGAGCATGTTTGTTCGGTGACAAAATGCTTGGAGTAAGAAATTACAAATAATAGAAACGGGAATAGGGAATATATTATAGTGTAATTACTACCAGCGGACGGCCAGAGAATGAGTTTAGATGTTTTAAACAAAGCAATTTTACCGTGAGACATTCAAGACGTACGTTTGACATACAATTCTGCCAGTCATTATTTTGTAATTGACGTCTTGATGTTTGTTTTTACAATGACCCTTTCACCTCAACTCGGCTAATAGTTAGGGATGCCTGTATTTTTGGCACTATTAGCACCTATTTACCCTTGGTCAAGTCATATTTTATGAATATGTTTCGCAAATATTGCGCAAACATTATGGACGGTATTCACGGTATTTGGAAATGTCAACGGTCACGGTATCGGTTCACGGTATACCGGAGTCCTCACGGTACTACTGTCAGACCGCCCAGCTCTAGTGTACTTCTGAAAGAGGAGGAAGACAGTTATCTTTGTGTGCCGGATGCGCCTAATGATGTTGCTGAGGTAGGTGACTGTCTTCTGGTCCATTGCAGGGTCATCGATAACTAGAACAAGTGGTTCTGTCAGTCGGGCTGCCAGCAGCTTCTCCAGCAGTGCTTGCAGGTTCTGCGTCTTGGTGAATGGGCCATTGTACCATTGGCCAACCGCCTCAGCGGCGGAGTCAGACACCAGAAGGATGTATTGAGAGTGTAGATATTCGGCCAGGAGAGCCTGCAGCAAGATGTTTTTCCCGTGTCCTGATGGGGCAATGATCAGCACCACCTGGCCAGCATCGGCCTGGCTACTATCGATTGGTACAGACATGCGTGCGGAGGATGGTTAGCACTTGGTCAGTGGTAGCCTCATCTATATCTGGGAGACTAAACGGCAGTACTTCCTCAACCAGCTCTTTTGCCTTCAGAGCGGGGAATCTTGCACCTCCAGCGGATACGAAGGATGCGATGGAGGCGTCAAGCAGGAAATTCCAGCAGCAGCTGAGAAGATAGCGTAGAGTGCCTGTGCCAGCACCCAGTGTCTAGTACATCCAGTATCTGTATGATACATGCACGGGAAGCCATGACTATCCTGTGGTCTTAAACGGCAAACCAATGAACCCTGACTTCTTCACCTCTGGTAGCTGGAGACTGGCGGTAGCACCTTTTTTGCCATCGACAGTGATATTGCTCAGGCCGAGGGTGCCTATCTTGAGATTCTCTCCATCTTGTCGGAATGAGCTCCATGGTTTCAGGAGATCCTTAACCAGGTCCTGTGCAAATGACTCATCGACTCCGAGCATACCGAGCATCGTCGCCCTCTCCTTGATGCCCATCCCCTTGTATACAGTCTTGGCCTTGTTAATGGCCGATTGTCCTACCGTATCAGTGTTCCCGATGAGATCTCGGGCTGGGATGGTACCTCAGATCTCCCACGGGTCTCCCTTCTCATCGAAGTCTAGGAAGGAGATAGGGGCAACAGTGTCCTCTGAACCGAGGCATGCCTCGGCCAAGTGAGCAAGATCGTCTAGCTCTTTGCTTTCTAGGCCTGTGAGTGATAGAGTCATAGTGCTATATACAGACGGCTTAAACTTCCTAGAACAACAGCCTCCAATAGTGTAATACGTTCACGATCTTGGCGGCGGCAATGTAGGAGGCACAACTGATGGCGATCTTTGGGAGTAGGTGAGTTATTCCGAGACAGTGCTCGGCCGCCCCCCTCTAGCACTATAGCCAGGCCGACCTCAGCAAAGGCCTCAGCTCTAATCTTGATGACTTCAGCCTCATCGTCGAAGTCTAGGAAGGAGATAGGGGCAACAGTGTCCTCTGAAACGAGGCGTGACAGAGTCATAGTGCTATATACAGATGGCTTAAACCTACTAGTCATACCACCAGTGAAATAGTTGGGCATAGGAGGACCACACAGTCGGCCAAGGGAATAGGTAGCAGTGCTCAGGGTACTGGCCCTCTCTGCAGGGGCACGCCTTGTGGGCGGTCCCCCATTCCCGACCATTGGCAATCCTCAGTCCGTGTGCTCGACTATGGGCTACACACCGCCCTCCGGCACTCCATGCCTCATACTGCAGGGTTCTCGTGATCCATCTCTCACTATTCAGAGGTTTTAAACGTAGGCGACAATGATCTCAGCCATTGCACTCGTTTCTAGCCCTAGAACTGCAGCCTCCATTAGTGTAACACGTTCACCCATGATCTTGGCGGCGGCAGTGTAGGAGGCACCACTGATGGCGATATTTGGGATGGGGTGAGTTATTCCGAGACAGTGCTCAGCCACCCTACTCACCACTGTAGCGAGGACAGCCGCAGTGGCGGAAGAACCTCATTGCCACCTGTCATCTTCACCACGGCCATATTCGCCGCCACGTTACTGGCGATATGGACTGCCAGGGGCTTAGCCTGTGTCAGTAACTTCTGTGTCTTGGTTCGCAGCAGGTTCTCCATCTTCTGAAGACTCGCCTGGCTCTCGGGCAGTTGCTTCACGATCTGTACCGTTGACGTCATTGTTTAAGCACTGAGTATATAATGCAGTTAAACGTCTGCATTCCCTGTCGAGTGAGCTAATAAGATCTTCCCAGTCTGCATCTGCCAGGTGTCCGGGTTGGTACTCAGGAATATTCATTTCTCTATTGAGACATCTTAAACATGTCCGGGCCCATGCTATGCGAGAAGTTCTATGAGGTCTTCCGGAAGGAGTTGAAGGACTACAAGAAGAAGACACCAGATGAGCTCGCTCAGCTCTCTGGTACTGAACTGACAGAGGAGCTGACAGCTGTGAAGCTCTATCTAGGATTTGGTAAGGGACAGATCTGCTTCCTCGAATACCTTATCATGGGTGGGAGTATCGTCGAGCAGCTTCTGCGAGCTAAAGGTTTCTACAAGGATTGCGAGTATCTGTCAGATGTGTTCCAGCAGTTGCATACCTCCATGGCCTTACCTGACTCAGAGCTGAACAAGGCTCTGCGATACTACAAGCTTGAAAAAGTATGCACTGTGGACCCATCCAGCCCTTGGATGTGCATGTTGGCAGCATGTATAGGGGCTGTAGGGCAGGCCAATCTGGTTCAGTGTCTCACCGTGGTCCCCACTGCTACTGTAGAGTCAGGATGGTCTTATAGCTGATTTGCTAGCGGCGGAGTAGGCTGATCCCGAGCACCATGATAGCTAGACCTGACACCACTCGTAGAGCTACCACGGGAAGCGGTGTCGTGTCAACTGGCTGCAGTGTCGGGTCAGAGCTGCCATGCGAAGCGTTGTGTCGACTGGCTGCAGTGTCAGGGTCAGAATGACTGTATGTGCTGCCATGCCCGTACTACGCGTAGGTGCGTTGATATCAGTGTTGAAGCCGAAGTGGACACCGGGGGAACTCCCCTCGACTATCATGTTGTTATAGCCCCTGACTAGGAGGTCCTCGATGTTCACGATCATGTTGCTCGGAATCAACAGTAGGTGTGGTGAAATAGCAAAGTTGAGTTTGCGACGGGGCTTCTGCAACCCCTGCTGGAACTTAGCAATAAGACTACTGGGGTCTGCCACGATGATCATATCCTCAACGAGACTGATGAACATGGCCTGGACCTCTGCTCCGCTGACACCATCTATGGAATGACGCAGCTTGGACTGCGCTGTAAGGAGGCAGTAGCACAGCGCTTCCAGGGACTGGTTGATCCGAACGATCCCTGCCAGTGCGAGGCCTGAGGTGGTGTGTGGGACAAAGTACTTCCATACATCTGGATAGTCCTGCCTGATTTCGGTGATATGCATATTTTGCACTATCGCTCCAGGATCGGAGTCTGGATTGAACGAGAATGTCGCTGTCTTCCGACGGCCTACTCGTCAGGGTGTTCAATAGGGGAATCCTGAGTAGTCACGTCTCGGGTCGCCGTACATAACCCATAGACCGCTGTTGTCACCACCATGCCACCGATAGTCTGGGTGAGCGCTGAACTCTCTCTGTAGTCTGCTGGCCGCTGAGACGCTATGACTGTTGAGCTGTGGGTCGAAGTCGTTTGTATCAGGGAGGCTTGCACCAAGCTCATGGAGGATTCGTCGCACCATGAAGTACACGTGGAATCTGAGACCGCTGGCAATGAGCACAGCTTCAGGAGTACCAGAATAGGAGTGAAGCAGGGTGGACCTTACTCCACATCGTGCCATGGCACACCACATGGCAAAGTCCAGCTGCTGATTCCAGTATGAGAGGCTTGGAGCAGCCATCCAAGTATGAGCTTGCTTCGCATCCTTGATGGTGATGGGGCGGTTGGTCAGCGGTCGTGGGTTGACAGAGAAGCTGGTTCGGGACCATCCATCCACAGTGATGGAGAACAGTGTTAGCTCTGGTATATCATCCAGTAGACCTCTCAGGCCAGTCAAGGGTGTACCCAGGAGGGGCGCTTGGCTCCGGATGACTGTCGTGAGGTTCAGTGGGAAGGCCATCTATACCGGTGTTCTTAAAGCTCCCGTACAGGCAGCACACTATTTGTAGTCGGCTCGACTCCAGAGACCAGCGAGGTGACCTCGCCGTACACCTCGCCGTAACATCTCGTTTTTTAGCTCCTCCATATCAACCCGCCCGCTAGAGCCTTTGAGGTATTGCTGTCGCACTTTAGGTTTCTCCGTGCGGTACAGGACTTGGACCTTCAATATATGGTGGTACTCTTCATCGGTGACCTTTCCATCCTCGAGAGCTTTGCTGACAGACTCGTCGATAGTCCGTAGCATACTCTGTACCAGTGTCACATACTTAGCATGCTTCTCCAGCCTCCTTGTGATCTGCCGCTGCCCCACTCCCAAGCCCGTGGCCAAGACAGTGGCAGCTAGTGTCACGCCACCCAGCGGGATGGCGACAATGGCACCCACCCCTGTAGCGAGTGGCCACAGCCGGCACACCAGCACTGGCTCCAATCACACCCGCAGCAGTGGTTGTACGCGCGAGGACGTTGTAGGCTGTCTTATGTCGCCTGCGCGTTATGCTGTACTTTCCTGCCTCATGGACAAGATTCCGCCTGATAGTACTGTACCACCCTCGCCATCAGGCAGGGGGGGGGGGGGGGGAAGGGTTCATTTTGGAGAGCCTGGCGAACCGTACCAGCTTTTTAGTACCGAGACAGACATCTCTTTGAGCTTTCTGAGACGTGACATCTGGAACTTCACCTTATCACCAAGATAGTAGGTCCGCCGTTGGATGGCTTTCTTGGTCTTACGCTTCTGCGCCATCTCCTCTTCCCACTGTATGGCATCTGGCTCATCCTCATCTGAGAAGACACCTGGCTCATCGTCATATGTGAAGACATCTGGCTCATCGCCATCTGTCAAGACTCCAGCGTCCCGCTTACTCTTCTTCAGGAGGGCCTGCCAGTATTTGGAATCTTCACTGTTCCTTGCAATGCTCGCGTTCTGTTGATACCAGCTCTCCCGCTGTAGTCGCTCTCCTTCTCGTTTTGTGCAGGGGTCATGAAGGGGCAACCCTCTTTCATCATCTTGGCAAAGGTCAGATATTCCTGGTATGATATCATGTTGTCATCAGGTCAATGAGTAATAAGAGTGCAAACTCTAAATGGGTGTCCGATATCCCATCCATGCGCCATATATGTTAATGGAAGGGCTGTCAAACAGGTGATTTACAGATGTGAACAGACTAGAACTGATAGCTTTCCATAGGTTGCTGTTGGCACCTCGGAGATACTCTATCACGTCCCGGCTGACTTCTACCAGTGAGCTGCTGTGTGCACTGCCCGGACGGAGGTTGATGTAGCACATCAGCGTGTATGTATGTTGTGCTCGAAGAGGACCCATTCTACACGCTACTGTACCACCCGTCTCCCCTCTAGAGAGGGTGAGATTACGTTCTCACCATCGGAGAGCAGCAGTCGGACAATCGGCATGGCTATATCTCCTGTTTAAACCCCTCCTATAGTGTGGCTATGGAACCCATATTTGCTCACTCGACTGGTCTTGCTGACCTGGCAGATGTGTACGCAGTTGATGCTGCCAAGGTAGAAGAGAGCGATGGCAAGTCATTTGCCCTACAGTACGAAGCAAACTCAAAGGCATTCTCCCTCCACCCCATTGGTGGTGATGGGGTGGCACTGCTCAGACCTCAAGGATGTGTCGAAGGGGTGCCTGGGCTGCAACATAGATGGCCACAAGATCGTGTTTTGGTACAATTTCCCGAAGAGGAAGTACATCCTCGAGCCATTGATTGAGGTCTCGGATACAGAGGTGGCAGATATCAACACCCTAAATGACGACCTCAGCTTTCATCTGGTCAAACCCTATTCGAGCGGTGCCCCGCCGATGACCCATGAGGGTCTGCTATTGACCCTGGCAAACCTGCAGTTCATGTTTGAGAAGAATGAAGTGTGGTCCCGCGCTGGACCTGGTGGTAACTGGCAAACATGGTTGCCACTATATAAGCCTCCCGCAGGCATTGACATAGAGGTTACTCCCCTCTCCACTGTTGTGAAAAGGGATGGGACAGTTCGAAAGCTCTACAATCGGGGATCATCCTTTCTCACCTACATAGGTGGTGTCTCCCTGACGAGGGTGGGTCACCAGATCGGGGTTACAGGTAGAAAGCTCCTGCTGCTGCGTCCATTCGATGGACCAGAAGAAGCTGTTAACCTCCAGGATGGCATCCTACGGGTAGATGGTGTGTCACATGTCACCAAAGCCAAGGGTGCTGTTAAACTGCTTCAGGGAGTCAGACTCACTAGCCCGCAAACGACTCATATAGTCTTAGAGCTACATTTCTTAGCCGGCGGCATAGTTAAGCAGCTAGACCCTGCCCCTGAGAGGATGAAGATCACTATTGATCCGGATGGAGCAGGGCTCGATCTGGCACAGATATTTCTCAAGGGGTTCACTCTGTTCAGTTTAACTCTTCATATATAGCCATGATTCCAATCATACTGCTCGTGCTGGCATCTACAGCAGTGGCACAGGGCGCTGAGACTGCCATGATATTGGATGCCAAGTGGGCCCACTTCCTGGATGCCGCTCCAGCATATGAATTATGAATAGAAGTTCTAGAGCCTACCACCATAGAATTCACATAGCCAAATTTGATTGAAATATGTCAATCAGCTATGGAGAAGTAACGTTTTGACAATTTCTGGTAAATTTTTCATGATTTTCACCAAAGAAATTGATCAATTAAATTTCTGAATGGAGGTTCTGGATTCTACCAGGACAGGGTCACTATAGCCAAATTTTGTTGAAATATGTCAAGCAACTAAGAAGTAGCGTTTTGACAATTTCTGGGAAATTTTTAATAAAATCTAAGTTTTTCACCCAAAAAGATTGTTCAATCAAAATTCGGAATAAAGCTTCTAGAGAACCCACCACCATAGAATCAGTCATGCCAAATTTGTTTAAAATATGTCAAGTTGCTAAATGTTAAAATTTTGACAAATTCGTGTCAATTTTTCATATAATCTAAGATTTTCACCCAAAAAAATTGACGATTCTGGAAAATTCTTTCCAGGCAAATTTGGTTGAAATCGGTCAAAATATTAAGAAGCAATTTGATGTATGGACGGATGGATGGACGATGGATGACATGACATAAGCTCACTTGCCCTTTCAGGCTAGATGAGCTAATAATGGTGAGTGAGCAACAAACTAAATGGCCCACAATCACTCATGTGCTATGTAATGGTGTGCTGCATTCATTCACAACAATGTTGCTAAAAACTAATGACAGTAACACAATTTTAGAAGCAAGAGCAATCAGAGATTGTAGACACTTATCGGCCAGTTTTTGCCACATTTGACCTAAATTTTCCAGATTTTCTGGATTTCACGCGTCTGCTCACGACAAAAGTCATTCACCTTTTCAGAGTTAGCTGAATCCGACTAGATATCCATATATCCAGAATTTGATCCAATATCGATCCAGGTATTTTAATCCGGATTATGGCCAATGTCTGGAGGTGAGTGCTCTTTGACAGAAACACCAATTGTGGTGTTAAAATTTGAGCCAAATCGGACCAGCAGTTTTTGATAAACAGGAAATGCACAACCCACACATGCATGCATGCACATACACACATGAGTTAAATATGGGGTGAGGATACGTAGAATATGATAATGCTATAAGGATATGAAAGGCGGAAATTGAAATCTCACGAGCATAGGAGTAGGGCTGCGCGATATACCGATACCATATTTAAAACCGATATCCTGCACTGACGGTTTCATAACCGATTATAAAAAATAAATATCGAAAAACTGAATATGAACATTTTCGGTTTTTCGTATCATGATTGTTAAAAATAAAAGATACTAACGAGCATGAAAAGCGTAATGAATAATAATGGCCATACTTTCTATTAAGCTATGTTTGGGGCAACTAATAATTGAACGTGGCCCGCAATTGCGCATATTGTGTAACTCCATGTAAGCAGCGAATTAATTAAATAAATATCCACTCGTCTTTTCTCTGGTAGTCTCAGATAAATTTGCAATATAAAACACAATACTAAATGGGAACTTGTCATTGAAATTTGTATCTGGGAAAACATTTCTAAACAACGGCATCCATTTTATTTACGTCACTGGCTAATTAACATAATGCAGTCGTCCCAAAACTAAATTGCCCGAATGCATAAAAATCTCGCCAATAAATATAATGCTGAATACATTTTGTTGATTAGGATATAATTTTAAATAAAATTATTACTCAAACCGTTTTTAAAACGTTATCTTCTATACACAATATCATATTAACTTATGAAATTCGCGTTCAATATTACAGTTAATATTTTCTTCAAGGCATGATTTCGAGCCGAATTGGAAATGAAAGAAGAAAGGGAGCTAATTACATAATAATTATTTTCGAAACCTGTTTTGCTGATTTATGATTAATTTTGACAAAATAAACGATGTTTATTTAACTGTGCGTAATATTTAGGCGGTCTAATTAATAATTTCACTCCCGCGATGATGGATATTATAAGGTATATTAAGCTTTAAAGGTGTAAAATGTTACGAATGTATCAGGGCGTGAAAATACGTTGTTTTCGTGCTATTTTTTAACATTTAAATTTTTTGTTTCATGTCCATAAAACCGATATGAAAAGTCATATCGAAACCGATATGGCTGTAAGCCAAACCACGCAGCCCTACATAGGAGCCAAATATATTGTTAGTGATTTCTCAGGTATCAGATGCAGCCTACCTGAGAAGCGAGCTTAGTGTTCTTCACACGTAAATCTGAGACATCTTTGCGCAATTTCTCCAATGAATCATTTAAAAGCCTGAAAACATTAAATCATGCTGATAAGAAACTTGACCAGATTAGATGAGCACTAAAATCATAACACATCAATTTGAAAGCAATCAAACAGGTAGACTGGTGAATATTTTGAGTTTAATTTGTAAATACCAATCAAATTAGTCTCAAAAGGTTACTTAAATTTTTTTTATATTCCTGAACTCAAGATATAAATCGTAACTCTATTTGAGAAATCAATGAATATGAATATTTTACTGCAAATTTTTAATTAACATTACAAGAATTACTATCGATAAACGGTAGCAGTGTTATCGTCTGGAAATGGAAATTTTCAGGAGTGCCACAGGCCATGGCAATGATATTGGATTTTTGATCATTGCCAATTTCAATAGATTTCTTCCTTAAATCTAGTCCAGTCATCTGACGTTTCAAAGCGATCCATTAAACGTAAGCGGAGTTATCCAGAGTTATCATCCGCAACCAGATTTTCAGGAGCCACAAGCCCTGGCAATATCAGATTTCCGATCACCACCGATTTCAATAGATTTCTTCCTTAGACCTAGTCGAGTCATCTAAGGATGCTTCAAAGCGATCCATTAAATGTAAGCTGAGTTATCATCCGGAAATGGAGTTATCATCCGCAAACAAATTTTCAAGACACAGGCGGCCATATTGGATTTTAGATCATTATTGATTTTATTTGCGTTCTTCCGCAGACTAACTCTAGTCATCCGATGGAGTTTCAAAGCAATCCAACAAATGATAGCGGAGTTATCGTGCGGAAACCAGTCTTCCGCCTGCCGACCAACTTGCCCATAAACGACATCACATAATACTCAACCAATTTTTGGACGGGGTATAAAAATAGAAGTGAGGCATAATCTGTAATAGATCAAGAGACAAATTGTTCTTTGTAATTGCAAATTAAGGATGTATCAAGAATAAATAGAATTTAATTACAAGAGGCCCAAGGGGCCTGTATCGCTCACCTGCAATTATTGGCCACTGGCACAACCGAACAAAATGAAATGACCACTTGAAAATTTTACCAATCTAATTTCTGTCAAGGTTTTGCCAAGATATATTCAAATTGGCCCAGCATTTAATAAGTAGTCTTTTTATGATTTTCTCAGAAATTTGAAGAAAATACATGTTCGCCAAAAATGCTAAATTTTGATTGATTCATCGCAGACATGTTTTAGTCCTGTATCAACTTGTACTGTACAAACTTTAATGGCAGTTTTCGGCCTGATCCATTCAGAGGTTCTGGAGAAGTTATTTTCGCGAAAACTAGGTCATCCAAGATGGCAGCCAAAGCATTTGGCCAATCAAGTTCCCTTAAACAAACGTGGTTCAGCTGTTGCTCCAGATTATGTTTCATGAGTTTTGAATCAATCCCCCAATGCGCTTTCCAAGATTTTAAAATACGTTTCTAAAAATCAGCCAAAATCCAAGATGGCTGCCGGCCAAATTTGTCAATCGGCTTCCTTTAAACAAACTTGGATCCCTATGTCCTAAGAACGCTTCCTGCCAAATATACTTTGCTTTAGTATCAGAGATTTCGGTGGGAAAATGATCCAAGATTGCCGCCAAATCGTTTATCCGATGATTTTGAAAAAGACAAATTTGAGATCAGAATACCCAAAAACCTATACAATACCAGTTTCGGCTTCAAAATCCATCAAATAAAAATATTCAATGTGGCCGCCAAACATGCTACATTTTGATCGGTCCACGGCGCCAATGTTTTCTAATGGATCAAATTTCCATGAACTAAATGGCCCTTAAGACCTAATCATATCTGCCAAATTCTGGCCAATCCGTTCAGCGGTTCTGGAGTTGTTTTTGCGAAAACTGGGTCATCCAAGATGGCCACCGAACCATTTGGCCAATCAAGTTTCCTTGAACAAACTTGGTTCAGCTCTTGCTCCAGATCATATTTCATGAGCTTTGCACCGATCCCCCAAGTGGTATCAGAGAATAAGATTTTTAAAGACGTTTCCAAAAATTGGCTAAAATCCAACATGGCCACCAGCCAATTTCTTTGAATAAACTTGGGATCCCTATGGCCTAGGAATGCTTCCTGTCAAATATACTTGGAATCGGCCCAGCAGTTCTCGAGAAGACATGTTAAATTTCTCATTGCTTTAGTATGGTAGTTTTTGGCAAGAAAAATGATCCAAGATGGTCAGCAAACCATTTATCTGACATTTTCGAAAATGGCAAATTTGAAGCCAAAATAACCAAAAACCTATACAAAACCAATTTCGGCTCCAAAATCAGTCAAATTAAAATATCCAATATGGCCGCCAAACACGTTAAATTTTGATTGGTCCATGGTGGCCATGTTTTTTTACGCATCAACTATCCTTGAACAAAGTTTAATGGCCCTTAGTTCTTAATCATATCTGCCAAATTTCAGCCAGATCCGTTCAGCAGTTCCAGATAAGTTGTTTTTACTAAAACTAGGTCAACCAAGATTGCCGCCAAACCATTTAACCAATCAAGTTCCCTTGAACAAACGTAGTTCAGTTCTTGCTCTAGATCATATTTCATGAGGTTTGCATCAATCCCCTCAAGCGGGTTCGAAAATTTTTAAAGATGTTCCGAAAAATCTGACAAAATCCAAGATGGGAGCCAGCCAAATTGGCCGATTTGTTTCCTTTGAACAAACTTGGATCCCTATGCCCTAAGGATGCTTCCTGTCACATGTAATTGAAATCAGCCCAGTGGTTCTTGAGAAGTTGTTTAAAGGAAAAGGTGATGGACAGCAGACACACGACGAACGGTCGCCACGGCATAAGCTCACTTGGCTTTTCAGGCCAGGTGAGCTAACAATAATTAGCAGGGAGGTCATCTGTCTTTTGGAGATAAACATTGTGATTCTTAACCATTTGAACCCCATGGATCAAATACGATAAATCATTTACAATGTAAGAAATATGTTGAATATTTGTAAACTAATTTGACTGGAAGCTGTTGCTGCCATTTTCCTGAGGAATTTGTTTCAAAATATTCAACAGTTTAGCTGTATTGGTGCCTCGATATTCATAATTAATAATGGTAGTCAAAGAGTTTAAAGCGTTCATAAAACAGGTGGTTGGAAGTTCAACTGACTTGAAGAACCACCATTTTTGTTCCAAGACGCATATATTTAATAGCTATAGCCAGTCGCTTAGATTGATAGATCACGTCTGTTGTGATACATCATTTGTGCTCCAGGTGGTCCCATTATAAGACAGGTTTAACTGTAAGAGGCATCCATTACTAGCCATGACCCACACATTTCTACATAGACTCCACATCAACAAAGCCAAACAAATCACAGTTAATACACTTGTATATTCACAAGAAAACTAAACTGAATCATCCTGGATATGAAATACTAATAAACTTACTTTTCATTTACATTCTTTTCTTTACGATATGTGTCATATTCAGCCTTGAGTTCCTCCAGAGCTGTTTTGGCTTCTTCACCTGACTTATTCAGGCCAGGACTAGAGAGTTGTCTGGCGGCTGAGTGATGGGTCATTGGTGTTGATGTCTGTGCAGGGGGTAATGGCAACTATATATCGGGAGTAAAATGAAAATGCAATAACTGTAATGAATGCGCATACAAATTGAGACAAGCATCATGTCACAATCAACGTAATATAGCAACCACCTGCATTTTGTGACAAGAAGAGGGTTTTCAATGGTCAAGACAATGTTACAGAGAAGCTTAAAGCAACCATTGTCATTGAAAATTTTGTTGATATATTGGATCCGGAGTTGCAACTTTATTTATTAAATAGTGAGCATCTTTTTAACCCTCAAATTGGTTCAAGAAAATTTTAGTTTTCTCAGAAAATGTCCATTTGCAGCCCTAGAGATGATCATTTAAAATTTAACAGTGGAATGACTGGCTCAGTTATTGGCTCGGCTATCGAGCCAGTCATTGTAGTGGTAGATTTTCACAGAAATTCCCTTGGTCTGCAAATAGATATTTCTCAGTACCACTGCCGAAGCCGTTTTTCGCCAGCGAGTGTTAAATGGTTAATAAGGATGACAGGACATAATAAAAAGTTCACCAAGTGTATGGTAGACACAAACCATATATCTAATTCTTTACACATTAAATGATGTGTACATTTGCAAAACCAAATGAGAAGAGAAACTTAAGATTCTGCACAACATGAGTTTTAGTGAAACACAAGTTGAAGTGCAGTGTTACTTGAAACAAAAATTTTCCAATAAATGGCTTAGACACAAAAACTAACAAATTTTACTCTTTCAAGGAAGTTAAAAACTTTCCAAGATATGGCACAGACACGAAAACTATGAGTTTTAGTCTTTTAAGGAAGATAATGCTGGTGAATATTGACAGATTTTTGCATATGGTAAAAACATTCCCAAATATGGTCCAGACATGAAAATTCGGACAAGTTTTAGTCTTTAAATGGAGATAACTGTGGCGAAAAAGAATAAATTTGGCCGAAATGAAATCATGACACGTCCTCTATCTCTAATTTATTTCACTGGAATAAAAATTGCGAGGGTAGGTTAAAATATCTCCGAGATAAGGTTCGGACACGAAAATTGACAAATTTTTGTCTTTCAAGGGAGGTAACTCTGGCGAACAAGGACAGATTTTGCCGAAATGAAATCATGACACATCGTCTATCCGTACTCTATTCACTAAAAAAAGTTGAGCGTAGGTTAAACTTTCCGAGTTATGGCCCGGACACGAATCAGATGGACGGACGGAATTCAAGGGAGATCACTCCGGCGAATAAAGGATTTTACCAAAATTACATCATGACATGTCTATCCCTAATCCATTCACTGAAAAAAAGGTTATGAGGATAGGTTAAAAACTCTGAGATATGACACAGCCAAAGAAACGGGCAGATGGATGGATGGATGGATGGATAGTGGATGCCACCCCATAATATGAATGCATTTTGTGCGGGCGTATAACATTCAAAAACATTTTATAAGCACACACCAAACGCCAAGACTAATTCCACATTATCCATGGCTAACAAACTTATATTTGATAAATACAGTAAGCACAGAAATAACTTATGTTTCTAAAAAATATAATGTGCTGTTGAATAGTATGAAATTAATTTGATTGGAACCCTTAGGCAGCAATGGCTTCCAATCAAATTAAGTCCAAAATATTCAACAGAAAATTTCTTACATCATGTTCAAATTTATACTAATATGTTTGTTTTTGTTTTGGAAAGATATTAACTTATTTATGAGCTGTACTGTACTATATGAAATCTTATATCGACAATGCTAGATTTCAAGATGAAATTTATTGACTTTGACATCAATTGGCCAAGTGGCTTTGGACAAGAAGTTTAAAAGTAATAATGCACTTGTTATCCAAGATGGCCACTGACCAAACTGGTCAATTATCTTCCCTGAACAATCTTTGAACAACTTTGACTGTATATGACACCAGACAAATTTGTGTGGTTATGATGAACAGTTGACATGGCATAACCTGATTTGGTTCTCCAGGCCACGTGAGCGAATAATGATAATGCAGTGCTAAATACTGCTAATACTTACTGGTGTTGTGCCAGACTGTGCAAGTAATACTCGGTACATGTCTCTTTGCCGGACAATTGCCTCAACCTGCAATAAGAAATAACTACCTGTACCTTAGAATATCTATCAATTACTCAGATAATGGAGGAATCCAGTTTTAGCTATGCCCCGCCCATCTATTGCTAAGCTCCACTGGTCAACACTTTGTCCATGTTGGGATCAATCAATCACTGCAGTTTATGAATCTCAATTTCCAGAAAACTATATTGGTAAGCTGTAAATATTTTGAAACTAATTTGACTGGGTGCTGTTGCTTCCATATGGATGCTGTTGTTGCCTATGACAGCAACAGCACCATGTCAGATTATTTTTTAAATATTCAACAGTGTTTATTAAACAGTAGACATACAATTCGCACAACTTAACAGACAAGCGTATAAGACAGGCTAAATCAAGTCACTCATGACATAATTGATTATGACATCAGCCTACAAGTGACACAATCAATTGCATTATGAATAACTCGATTTAGTCTCTTAAATGCTTAATAGGTTAAGAACAATGTACTGGCCGTGTCCGCCTATGGTGGGAACCGGTAAAAACAAAAACTGACAAGAGCCGGTAAGAATCCCAGACAGGGAAACCTGTAAACTACAAATTTCTGCCCATATATGGTCAAGATCCGCCCAATTCACAGGCTAACCCAAGAAGGGTATAAAAGGGACCGAAAAACCAGTTCAGATCATTCAGACTTTTGGTCTCACATAGCGACCAAGCATCAGGCTAAAACACCTACTACATTGGTTTACCAATCTGATTACCTTGTTATTATCATTAAATGCTTAATAGTTTGTCAGGTTGTACAAATTGTATGTCTTTACTATTCAACAAACATGCTGTTGAACATTTTGAAACTAATTTTACCTGTTTGAGAGGCAAAGCGTGTGTGGAGTTTAGCTAAAGATGGGAGGATTCGTCCATTGAATCATATTAATTCTCTTGTGAAGCATCCGTTAACAAACATCAGACATCTTAGGAATCTCCATAGTTCAATGCCCTCTAGAGGATGTCCCCATATACATGAACACATACTAAAATAGGGTGTGACCAAAATAACCCTTCAACATTCAAATTGGCAAAAAATGGATTCTTCAGTGGTCTGAAATGTACATTTGCAGTTTTATTTTTTTAATTGTACCACTGGAAATATTGGCACGATTATCCAGTTAGTCAGTGATAAATTTTCAAAAATATGTCAACGTGGAAAGGTGGCAAAAAATGGCTCCTACAGTGGTCTTGAGAAGAGTCAATTTGCAGACCAAGAAAAGTGCATTTTTGAAAATTTACCACTGGAATGATTGACTTGAAGTGATAAATTTTCAAAAATAATCATCTCTTGGTCTGCAAATAGACATTTTATATGAAACAAGAGCTCCGCAAACGGCGCATAATACCCCGCCATGATGACAAACTAATAAATGAAAGCTATCAGAAAATATTTATTTCTTCCTCAGACCCATCAGACCAGTAATCCTTATTAAGTGTCAAAGCGATCCGCTAAACGGTCAAGGAGGTATCGTCCGGAAACCAATTTTCAAGATGGCTGCCGCTGACTAGCGGCCATATTGGATTACCATAAATTTTGATAGGTTTCTTCACCAGACATATTCCAATGACACTAGGAAGTGATCCGATAAAAAGTAACAGAGATATCATCCAGAAAACCACTTTCAAGATGGCAGCCCGTGGCTGGTGGCCATCTTGGATTTTGGATCAGTGTCGATTTCGGTAAGTTTCTTCCCCAAACCTAGTCCAACCACTCTACCAAGTTTCAAAGCGATCTGATAACCGGTAACAGAGTTATCATCCGGAAACCAATTTTCAAGATGGCCAGCGGTGGCTGGCGGCCATCTTGGATTTCGGATCATTGTCAATCTAGATAGGTTTCTTCACCAGAGGTAGTCGAACCACCCGATGAAGTTTAAAAGCGATCCGATAAACGATAACGGAGTTATAATCTGGAAACCAATTTTCAAGATGGCCACCGGTGGCTGGCGGACATCTTGGATTTTGGATCATTGTCGATTTCGAGAGGTTTCTTCTGCAGACCTAGTCCAACAACTCTATGAAGTTTCAAAGCGATGCGATAAACGGTAACAGAGTTATCATCCGGAAACCAATTTTCAAGATGGCCACCGGTGGCTGGCGGCCATCTTGGATTTCGGATCATCATCGATTTCTTCCCAAGAAAATTTGGCGGGTATAAAAATTTAAACTTATTGAACAAATTTTAGTGTTAAAGGACTACGTAAATCTTAAGCCCTGGATTCGGATCATTGTCAATTTCATTAGGTTTCTTCTCCAGACCTAGTCTAAATACTCCATGAAGTTTCAAAGCGATCCGATAAACGGTAACGGAGTTATCATCGGGAAACCAATTTTCAAGATGGACGCCGGTGGCTCGTGGCCATCTTGGATTTTGGATCATCGTCGATTTCGATACGTTTCTTCCCCAGACATAGTCCAACCACCCTATGAAGTTTCAATGAGATCTGAAAAACGTAACGTAGTTATCATTCGGAAACCAATTTTCAAGATGGCCACCGGTGGCTGGTGGCCATCTTGGATTTCGGATCATCATCGATTTCGATAGGTTTCTTCCCAACAAAATTTTGCAGGTATAAAAATTTTAAACTTATTGAACAAATTTTAGTGTTAAAGGACTACGTAAATCTTAAGCCCTGTAGGTGGTGGTAGTCCAAGGTTGCTCATAAAACCACCATTTTATTGGCATGAAAGGGCATTTATGGTCATTAGCAACCATTTTATTGGCCGAGACATATTTGACAATATTACCATCTGTTCCTGTCGACTTCTCGCTGAGCGCAAATCCTCAAGTTCCTGTTTGGCAATCTCTAGCTGCTCTGTAAGTTCACGACTCCTACGAGAATACAAATGTGAGAATGAATACATAGTCAAGCGTCACTCAATCAAACACCTAATAGCTCTACAGAGTAGTCATTAACAATAAGTGGTCTCTTGATCACCGGTCAAGCCGGACATGAATGGCTTCTTTAGTGACCATGAGGCATGTTCATTTGCAGCCCATGACAAACTTATTGTTGAGGATCTACCACGGGGCTGTCTGGCTAAAAAAATTAGTCAATCATTCCAGTGCTTAATTTTCAAAAATCCTTTTCTCTTGTCTTGTAAATGGACATTCAATGAAAAAATTAGTTAATTTTCTAGACCAATCTTGAACATTAACAGTTTAATATTAGTCAATCGCTACAGGTAAACACAGAAACAAAAGTGTAATTCCACTGACATCATTGCCTGAAGCAGGAAATGTATCTCATCCTCCCCTTCACCACCAAGACAAAAACTATCATCTTTCCGGGCCAAAGTAAGGTGGTCTTATATACAGGCTTGCCACCGTTATCAATGTCATCTCATGTGTGACTCATTATCAGTTTTACACGTCGTGATATTGACAATTTCCATTATTTTAGACTCGCCTTAGCCATAATTTTAACATTGTACTCCAGTTCTAAAATGTTACATTTTGCCGGAAATATGTTCCAAACTACCACATGTAAGGAGCGTTCTCTATTTTAATTCAAAAACAAAAACAATTAAAATGAGGTTACCATTTCAATAGAACATTTCAATTTTCTCATAGTAAATGTCCATTTAGCAAATTAGGAAATAATTTTTGAAGGTTTATCACTGGAATGGCTAGCTTGGTTATCGGGCAAGTTATTCCAGTGCTAAATTTTCAAAAATTTGTCTTCTCTTGCTCTACAAATGGACATTTCTCAAGATCACTGCATACGCCATTTTTGGTCAGCTTAACCCTTAACACTCATATCAGCCAAAAACGGCTTCTGCAGTGGTCTTGAGAAATGTCCATTTGCAGACCAAGAGAAGACTATTTCTGAAAATTTACCACCAGAATGTCCAGTGGCAAAACTTCAAGAATAGTCTTCGCATGGTCTGCAAACAGGCATTTTTAAATGAGAAAATTTAATTTTTTTGGACAAATTCGATGGTTAAAGGGTTAAGTGTTAAAGGGACAAAATGTTTAATCAAAACCAGATTTTCTCAAACTAATTAGGTCTTATATATTTAGGCAAGTTGTGGAAATTGAAAATGAAATTTTCTATAAAGATTTAATGTTATCTTGGATATCACTGACTTTGAATCTTTTGCTAAGATTTCTTCTTCCTCCCTTTTCTCAGTCAGCTCTCGAACAACCTCTAAAAGGCGCTGATTCTGCACCTGAAGGTCGCTGATATCCCTGAAATGGATTGAAAGGAAAACAGTAGTCATAAATCACAATCGACAAGGGTTTCTTAATTTCTTTGCAAATAATTAAGATATATATTTGAACAAGAATTCCGTGGAATTAAATGTTTCATCTGTCTCCTGTTTGTCACAGTGGTATTGACCTTTGACCTTGTGACATCCATGTTATCATGCTACTTCCTAACATTATAGGGAACCATGTATTCAATTTTAGTTCCAATAGGATTAAACAATCATGAAATATAAATGATTTGCTGAATGCAAAAACTTATTGAAAAAGTGGAGGTCAAATAGCAATATTAGAATGGACTTGACCTTTGACCTGGTGACCTCCATGTCGCCATCCTGTATGCTTCTAGGCAACCATGGAATAATATAGCCACATTTACTGACCCTAAACAAGCTGCTGAATACTAGAACTCACTATTTCATGATACACTGAATCAAAAAAGCATCCGCTTTTGTTTCTACGAGAATTCTTAATACAGATGTACTATTATGATAATGTCTATTATCTAGTCTAGCTCAAATTAACAATTAAAAACTCCGCACTCTCCTGGTCCTGCCCATACTGTGTCCGGGAATTACCATAGCCGCAGGTACCAAGTCAATTCCCAATCACAGTCAGATTCGTCTTATGTTTGCCTTGACAAACAGCGAAAGCAGCTCAGCCTCACCTCAGCGGGGTGGCTGAGGTAGGGCCATAGTACATCTGGTAAGTATTAAGAATTCTCGTAGAAACAAAAGCGGATGCTTTTTTTATTCTACTTCGAATAATACTTACCAGATGTACTATTATGATAAACTCCGGATTTCGACAGCCAAGAAATACCGGTGGGAGGAGGTGAGGCTTGAACCAGCACTCATCTACCATCCGACAGAGAAGGTTGTGAAGAGACTGGAACCCTGGCATACGCTTGGGTTCCGCTATCTGACTCATAGAGTGCTAAACTTCCATGGTCTAGACCGCGCTGCTCCCCCCCCCCATTTGTCCGCACAAATTCCAGAGGGCTGTCAAAATGGGGAGCAACACCCACCAGACCCGTGTCAGCCCCAAGTCTCAGCTAGGGCAGTCCAGTAGAGTGCAAAGAAGCTACTACAACTTCTAATTTTGACAAAACGCTATCAGTATATCGAATAGGCTTTCAAATTGGAATGAGTCTAATGTCTGTTGAAAGAATAAGATACTCTTGGCCAGACTATTTACTTATTCAGTCTGGTAAATCGACTAAGTAAACTAATATTAGTCACTTAATTAATGTAAACACTCACCATTTTGAGTGCTTGGTCTTTTCTTGTTCATCACAGGAACTCGGCCCAATCCACGGTCATCCTCGGATCATCATTCCTTTAATAACTTCATTTAAAGTGTCATTCTCCACTCCTTCAATGGCCAGACTGGGAATGACTGAAGCTAATGCAGACTTATATGCTGCTAGGGTTGAAGGTACAAGTTTGTCAACTTCGTATAAATGACAGATAAAATCTGTTACGTGTTGAACAGATGCAGCGAAGGGATCAATATCTCTGCCCTTACACCACTCTGCAAATTTGTTGATTCTATAATTATATGTTCTTGTGGTCGACCCTCTTCTGGCTGAAGCGGCAAACTTTGATGCTTGCTCAGAAAAGCCACCCTTAATTGCACGTTGCTTGATAATATCCATGCAGTCAATTTGAACATTTCCAGTCTGTCGTGGAGATACAGACCTTGTTCTGAGAGATTAGATCTCTTCTGTCTGGAAGAGGGATTGGATTGCAGACCAGAAGGTCCAGCAGATCCGTAAACCATGATCGGCCTGGCCAATGAGGGCCGATCAGAAGTACTTGGCACACACCCTCTCTTATCTTTGCCAGAACTTTTGGGATGAGAATCGTTGGAGGATACGCATACGCATACATTCCCTTCCAACTTATCGCCAGTGCGTCTACTGCTAAGGATAGCGGGTCCGGGATCGGTGACACGTATGTGACCATCTTTGCATTTTGTTTCATCGCAAATAGATCCACATTTGGCTTGCCCCAATGTTTGAATAGAACCTCCGCTACCGATTGGTTGAGCTGCCATTCCGTCGGACGACAAACCGTCCTTCAACCGAGAGCATCCGCTAGGATGTTCAATCTTCCTGGAATGTGTGCTGCCCGAAGAATAATATTCCTCTCTTGGCACCACAGCAGATGGTCCCAAATCATCATACACAACTCTGGTGATCTTGTCCCGCCCTGCCGGTTCAAATAAGACACCACTGTTGAGTTGTCTGTCCTGACTAGGACAATCTTGTCTCGGATTAAGCCCTCAAATTTTCGAAGTGCCAATGTCACCGCTAATAATTCAAGAACATTGATATGTTTCTGCGCATTGATCTGATCCCATTCCCCTGACACTGACTGATCGTCCAATACCACTCCCCAACACGTCGTCAATGCATCTGTGAAGATGGACATCTGCGGATGAGTAGGTTGTAGAGGAACACCTCGCTGGAGAGTCTGTTCTGATAACCACCACTGAAGGTGGAATATCAATGGTTCTTTTACTGGAATTCTCAGAGATAACGGATCCGTTTTCTGAGACCAGAATGACATTAGATACATCTGAATCAGCCTGCGCCTGAGTGCCGCATAAGGAACCACTTTCTCTAGACATACTAGTAAACCCAGTACCTGAGAAATTGACGCGCCATCAGAAAGGCTCCTAGAGAAACTGACTCCAGTACTGCAATCAAACTCTTGACTCTGCTCTCCGCCAGAAAAGCTACGCCGTCCCTGAGATTGAAAAAGATTCCCAGATAAACAAACTCCTGGGATGGAGTCAATTCTGATTTCTCTAGATTCACAATCCATCCTAGATCCTTTAGTAAGGCTAGGACTACCTGAAGATTGTTGCGCAGTGACTGGATTCCGTGCCTTCAGCAGCCAGTTGTCTATGTTAGTGTGAACAGCTATGTTTCTCCTGCGAAGATAAGAAGTCATGGCGAGAACCACTTTGGTGAATCCTGTTGGAGCTGTGGTCAGACCGAATGGAAGCACATTGAATTCCCAGACATTGTCTTGAAATGCAAAGCGAAGGTATTTCTGAAAAGGAATTGACATTGGAATATGAAAATATGCATCCTTCAGATCTATCGATACAGCCCCGTCATCACCGCTGCTACAGTCTCCATCTGAAACTTTGGAGAAAGAATAAATTTGTTCAACGGTTTGAGATTGAGAATTGGTCTCCAACCTCCGGTACGTTTCGGAACGAGGAACATCATCGAATAGAAGCCTAGGGAGGACTGATTGCGGACTAGATGAATCGCGTTCTTCTGCTGAAGATCTTTGATTTCTGAGCAAATGGCATCTAGACGATCGGATTCCCTTGGAACGCGAGTCCAAACTGGAGTCGATGTTAACGGAACTAACGATTGACGGATGAGTCAGTCCGGTTCGTAGCCGTTTCTTAACCACTGACAGACTAAACAAACTTGCACGGCCTGTTCCCACTAGTTTGAGAACAGCTGAAGTCTGCCTCCGACGGTAGGAATCTGCACACAGCTGGCGGTCGATATTGCACGATAAGATGCTAATTCGCTTAGGTGACGATTCTCGACTCCCTTCGTTCCTGACGTCACCGGAACAGATCCCGCCGGAAACCCGTCAGGACCGTCCTCCACAGCCGCCCCACGGTTTCTTAGAATATGACGGTCTGGGACCGCCGCCACGGCTATCCTTACGATAACCGCTGCGACCCAAACCGCCACCCTTCCTGTCCTCATACGGCCTTTTATTAGAGGGCTTGTATGAGGATAAACGGCCAGGTCCCTGTGATCCGGATGCCCGATGGGCATCACGGCCAGACGGACGGAAGGGCGATCTCTGGCGCTGCCTCTGTTGCTCTTGCCGATGCTGCTTATAGGACTGCTGCGGCTCAGTCCTCTTCATCGACTTGCCGACTACTTCCTGCTCTGCGACCATTGACGCCACCTTGGATAAGGCTTGTCGTGCCGAGCCGCCGAACAAACCTGGACCAATGAAAGGCGCAGAAGATAACGCAGCCCTCATCTCAGGTCCTGGTTCTACACAATCGAGAACCATTCTCCTTCGCTCTGCCAATGATCTGGTGATCACCCTGGCCAGGCAATCTTGGAACAAGCACATGGTGTACCGGACAACCACCGGAGCAGCCTCTGGCACTTCCCCACCTTCCGCCACGCAGGTCAGCATTCCCTGCAGGATGGTACAGCCATGCGAGAGTGCAGCCATAGCTGCCTTCGCCGCATCCTCAATGAGCATTAAAACTCATTAAAGGATCCTTATTAGCCTGGGAAACTAAGGGACGAGAACGACCCTTCGATTTACCCGCCAACGGCCTATTCAATGCCTCTCTCCCCGACGGAAAACCGTGGAACCCGGGCATATTGATGATAGGCCTGCTGTGGAAAGCGGACCCTACTCCTTATCCCCTTTGGGGCCTTGGGCAATGCATAGTCTGGCTGAACCAGATGATATGCCGCAACTTCCAACATGTCAGAAGTCTGTGTGTCCAAGGGGTGCGTCGGCATGGCCGAAGAGCCACTTGACAGAGCGCTAGCCGCTCGCTCTGACATCCACTCCATCGCCGGATCGCGCTGAGATCCTTGATCCGATACCAACCCTAGACGGTCGGACATCCAGCCAAGGACCTGCACCCATTCAGCTTCGGTGCAGAATGAGGATTCATCCATCAATGGACTACCATTCTCATCTTCCTTCTCACCCTTAGATCAGAAGGCCACCGACGACCCATGCTGAGAACCATGGACCTCACTCCTTCCAACATGAAGTGAGTCCATAGCCCGACTACTTGCGGCACCAGTATCCAGCGAATTGCCAGACATGGATTCGCCGCAGTCCATCGACTCCAGCACAGGGGCCGGGACTACAGCTGCTTTTACCCTGGCAGACAACGGAACTCCGAGAGGAGCCGCACCTACAGCCGCCGGAATGCCGACGGGAACCGAAAAACACGGCTCCACCGACAACGCGGGTTGAACGGAGTCCGGGTGAAATATGCCCGACGGAACGTCGACATCACCACCTGGCTGGCAGACCCGTACAAAACCTGAGGGAGACCCTTGGGACGTACTCGGTTCTACCCCTACTGAAAGATCCGGCATGCCGGAATCTTCCTCCTCCGCCGTCGCCTCTTGAGCCAAGACCGGAGGAAGGACAGGTGCTCGTCCCTCGACAAAACTGGCTGGACCACCGATAGGTTGCCCTGCACCAGCCTGCATCGCCGGTACTGTGGACTGGAAGGACTCAAACATCGCCTTGAACTGGGTCGCCCATACACCCAATGCCGAGTCCATTCGCTCGTTCAGACGCTCTTCAAGACCTTTTACTGACGCCTGATCCAGCTTGGCCGCCTTATCCCTCGCGAGCCTCTCCAAACGCGCACGTCGATCACGATCGAACTCCGCCACCAACTCCGATGACCGCTTCGCACACACATCACAAGGACTTCCCACCTTGCACTTCGCACAAGCCACACAGTGATGACCCGAGTACTTGCACTTCATGAACCGATTACACTTCTGACACAGCGTGTCCTGGTTCTTGGCTTTCTGCGAACACCAAGTAAGAATTAAAACGCTGCACATGACATACGATGACGAGCAACACGCACAATTGACTTGATTGTAACTTAGAATTACTTAGAAACATTAACTTTCTCTTAGATTAATGATAATCAAGTCTTTAGGCAGGAAATATTTGAAACTTTCCAACAATGGCTACCATTTTAAAATAATGTGCCAATCTAAGGAAATTTTAATCAATCATTACGGCACGAATGTATAAATTCTAGATTGATACAACCTGCCCCTGTGATGACTTTCCCTTTCCTTCCATGAAGCCAGCAATGGATAACTTCAAACACGCTGAATTCCGTTAAAATTTGCAAAATTTTATGAGCTTAAACACATGGGCAGGACCAGGAGAGTGCAGAGTTTTTAAATTGTTTATTTTGAGCTAGACTAGATAATAGACATTATCATAATAGTACATCTGGTAAGTATTATTCGAAGTAGAATTTATGTGCACCGATGCGACAACGTAGAGTAAAGCGCTTGCAAAAACCTGAATGGCTATTTTGCATGCGATGCAAATGAGACTCAGAATATCAAAAACAAAATGGAGAACAACATAGATATTGGACTTATAACAAAAGCCAAATGCAAAAATGTTGAACAAATACTTGAAAAACACCAGGACACACCACAGGCAATATGAAAAGGAATGAAAATACTCAAGCCTAATTATAATGACACATCTGGAATTGATAACTTAAATGTAGATGGAAGACTAATTAGTAACCGCTCTGATATATCGGAACATTTAAATAATTTATTTGTTAATGTCACAAAAAATCTTAACCTGCCAATCATGCGTAATTCATCTGATTATCTCAATAAATTTAAAAATGTGGTAGAGAGCAAACTTCCTACTAATGCAGAATTCTCTATACCTTATATTACTATGGATTTTGTTTTCAAACAACTGTCTACTCTCAATACAAATAAGGCTACAGGGCTTGATAACATAGGTGCTCACTTCCTAAAACTCTCGACTCGTTATTGCGCAATCGTTGACTCAGTTAATAAATCTGAGCATTAGCACCTCAACCTTCCCAGACTGCTGGAAGATGGCTAGTCTTTCCATTACACAAGTCTGATCTAAAGACTCATGCACAAAATTATAGACCCATATCCATTCTTTCAGTAATATCAAAAATATATGAACGTTTACAATGCACTCTACAATTACTTGACACAATATGAATTACTGTCTCCCTATCAGTCAGATTTCAGGCCAAAACACTCCTGTGAAACTGCATTGTTGAACCTGGTAGAACAATGGCGAAAGGCTCTGAATGACAAGCTCACTGTTGGTAATATCATGATCGACATAACAAAAACTTTTGATTTAATGGACCACAATCTTTTACTTAAATAGGCTGCCATCTACCGACAAAATTCTGAGGCCATTGGCTGGTTAAAATCATATCTCACTCATTGTAGACAATGTGTGGCCATTGGAAATAAGGTGTCTCATCCAAAAACCATAGTTCCACATTGGCTCTATTTTAGGTACCTTGTTATTTGTTCTATTTATCAACGATTTACCTCTTATTACTACTAATTACACACTAAATATGTATGCAGATGATACAACAATTCATACTGCTAAGAAATCTGTTCAGGAACTTGGTACTTCATTACAGGACGCTCTCTTAAATGTTGCTAATTGGTGCAGCGCGAATAAGATGTTAATCAACAGCAAGAAAACAAAAGCTTTATTCATATGTAATCATAGTAATCTAGAATCAGACACTGACATCATGCTCCAGCTAAATGATGCCACATTGGAACAAGTCAGTAACTTCAAACTCTTAGGCGTGACTGTTGATTGTAATTCAAAATGGAAAACACACATAGATAATTTATGTAGAAAAATAGCTGGACTATTAGCTTTCATGCGGAATAATATTAAATTAATGAACCGAAAATGTCGAATCATGTACTATAATGCTTATATCCTTCCACACTTGAATTACTGCCTTACTGTTTGGGGTAACTGCCCTAAAACTGAATCTGACAGACTACTGAAACTTCAAAAAAGAGGAGCAAGGCTTATTCTTGATGCAAATAAAGACACACCTAGTGCAGACCTATTTCAGCGATTAAAATGGCTTCCATTTTCCGATTTAACATATATTCGCACTGCAACAATGGTATACAAGTCTCTAAATGACCAGACACCACAGTATCTAAGAGATATGTTTAAATATACATCAGAGGTACATGGTCGGTCACTCAAATCTGTAACTAATTCTAACTTATATATGCCCATGTCTAAAACTGAGATTTATAAGAATGGCTTTGCTTGTACGGGCACAAAAATTTGGAACAGCCTACCCATTAATGTATGTGAAGCAACCTCACTAGGAGCTTTCAAATTCGTGCTTCGAGCCCACGTAACCAGATAATTTATTATTTAATTTACTGTATTGTAGTCCATCTTTTATCATAGACTACTGTAAACTTTTGGATTTGTTTTGTATACTAACTCATACTCAAATGTATCTGTATTGTCATTATTATTTTATTTTCAAAGCGGGGCAGGGTGGGTGGGTTGGATTATGCTTTTCGCCTTCGGTTTATGCTTAATAACTTCACTTATAATGGATGGATTTATTTCCAATTTGGTATGTCAACTCCTGATGGCATGCCCTCGGTGGTGATTGTGTATTGATCAGCGAAATGTGTCCAGATTTACTGTAGTTATTTCCCTTGAAATACCTAACAAGAGGCCCAAGGGGCCTGTATCGCTCACCTGCATCATAGGCATTTCAACCAGAAAGGCCATCAACAATAAGTAGAACCCTACAGAGTTGAGCAGAATTATAACAAGAAAACAGAAGCCATGTTTCTTTATGTATCAACTACTTTTGAACAAAACGTAACGGCTCTTAGTCCCTTATCATATCTCCCAAATTTCGGCCCAATCCGTTCAACGATTCTGGATACGAAGTTGTTTTCATGAAAACTAGGTCATCCAAGATGGCTACCAAGCCAATGGGCCAATCAGTTTTCTTGAACAAATTGGTTCTCCTCCTGCATTAGATGATGTTTCATGAGTTTTGAATCAACCCCCAAGCCGTTTCGGAGATTTTTAAAGACATTTCTAAAAATTGGCTGGTTTAGCCGGTGGCCATCTTGGATTTTGGCCGATCAGCTTCGTTTGAACAAACTTAGACTTCTATGCCCTAAGGCTGCATTCCGCCACATATAATTGAAATCGGCCCAGTGGTTCTTGAGAAGTCGTTTAAAGAATTCCTCATTGCTTTAATATGGGCCCATTGCTTTACTATGGGAGCCGATGGCGGGAAAACAAAGCAAGATGGCAGCCAAACCGTTTATCCGACAGTCTCGAAAGTGGCATATTTGAACTCGCCACACTGATAAGCATATATAAAACTAGGTCATCCAAGATGGTCGTCAAACAAATCGGCCAATCAGGTTGCCTTGAACAAACTTGGGTCTACCATTGCCACAGATGATATGTTATGAGTTTTGAATCAATTCCTCCAGCGGTTTTGGAGATTTTTTTTAATCAATTCCTCCAGCGGTTTTGGAGAAGATTTTTTAGTGTTTCTAAAAATCAGCCATTTTGGCTAACGGCCATCTTGGATTTTGACCGATCCGCTTCGTTTGAACAAACTTAGATCTCTATGCCCTATGATGCTTCCTCCAAAATATAATTCAAATTGGCCCAGTGGTTCTTGAGAAGTCGTTTAAAGAATTCCCCATTGCTTTACTATGGGCCCATTGCTTTACTATGGGAGCCGACGGCGGGAAAACAAACCAAGATGGCAGCCAAACCGTTTATCCGACAGTCTCGAAAGTGGCATATTTGAACTTGCCACACTGATAAGCATATATGAAGCAATTTTCACCATCAAAATACATCAAATACAAAAAAGCCAATATGACCAACAAACGCTAAATTTTGATTGGTTGATGGCGGCCATGTTGATTGGTTGATGGCGGCCATGTTTTTTAACGTACAAACTTCCCTTGAACAAACGTGAATGGACCTTGGTTCCTAAGCATATTTACCAAATTTCAGGTCTATCCCTTCAGCGGTTCGGGAGAAATTGTTTTTGTGAAAACTAGGTCATCCAAGATGGCCACCAGGCAAATCGTCCAATCAGGTTGCCTTGAACAAACTTGGGTCTACCGTTGCACTAGATGATGTGTTATGAGTTTTGAATCAATTCCTCCAGAGATTTTTTAGTGTTTCTAAAAATCGGCTATTTTGGCTGGCGGCCATCTTGGATCTTGGCCGATCAGGCCAGGTGAGCTAAATATTTGGCAAAAGTATCTGTGCACTTGGTTTCCGCTTAATTACTTCACCTATAATGAATGTCATTTCATTTGTCTGTCTGTTTGCCTGCGAGTACAATTTATCTCTCAATCCCTGTGGCAAACATGATCTCGTGAATGGCTGCAGTTTGCAGGGGGTGGGTGGGTAGGGGAACATGTAATGTTCATCGTCTAGTTGTTGTTTATACCTGTATCATACTCTTGTATAAATAGTTTATATATCTGACTGTAAATATATTCAAACTGTAAATAGTTGAGGGCCTCTGGGAAGGACAGTTATATGTACTGATCGAGTTTACTGTACCCTCTATAAATAAAGATATTATTATTATTATTATTATTATTATTATTATTATTATTATTATATGCTCTTGGCATAAGCAACCATGTACCCTAGTTGTGTTCCATTAGGGTTAAGCAAACCCGAGATATAACATGATAAGATTTGCTAAGCCTAAAAACTTAACATTGAAAAGTTAGTTTTGTAGAGGTCAGAATGTCCTTATGTTCGACCTTGTGACTTCAGTGGCAGCATGCTGATTCCTAACATCATAGATAATAATGTATTCAAGTTTAGTTCCAATAGGATTAACCAATCCTGAAAGATAAATCAAGAAGTTTTGCTAAACGCAAAAACTTAACATTGAAAATAACTGAGTTTTGTATCAAGGTCACAGTGACCTTGACCTTTGACCATGTGACCTCAGTATCATCATGCCGCTTCCTAATAGTATAGGCAACCACATAGATAAGTTTCGTTGCAATAGGATTAATCAATCCAGAAATATAAGCTGAGGTTTTGCTAAATGCAAAAACTTAGTGTTGATGCCGCGGTCGTCGTCGTCGCCGCTATCGGAAAAGTGACACATAGGTTCGCTTTCTACTTCGCAGGCGAGACAAAAATTGTGCATACAAAGAAAATAAATATATGCATAGGAAAATAATTCAATATATCGAGTTCTCTTATTTTACGACTGGAATGACTGGTTCGATAACCGAGCAAGTCAATCGAGTAATAAATTTTCTAAAAAAATCTATTGGTCCGCTAATATACATTTTCTTTGGGAAAATTGAAATCGTCATGAACAAATAGGAGGATTAAGGGCTTAATATTAGCATTTTTGATCACTAACCTGAATGTGACAAGTTTTTCGGAGATAAGATTTGATGATGATGAAACGTCATTGCTTGAAACCGTGTCTTCATGAACAACACGACCACCTTTCACTTCCTCAATCTCCTTCACTAAATATTGTACCTATAATCAATGAAACATTATACGCATTTTTCAATACAGCCATAGATTTTAAATGACATATAAAAGATCAGTTCCGGTTACCCACCCTCCCCCCCCCCCTGACAAGGGTATTTTAGTACAACCCCAATTCTTTTAATCAAAATATTTTCCCTTTCAAGAAATCACGGGGGATAACTCTGGTGATCCGGATTTCAGCCAAATGCAACTCCAATAAATGTCTCATGCAGAGGTATGTATTTCCATAATTTCATTTGAATCCATGAGGCTAACTGAACTTGTCGAGCGGAAACCAAATATTTAATATAGCCCCGGTAATTACAGCCGCATTTCGGCCAAATGCAATCCCAGTCTAGGCTTCATGCGGAGCGATGAAAATTGGAACCAAAACCATGCAGATTAACTGAAGTTATTGAGCGGCAACACAATATTTTACGATTTCTCAAGAAATCAACAGGGATAACTTAGGTGCCAGATTTTGGCCAAACTCAATCTGAGTCAAGGTCTTATGCTAAACGATGTATTTCCAAAATTTGAACTGAATCCATGCAGGCCAACTGATCGAGCATTAACCAAACGTGCAAGGACATACGCATGGACGGACGGCTCCCATTTCTATATCCCCCCACCCCCGCTCTGACTATAGCAGGGGGCTAAATACTGTGTGCATGTCTCATATATTAATAGTAAATCCACACAAGATTTTATTCAGTCGATACCAGATTGTTTACAAATTTTGTACAGGAGAGATAACTGAGACTAGACAAAATACAATTCCCACCTCACATCAACCCCCATCTCCAGGCAATAATCCCAACCCACCACCTGGCAAGCGATTTTGGTAGGTGGCAAAATGTACGGTGGGACAAATCGTTAGCAAAGCATACATACAGAGAGACTGGTCTAAACATTGGCTTCTTCATAGCCACATGGCCAGCTGAGCCATGAGGTTTCATCAACCTACTCCAAATAGAAGCAGAGTTATCGACTGAAATTAAAAATCGGTATGCATACCCAGGCACGCATGCACCCATCCACCCACCAACCCTTGCAAACACGAACAAACGCATGCACACACACATATACACACATGGTTGGCAAAATGCATGGATGGACAGGCCCTAAATATATTTTGCTTCTTCCTAGCTGCATGGCTAACATACCCATGAAGAGTCATCAAATATGAGCCATGTTATTGAATTAAAAACAACCATTTGCATGAACACATGCACAAATGGATGGGACCAAGCCAGATGGGGGGATAAATAGAGATTTTGTAAAAAAAAATCTGAAGCAACGTCTTATCATCAGGCATGCACCAATTGAAAGGAATCCACAATTCAGCAGCAATGGCACCCAATCAAATTAAGTTCAAAATATTCAACAGCAGATTTCTTAGATTGTGTTAAAACTCGTACTAACTAAACTGTTTCTGTTTTTATTTTGGAAACATTTTAACTTATTTATGAGCTATGCTGTAACGAGTCCCATGCGATGCATGTTAATACAGATAACTAGATTCTAATAATCTCATCTTTAACCCTTTAACACTCAAATTTGTTGAAGAAAATTTCAATTTTCTCATATAGAAAAATGTCCATTTGCAGACCAAGAGAACTGTTTTTGAAAATTTACCAGTGGAATGACTGGCTCGGTTAAAAAGCCAGTCACTCCAGTGGCAAATGTTCAAAAAAAGTCTTCTCTTGGTCTGCAAATGGACATTTCTCAAGATCACTCCAGAAGCCATTTTTGGATGATATGAGGGTTAAAGGATTAACATCTTTAACATGATCAAGTCATCTTACCTGCTGTGAAAGATCTGTATTCTGTTGCTTAAGTTTATCACCCTCCTTTTGAAAATGTGCCAATCGTCGCTTAGCATCATCACCATCTCTCCGCAGACCGTTGGTCTCCTACAGAACAAATACAGAAATATCATTCTAATATTAATTTCAAATGCGCAAACATTAAAATAACAAGTGTTATTTACTACATGGAGAAAATCATGTAAGAAATCTCAGTGCATGACATTAGACTAGGTCAAGTTCGACTCACTAACCATAGTTAGCTATAGCTAACTAGATCCCAGTTGAACATGAAATAGTTAACTAGTTACTCAACTATTGTCGACCGAGTACCCGAGCTCGGTTCCAAATGGTTCGTACAAAATTTCCATAAATTTCAAAATGGCGGACACCCATCGCTTGCCACGAATAAATGCATATAAATGTAAATATTTCATTAAATAACGTAGGTTTGATGAAATTATACTTTCCCATTGTATGTCAATGTTCCGAAGCCTCTATTCCTTCCCTCTTTATTTTATCTTGAAGCTTTTGGATGTTGTAGTGGACCAAAATAACCTATTTTTCTAGGTCATCAAAACAGACGACAGAAAGGGTTAATGGAGACTGGTACCCGGCTCCAAATTTTCTGCAATAGTAATTCAATGGGAAATCGGGTACCAACAAACTATAGTTAACTATCCTGCATTCGGCTGGGCATAGCAACTGTGCATGTTCAGTAAACCAGCAAATTGACTATGGTTAGCCAGTCAAACGTGACTTAGGAGGAGACCCTGATCAAGATTAGCTTATTTTTAAGTCTATAAAGTTCTTCACATATATCATACAACACACATGCAGGCATATGCACACGCGCATATGAACATGCACACTCACGCCTACACGCACACACACACACACACACACGCATAGTATATCTACACATATCAATATATGCACGCACACGCTGATCATATGCATTCACGCACACTTGTCCGTATAAACGTTACATACCACCAAGGATAGATCGAGTTGGTTTGTTAGCTGAGCAATGGTCCTCAGGCATGTCTCATAATCTTCGCGCTGTCTTTTCAGAATTGGTGCCTTTTCTTCAATCTCCTGATCAATAAACACATAAAATTAATTACAAACAACTACCCATGCTATTGGGACCACATGTTTCAGAATATGTTAACCGTTACATAGCACAGCAATGTAGGGTAGATTATTCATAAAGATAACAAAGAACTACTCCATTCATTCACCTGTAATCCAAACTAAGGGTGGGGACTATATCTGGCACAGAATAAGACAACTCAATGCAGCATTTGGAAGAAAAGTGACATACAGTAAAAATGGTCTATGATGATTCCACAGAAAGTGGGCACATATGACACTTGGATATGTAACGCTTTTATGGTACAGCTGGTTAAAAGTCGATTCTACAGTCGATTTATACGCGAATTCTTTTTTGAAAATTTACCACTGGCATGTCTGGCTCAATAACCGAGCCAGTCATACCAGTGTTACATTTTCAAAATATTATCTTCTTTTGGCCTGCAAATAGACATTTACTACATGTAAGCAAACATTAAAATTTTCATGATAAATCTTGACTATTAAATAGCGAATACAACTCGTGTATATATAGGATATAATGCTAACTGATGAAGGCTCCTTATGGCAGGGACCTCTCGCAAACAACCAACATCTTTTAGCGCCAAAATAAACTTCGAGAAACGATATTAATGCTTGAAATGTTATTAACCTTTACCACACTGATGTCAAAATTTTAAATTTTCAAATTAAATTAAAAGATGAACTCGTGTTCATATTTTAACAAATTGGTGACATCAGAGTGGCAAGGGTTAAACTTTGAAATCCAGAAACTACAAGTCAAACATACCTGCATGATTTCGTCAAGGTAGGTATTTAGTCGTTTATTGTCATCTCGGGCAGAACAAAGTGCGTCTGTAGCTTGAACATATTCATTGTAGATCTGCATAACAATAGCACAGAGACAATATATGATAATTGCTATGCGTGTCATTAATTAACCAGATATTAAAACATTTCCAAAAATTAAAACACATTTACTAAATGTATTATAGATTTATATATCTAGAGATCATTAAACATTTCAACAAATGCAAGACAGATTTCCATTTTGCAATTTCCAGTGAATTGCAGCCATCTCCGCAGTACTGTTGACAGAGGGGGGGGGGGGGGGGGAACCATACAGTTTGGTATTGGTCAGTCAAATGGTAATGCGAAATGACATCAAGCAATGGAGGAATCCAGTATTAGCTATAACCTGTCCATGTTTAGCTAAGCTCCACCCACACTTCGCCTGTGCTGGGATCGATCGATCACTGAAGTTGACTGAACTCCCTGACTATCAATTTGCAGAAAACTATATTTAAGAATATTTTGAAACTTCAGGGATCGATTGATCCCAACACACGAAAATGGTGGGTGGAGCGTAGCTAGAGATCTGCAGGGCACATCTAAAACTGGATTCCTTCAAGTTAAATACACACTCTTAACTCTTTTGGTGATGAATATTTGCATGCCTAATTTAGTTCCCTTTGAGCTGGCATTCATTTCAGACACAGTATTGCTAGATAATAACAACCACATTCACCAGCACTATTAATTTCATTTTACAATATATATATTCACAAAATTCAGGTGGTCACTTAATGCGACTCATCCACTCTGGTATATATTTCGGGGGGGGGGGGGGGGGGGGGGGGGGGGGGGGGGGGGGGGGGGGGGGTTATTTAAAGAGCAGCGCAGAAGCTATTGTTTTGTCCGGCTTGAGTGTGTTGAAAGGGTGAAGACCTATCTATGTTTGATCCTATAATCGGGAGTCTGCTATCTAGACAGGTTTTTACTCTAAGCATGTGCACTAGACTTGATTATAGCAGGAAAATGGCTAAACAATGTCAAAATCAGCTGACACAGTTTTCTTCGAATATAGTATATTGTAAATCTGGTACATAGCAGTATATTAGAAGATTGTGACCTGAATGAACCATAAGAATTTTTCTAATATCAGGTCTTAACCATTTTACTTTGAAATTTATTCAAGAAAGTTTCAAATTTCTCATAAAAATGTCCAATTTGCATAAAAAATAGTTGATTTTTGAAAATTTACTACTGGAATGACTGGCTCGAAAACCGAGCCAGTCATTCCAGTGGTAAATTTCCACAAATAGTCTTCTCTAGGTCTACAAATTGGCAGTTTTCAAGACCACTACAAAAGACTTTTTGATCGGTTTTTAGTGTTAAAGGGTTATTAAATAAAACAGTTCCAATGGTACCTGTGTAAGTGACATGCCAGATTTCAATAGTTTACTTGTTGCCGCTGCTGCTGGAGACAAGCTCGCCACCCCTTCATCATCTAACGTACCTGTCAATAACAGAAATGATGCACAAAATAGCGTAAATATAATATGGCTATCGCAAACTTGCACTATATTAACTACTTAACTTGTACATCCATTTCTCGTCCCAAAGGGCCTGTATCGCTCACGTGGAATTATTGGCCACTGGCAAAACCGAAAAATAGAATTCGCTTGAACAAGATGGCTGCTGAAACTAGGGTCTTTCTAGTTTCGGGAGAAGTTGTTTTCATGAAAACTAGGTCATCCAAGATGACCGCCGAAACATCCGGCCAATCAAGTTCCCTTGAACAAAGTTGGTTCAGCTATCGCCCTAGATGATATTTCATGAGTCTTGAATCGATTAGCCAAGCGGTTTCGAAGATTTTTAGACGTTTCTAAAAATCAGCCAAAATCCAAGATGGCAGCAGGCCAAATTAGCCAATCAGCTTTGTTTAAAAAAACTTGAATCCCTATGGTCCAAGGATGTTTACTGCCACATTTGATTGAAATCCTCCCAATGGTTCTCGAAAAGACATTTAAAATATCCCATTGCTTTACTACTGTAAGGGAGTTTTTGGCGGGAAAACAATCTAAGATGGCCACCAAACCATTCATCCGATCACTTCGAAAGAGGCAAATTTGAGATCAACATACCCAAAAAACTATACAAAAACCAATTTCGGCTTCAAAATCCACCAAATAAAAAAAAATTAATATGGCTGCCAAACACGCTACATTTTGATTGGTCCAAGATGGCCATGTTTTTTACTTATCAACTTCTCTTGAATAATGGGACTTAGTGCCTAATATGTCCCAAATTTGGCCCCAATCCATTCAGTGGTTCTAGAGAAGCCGTTTTTGCACAAATTAGGCCATCCAAGAGGGCCACCGAACTATATGGCCAATCAAGTTCCCTTGAACAAACTTGGTTCAGCTTTGCCCCTAGATGCTGTTTCATCAGTTTTGGATCAATCAGCCAAGCGGTTTCACAGAAGATTTTTAAAGACGTTTCCTAAAAATGACCAAAATCCAAGATAGTCACCGGCCAAATTGGTCGATCAACTTCGTTTGAACAAACTTGGATCCATATGCGCTAAGGATGCTTCGTGCCAAATATAATTGAACTAGGCACAGTGGTTCTTGAGAAAAAGTTGTTTAAAGAAAAGTCGACGGATGGACGGCGGCTGGTCGCCATGGCATAAGCTCACTTGGCCATTCTGGCCAGGTGAGTTAACAATACAGTACTGTCTGGAAACCTTTATTTATCACTGAATTGTCGCACATTATATTTTCCGGACTGTGTTCCATTGGTGCTTCTGAATAAAGCAGCAGCAACAGAAGCATAAGCAGCAGCAAGCAGCATATGTCTTACCAGTTTTCAATGTATGAATCAGCTCATTTGCATTTGTTAATTCTGATTCCAATGCAGCTATGGCATCTCCTAAAAATAACATGATAAACATATAAATCTTAACTTTTAACAGGTAGAGAGTGACAGCCATACTAGCACCGCTTAACATACGATTATATATATATATATATATATATATATATATATATATATATATATATATATATATGTTAAAACAAACATACAAGTAACAAAGATTCTTTAACCCTTTAACCCACATATCAGCCAAAAACGTCTTCTGTAGTGGTCTTGAGAAATGTCCATTTGCAGAGCAAGAAGGGTAATTTTGAAAATTTACCACTGGAATGACTGGCTCGATACCCGAGTCAGTCATTCCAGTGGCAAATTTTCAAAAATACTCTTCTCTTGGTCTGTAAATGGACATTTTCTATGAGAAATTAGAAATTTTTTTTTACAAATTCGAGGGTTAAAGGATTAAAAGATATATTACAAGGCTAAGTTTTTGTCCAGGGGCCGACCTACCCATTCACCAATTATCCAAATGCTAGTAAAATAGAGATCTGGCTAATAGAAAGCAGGATTGGCTAAATATTTGGCTAATTATTAACATCATATTACACATAATTTCCAAGTAGAGAATCATTACAATTAAATCTGAAGAACATTGTAAGATAAATATTTATGTAACTAGTACTTCATTATGTTTTTATTGTGACCAAATAAACGCTGAAATCCTAATATCTCGGATCAAAAGCACCAATATAGGCCAGCTATTGAATAATTTGAAACTAATTTGACTGGAAACTGTTGCTGTCTTAGACACCAACAGCTTTCAGACAAATTAGTTTCAAAATATTCAACATAATCTTGTATCTGGTATGTACTGTTCAGTTCAAAGGGTTACCTGGTGGTGATGGATCGCAGACATTGGAAAATATTGGCTAAAATAGTTCGGATTTTGCTACGAAAATGGGTTGTTGGCTAATTAACTGGCTAATAATTTATGAAAGCCAGGTCTGTCCCTGTTGTCAGTACATCACCTTTTTCCTCTAGCTGTTTCATGTATCCATATGCCAAGTTATTCTTTTCCTCTTCCAAGCCAGCACATGCTTAAAGAAACAAGTCAGTATTTTGATAAATGTACATGTATAGCAATTTCGATAGAATACCACAATGTCAGTCCTTAATAATGGTACAATGACCAATGTCACTCACCTCGAATAGGTCCCGTAGCTTAGCTTAGTAGTAGTCTTTTAACCTTAACACTCAAGACTGCCAAAAACAGCTTCAGCAGTGGTCTTGAAAAATGTCCATTTGCTGAGCAAGAAGACAATTTTTTTGCAAATTTACGTCTACAATGACTGGCTCAATAAGTGAGCCAGTGATTCCCGTCGTAACATTTAATAAATTTTCTCAGTCTGCAAAGAAACATTTTTGATGAGAAAATTAAAATTTCGTCACAATCACAATCACATATTATAACCCAAAAAACCGTCGGTCAGGTGTAGGAATTGTGTCTTTGATAGATTTACAATTTAATTTATAACATTCTGTCTGGGAGCTGTTGCTGCCAGAGGCCAATTAGTTTCAACAGCTTTCCTTGAAATTTAGGCTCTGGGAATTCATGTACCAATTTTAAAACGATTCCAACATGAGTCAAAAACGAATGGAGCTTAGCTAGAAATGTGTGGGGCATAGCTAGAAATGTGTGGGGAATAGCTAGAAATGTGTACGGCATAGCTAGAAATGAGTGGGCATAGCTAGAAATTGGTGAGGCATAGCTAGAAATGTGTGGGGAATAGCTAGAAATGTATGGGGCAGAGCTAGAAATTTGTGGGGCAGAGCTAGAATGTGTGGGCCAGAGCTAGAAATGTGTGGGGCATAGCTAGAAATGGGTGAGGCATAGCTAGAAATGGGTGGAGCATAGCTAGAAATGGGTGAGGCATAGCTAGTAATGGGTGGGGCATAGCTAGAAATGGGTGGGGCATTGATAGAAATGGGTGGGGCAGTTAGAAATGTATGGGGCATAGCTAGAAATGTGTGGGGCATAGATAGAAATGGGTGAGTCACAGCTAGAAATGGGTGGGGCATAGCTAGAAATGGGTGGGAATAGCTAGAAATGTGCGACGCATAGCTACCATGGGTGGGTCATAGCTAGAAAGGGGGGGGGGGGGGGGGGGCATAGCTAGAAATGGGTGGGCATAGCTAGAAATGTGTGGGCCATAGCTAGAAATGTAAGGGGCAGAGCTAGAAATGTGTGGGGCAGAACTAGAATGTGTGGGCCAGAGCTAGAAATGTGTAGGACAGAGCTGGAAATGGGTGGGGCAGGGCTAGAAATGTGTGGGGCATAGCTAGAAATGTGTGGGGCATAGCTAGAAATGTGGGGCATAGCTACAAATGGGTGAGGCATAGCTAGAAATGTGTGGGACAAAGCTAGAAATGAGTGGGGCATAGCAAGAAATGTGTGGGGCATAGCTAGAAATGGGTGAGGCATAACTAGAAATGTGTGGGGAAGAGCTAGAAATGTGTGGGGCATAGCTGGAAATGTGTGTGGCAGAGCTGGAAATGTGTGGGCCATAGCTAGAAATGGGTGGGGCAGGGCTAGAAATATGTGTGGAATAGCTAGAAATGTGTGGGGCATAGCAAGAAATGTGTGGGGCATAGCTAGAAATGGGTGAGGCACAGCAAGAAATGGGTGGGGCATAGCTAGAAATGGGTGAGGCATCGCTAGAAATGTGTGCGGCATAGTTAGAAACGTATGGGGCATAGCTAGAAATGTGTGCGGTATAGCTAGAAATGAGTGGGGCATAGCTAGAAACGGGTGCAGATTAGGCTTGCACGACTTCGTGATTTAATCGAAAATCGTGATTTTCTATGATGTAATTGAAAAAAAATCGAAAAATCATGAAAAAATTGAGCAGACTAAGATTTTAAAACTCACCATTCAGCAATAAAAGAATACAGTTATAATCCATTCACACATGTATCGATTGTGTCTTTATCTCTTCACTACATGTAAGTCCTAATCAAAACATTAAGCTCTATGGTAAACAAGCTAACAATAGCGAGGTAACACCTTTGTCATTGAGAAAACCAGCTAGTTACTCCGTCGAATCGCCATTTAATTTTCTTTCTTTCGCTGCAGACCCCCCGAGTCTGTCGTGAAATACCAAGTATATACTTAGTTGCAGAGTGTTAGGCAATAATCCCTGAACATAATTCTTTTTAATTCTTTTAGCAATTTCAGGCTGTGTACTAAATTTTCCTTTTTGATTCGGTTGTCATGCCTAATTAAAGAAAATAACACAACAGCATTCCAGATTGTTGTATTTTGAACTGTGCGTTCTGTTGGTTACTCTTAAATGTAAATCGTACATTCTGAAAGCAACTATAAAGTGCACTATAGGACGAGTTTACGCCGTTACACTCGTACCTACTCAAAGCTACCGTCCTATGTATTTGGATTGCACAGTTTCTCCCCGAGTACTAATATTAGTGGCTTCGCGCTACTCGGGTAATGAACTAAACTCGTCCTACAAAGGGAGGCTATAAGCGGAAGCCGATACATAATGTGATTTATATTTTTTCTCGACGAAATTTTATGTCAAATTTTGATGAAATGAACAATGTTTATTAAACTATACGCAATATTTAGGTGGTCCCAATGAATAATTTCCCGTGATGATGGATATAAGGTATAGATTATGCATAGACGTAGGATAGTAAGAATTTGTCGCACGTATTGTGTTCTAATTTCGTGCTATTTTTGTATCATTTCAACGTTTTATAGAAATTCCAAGTCCCAGTTTTCGTGACTTGTTTATACTGTTGGGAATGTGGACCTACGATTTAAGCAAAAATCGCGCAAGCCTAGTGGAGCTTAGCTGGAAATGTGTGGGGCATAACTAGAAGTGGGTGGGGCATAGCCAGAAATGGGCGGAGCTTAGCTAGAAATGTGTGGGGTATAGCTAGAAATGGGTGTGGCACAGCTAGAAATGGGTGGAGCTTAGCTAGAAATGTGTGGGGCATAGCTAGAAATAGACAGGGCATAGCTAGAAATGGGTGGGCATATCTAGAAATCAACGGGGAATAGCTAGATATCTATGATATGGTCATTCAAGCCAGCGTTAGTTCAAATTGGTTTTGTAATGAATGAATCCAGTTTTCGCTATGCCACACCCATCTCTAGCTAAGTTCCGCCCACACTTTGTCCGTGTTTGGATCAATTCCAGAAAACTGTACAGGTAAGCTGTTGATAATTTGGAAACTAATTTGACTAGGCGCCGTTGCTGCCTTAGTCCAGTTAAATTAGTTTCAAAATATTCAACAGCATGTTTATTATATAGTAAACATTACAATTCGTACAACTTGATGGCCAATAAAGCATTTAAGACAGCCATAATCACGTCATTCATAACATAATTGATTATGGCATTGGTCTACATGCGACTCTGCTGATTTTGACGTCATATGATTGACCGAAAAACGGGATTCATCCATTAAATAGAGTATATCTAAAAGGATTTCCAGAAAGGTTTTGGAAAATTAGATAACTGTCTAGTTAAACTGATCAATCAGAATCCTGACCACATAGTTGTAGTTCCAGCAATGTTTAGTTGAAAATGCCCAAGTGGTTCAATAGGTTATTTTAAAGAATTTGCTTAACCTCAGAAAAGCTAATACGGTTACAAATCAAATTGACCAATCTGCTGATGAAATTTACACTAATTTCACTTAGCTTACATATATATTCAATGACCATTTGCTAAATGTTGATGAATAATTGAAATACTGATCATTGAGTGCATCAATTTCAAAGCAACCCAAAAGGTCACCTGTTAAATACAGTCAAATTTCAGACAAATTAGTTTTGAAATTTTCAAAAGGAACATAGTTCCTACAAAATAAAGAATTGATCATTTCTGCCTTTCTGGTAGGTAGTGTTGAACGAGTTAATGATACTGACATGAAAAAAAACCCCAGAATAAAATTCATTAGTCCCACAAAGACTGCAATAATTAACATATAAATGACAAACATGTAGATAGCCGATCACATCCTGCTGATATTCAAGATGGCAGCCATATTAACCCTTTAATGGCGTAGCTGCCCAAAACCGGCCTCAACAGTGGTCTTGAGAAATGTCCATTTACAGGGTAAGACTATTTTTGAAAATTTAACACTAGAATGACTCTAGATAACCGAGCCAGTCATTCCAGTAGTAAATTTTCAAAAATAGTCTTCTCTTAGCCCGCAAATGGACATCCAATGAGTAAATATTAAAATTGTGACCAGTAAAGGGTTAAACTTTGCAATATGACCTACCATCTGCGGCTTCTTTAAGAAGTTTCTGTAATTCTTCAGCTGCACCTGTTAGTTCTGTCACCTTGGCCTCTGCCTCTTCAGCTGATGTCTATAAAACGCAAAGTTCAATACATGTAGATGTTGGTCAAGAAATATGTACATAGTAATTATACAATATGCATTAGTCATTGACTAAGAAAAGAAAGGACCCTATAGAATACATGTGTGTGTGTGTGTGCGTGCGCGTGCGTGCGCGCGTGCGCGTGTGTGCAAATCCCATAGAATATATGCGCCAGATCTAGGGGCAAGCTTGACTCACTAACCAGTTAGCTATAGTTAGCTAGATCCGAGTCAAACTTGAAATGGTTAACCACACATTTCAAAATGGTGGACACCCTTTGCTTGCCACAAGTAACTGCATATAAGTGTAAATATCTCACTAACTAACTTCGGCTTGATGAAATTATACTTTCCTATTGTATGTCATAGTTTCCAAGGCCCATTTCCTTCCCACTTTATCTCATATTGACATCTTAGCAGACAAAAATAACCCATTTTCGTAGGCCATCAAAACAGATGACAGAAAGGATGAATGTAGATTGGTACCCGGCTCCAAATGTTCTACAACAGTAATTCAATAGGGAATCGGGTACAAACGAACTTAGTTAACTATTCAGTAAACCAGCAAACTTACTATGGTTAACCAGTTGAACTTGACCCTAGGTTACTTACTCTCTCAATAGGAGGATCCAAGCCCAGATATGCCACGCCTATTTCTAGCTTAACTGTTAACTTTGTATGAGAAATAGAGGAGGAATACAGTTTTAGCTATGCGCCATCCATCCTTAGCTAAGCTCCACACACGCTTTGCCCGTGTTGGGATCGATCCTACATCTCAATTTCTAGAAAACTATGTAGGTAAGCTGTTGAATATTTTGAAACTAATTTGACTAGGTCTGAAGAACAAACCTATCGAAATCGATTTCAATACGTTTCTTCCTCAGACCTACTCCAATAATTCTATGAAGTTTCAAAGCGATCCAATAGACGGTATTGAAGTTATCACACAGAAAGCACTCTGCCGCCCACCCGTAAACACCATCATATAATACATCGCCAATTTTTTTGGCAGTGTATAAAAAATGGAGTTTTATACCAAGGTCACCATCACCTTGATCTTTCACCTCAATACCACTGTGCTCCATCCCCTTGATATAAGGAAGCAAGTGTCCAAGTTTAGTCCCAATACGGTGTACATGTATGTAGGCCATGCAAGATATTAGCTCAAACGAGATTGGAAGCCGGCAATACGTAACCCATCGCTATATTAGCGAAAATTTTCATTTTCGTCGCAAAAATTTTCATTTTCAATGAAAATAACTGCCTTGCAGCTGCGTCACTTACTCTATATAGTTCTGCTAGTTTGTTTTGTGACCGTAGCTCAATATGGAACTGTTCCTCTGCTTGTATACTCTCCTCTTGTGCCTGAGTAGAAATAAAATTTAACAAACATGTCTTTGTAATGAGGGAAACGTGGGAGAGAAGGAGAAATGAGTGTCATAGAATTGCTCCTTTTGAAGTGATTTATCTAATTCATTTGTAATTAATTAACCAATTAACACTCAAATAATAATGTTCAAGAAAATTTTGATTTTCTGAATTAAAAATTCCATTTGCAGAGTAAGACCTATTTTTTTTAAATTCATGACTGGATTGACAGGCTCGGTTACCGACCCAGTCAGTCCAGCGGTAAATTTTTTTTTAAATATATCTTGATGGACATTGTTCAAGACCAAGTTGCAAACACCATTTTTGGCTGGCTTGCGAGTTAAATGGTAAAAATTACCACATACAATTAATTTAATTAATTAAAATGAAATTGAATATGATTAAATAATTTATCTATCAACTGATGTGGTTGCTAATTAATGAAATACGGTAAAGAAATGTGTCACCATATTGTCACGTATATAACACTCAGATTTTTACTCAGTTTACTCAGGAAAAAAGGGTTATATATTATATATACATATTATAGATGAGATTATACTGTCACCATATTTTTTGGGCTCAAGATTTTAGGTCAAAACGGCACCCAGTGTAAAATTGTATGTATTAACCAAGTGCTCCATTTTATTGCGCACCCATTTTGACAGTATTGTACAATGTCAGTGAAATAAATAAAATAAACCAAAACTGAATCAGACACATAACCAATTCACCTTTCCACTGTATCCATCGATGATTTGATGTCATATCATGTCATAATCAGCCAAGCGGCGTGTAGGATGATGTCATAATCATTACGTCAAAAATGATTCTATTAGGCCCGTCTTTAACTCTTAATAGTCCGACACGTTGTAAGAATTGCATGTCTCTACTATTTAATAAAGATGCTGTTAAATATTTTGAAATTAATTTAACTGGGCGCTGTTGCTGCCATATTATACATATATCAAAATTAATTATGTTACATATGCATAGGTACCTGCTTTATCTTGGATATATACGTATCAATCTTGGCTGTTTGATTGTTACCGAGCTGCTTCAAGGACTCCACTGTCTCCTGTAGCAGTTGACTCTGAATACATAAACGGGACATTTCCATAAGGAATACAAATATTAAAAGGTGTGTTGTCAGAGAATGGGCCTTGAACAAAAATTAGGAAAGGTTAGAATGGATTTATTTTTATATTTTTATTTTATTTGCTTTAATTTTATTTCCGGCCACTACATGTAGCATGCCGTGAAATGATACAGAGAGAATTTTCTTGTCAATAAGCGAGAAAACCAATTTATTTTATGGGAAAGTTATAATTTCCATGGATTCTGTTGAACACCATTATACCATTTCAAATGACAGAGAATATTTTGAGCGGTATCGCATCGCAAAATGCGATGCAAATGAGTACCTGTTGCTACACATTCACAACTTCGCATAGCTATTTGCTGCGATACATAATTTTGATGTAAAATTCAGTCAATTCACTTAATTTAGAAATATTTTTGATAAAGTCGCTAAAAGTTGAAAAACGCTTGTCAAACAGATTTAGAATGGCATATCGCCAAGATCGACGCATGCGCGAGTGATCTCGAGTACTCTTCTCCAAAGTCGGGAACATACTTTCTCGCAAGATTATTGGTTAATAAATATAACCATATAGAAAGCAACCAATAAATCGCAAGGAAACTACCGACAGTAAAGAAAATAAACAATGTTTTACATGGTAATTTTATGAATATGAATGATGTAGTATCTCTATATATAGCATTCGTAGTATTCGTAGCAAAACTAGTAACACCGTGGACCGATTGATACACGCTGATCACAGTAAAACTTTTTATCATTCACTATTTAAGCCAGGGAAAACAACCATTAGTAATTTTTAAATAAAAATTGTTAACTCTTTCAACTTAAGTCATAGTATCATTGCTCACAGCTGCATAGCCTGCAACGGCTTCCAGTTAAGCACTAACACTATTCAGCCTTCTTACATTGTATTGAATGATGTGTACTTTGTTTAGCCTACCAGTTGAAAGGGATATGTGATGTAGGTTGGTAAGTTACAACATATATGTTAACCTAGTCAATGAAATCACAGTATTCATGGGAGGTACATTATTGATTTTTTTGAAAATAATTTGACTGGGATATGTTGCTGCCTTAAGCAGCAACAGCTTTCAATCAATGTAATTGCCAAATCTCCCAATACATATTATTTTAGGTTTCCTATACTCCCTGACCTTGGCCAGAGCCAGTACATGCATATTCTGAATCGGACATATGTTATGCTGACAAATAACAATACTGGCTACTGTAGACCTGAAGACTGATACACTATCCTCAATACCATTCTCAGAAGTCCAATATTAATTATTCAACCATCTGTTCATGTCAGATTTGTGCAATTTGTGTAAACTACGTGTCGCATTACACGTCTTACGGACCACACATTTTTTAGACGGACTACTGATTTGCCAAGTCTGGTAGTCCTTCGTCCCCGTTGGAACACCAACCAGTTTCAACACAATTTGTTTGCTATGCAAGTGCTATGAACTGCTATGCATTATTCGATTTGTTTAGCAGTTACTGCTATGCAATTTTTTTCCAACAAAATATTCCCTGAATGACCAATTTTGTAAAAACTGCAGAAAATCCAATAAACGGTTTCGGGTCTGTGAGTTTTTCCAGGCAGCATTGGTTTTCTTGAAACCCATTTCGTTGTTTAAGTCTAATATGAAATTTGGCATGGATTGTCAACACTGCTACTGTCCATCCTGTTTATTCTACTTATAGAATTTGATCTGAACACTGATGGCTATTGACAAAGAGGGAGACAGGTGAGACTTAATTTCGTGGAATTATTGTTTCTTTAGGCCTAACATGAAATTTGCCATGGATTCTCAACACTGCGATAAAATTGTTAAGTCTGGTAAATTGGTAATAAAAGTATTCTATAACAAGAGCTCCGCAAACGGCGCATTATACCCTGCAATGATGACAAACCAATGACCAATATTTATTTCTTCCGCAGACCCATCAGACCATTCATCCATATGAAGCGTCAAAGCGATCCGTTAAACAGTCAAGGAGGTATCGTCGGGAAACCAATTTTCAAGATGGCTGCCGCTGACTGGCGGCCATATTGGATTTTGGATTATCGTAAATTTTGATACGTTTCTTCACCAGACATATTCCAATGACCCTAGGAAGTGATCCGTTAAATGATAACGGTGATATCATCCAGAAACCAACTTTCAAGATGGCGGCCCATGGCTGGCGCCATCTTGGATTTCGGATCATTGTCGATTTCGATAGGTTTCTTCCTCAGACCTAGTCCAACCACTCTATGATGTTTCAAAGCGATCCGATAAACGGTAACAGAGTTATCATCTGGAAACTAATTTTCAAGATGGCCACCAGTATCTGGTGGCCATCTTGGATTTCGAATCATTGTCGATTTCGATAGGTTTCTTCCTCAGACCTAGTCCAACCACTCTATGAAGTTTCAAAATGATCCGATAAACAGTAACAGAGTTATTATCTGGAAACCAATTTTCAAGATGGGCGCCTGTGGCTGGTGGCCATCTTGGATTTCGGATCATCATCGATTTCTATAGGTTTCTTCCCCAGTCCTGGTCCAACCACTCCATGAAGTTTCAAAGCGATCCGATAAACGGTAATGGAGTTATCATCCGGAAACCCATTTTCAAGATGGCCGTCAGTAGCTGGTGGTCATCTCGGACGGCGCCATTACATAATATCCCGCCAAATTTTTTGGCGGGGTATAAAAAGGAAAGGAGACAACATGCATTTATATAACGCGTTAAATACAGACATATTCCATCATCCGTGAAATTCCACTATCCAAACACCAAGGGTCAATTTATCCATGAATCAAAAAAGCATCCGCTTATGTTTCTACAAGAATTCTTAATACTTACCAGATGTACTATTATGATAATGTCTATTATCTAGTCTAGCTCAAAATAAACAATTAAAACTCCGCACTCTCCTGGTCCTGCCCATACTGTCCGGGAATACTATAGCCGCAGGTACTGAGTCAATTCCCAATCAGACAGATTCGTCTTATATTTGCCTTGACAAACAGCGAAAGCAGCTCAGCCTCACCTCAGCGGGGCGGCTGAGACAGGGCCATAGTACGTCTGGTAAGTATTAAGAATTCTCGTAAAAACAAAAGCGGATGCTTTTTTTATTCTACTTCGAATAATACTTACCAGATGTACTATTTATGATAAACTCCGGATTTCAACAGCCAGGAAATACCGGTGGGAGGAGGTGAGGCTCGAACCAGCACTCATCTACCATCCAACAGAGAAGGTTGTGAAGAGACTAGAACTGGCATACGCTTGGGTTCTGCCATCGGATTCATAGAATGCTAAACTTCCATGGTCTAGACCGCGCTCCCCCCCCCCCCCCTCTTTTGTCCGCACAAAATCCAGAGGGCTGTCGAAAAAAGTGGATGCAACACCCACCAGACCCGTGTCAGCCCCAAGTCTCGGCTAGGGAGTCCAGAAGAGTGCAAAGAAGCTACTACAACTTCTAATTTTGAAAAAATATCAGTATATCGATTAATTTTTCAAATTGGAATGAGTCTAATGTCTGTTTGAGCGGATAAGTATACTCTTACACCAGACTATTTACCTAAGCAGTCTGGTATTTCGACTGTAAGTAAATTATTTATAGTCACTTAATTAATGTAAACACTAACCATTTTGAGTGCTTGGTCTTTTCTTGTTCATCACAGGAGCTCGGCCCAATCCACGGTCGTTCTCAGGTCATGTGCATGGCCATTGTTCAGCGCAAGTGGAAGAACTTGTGATGTGTGCGAAATAGTGGTCGGATGTGGCTTAGTTCAGATTCGGTAAATTGGCGACGGCTACCGGATTAAGTGCGCTGGAGATGTCGCGAAGGTAGAAATCAGTGAATGACGACTCGGCATGCCATTGTGCTACAGACATCACCTCCTCTAATGAGACACCCTTATAAAGGGCCGATGATGCTGCTAGTGCTCGGACCTGATGGGCATTCGCACAATCAATCTGCTTTCCTGTAGCGATTTTGTGCGACATCTGAATAGCATCAACTATCCAACGAGAAATGGTATCTTTCGAGGCGCGCAAATGAGGAGCTTTGAGACATAACCACAGAGATTTCTGGTCATCTCTCCACTCCTCAGTATGTTTCTTATACATTTTCAGACATCTGACTGGACACCAAGCAGAAGAGTTTGGGTCATGTCTAGTTAAACTTGGCAAATTGATCGGCTGTCCTGGATATTTAAGTGACTGATTCTTTGCCAGGAAACAAAGACATGGAAGTAGTCTTAAACCTTCACCCGTGACGACAAAACGGTCTTGTTCGGCAGAAAGCGCATGAATTTCGCATCTCCTTCTCGCCGACACTGCTGCAACCAAGAAAACTGATTTAATAGTTAACCGTTTAATGTCTATAGATCTAATCGGTTCAAAGGGAGCATGCCCTAAAACCTGTAGAACAAGAGATAGATTCCATGCTGGGATAGGAATTGGCTGTCTAGGTCGCAGATTGCTCATTCCTTTAATAACTTCATTTAAAGTGTCATTTTCCACTCCTTCAATGGCCAGACTGGGAATGACTGAAGCTAATGCAGACTTATATGCTGCTAGGGTTGAAGGTACAAGTTTGTCAACTTCATATAAATGAGATAAAATCTGCTCCGTGTTGAACAGATGCAGAAAAGGGATCGATATCTCTTCCCTTACACCACTCTGCAAATTTGTTGATTCTATAACTATATGTTTTAGTGGTTGAACCTCTTCTGGCTGAAGCAACAAACTTCGCTGCTTGCTCAGAAAAGCCACCCTTAATTGCACGCTGCTTGATAACATCCATGCAGTCAATTTGAACATTTCTGGTCTGTCGTGGAAGTACAGACCCCTGCTGTTCTGAGAGATTAGATCTCTTCTGTCTGGAAGAGGGATTGGATTGCAGACCCGAAGGTCCAGCAGATCCGTAAACCATGATCGGCCTGGCCAATAAGGGGCGATCAGTAGTACTTGGTACATACCCTCTCTTATCTTTGCCAGAACTTTTGGGATGAGTATCGTTGGAGGATACGCATACGCGTACATTCCCTTCCAAGTTATCGCCAGTGCGTCTACCGCTAGAGCTAGTGGGTCCGGGATCGGTGACACGTATGTGACCATCTTAGCGTTTTGTTTCATCGCAAACAGGTCCACATTTGGCTTGCCCCAATGTTTGAATAGAACCTCTGCTACCGATTGGTTGAGCTGCCATTCCGTCGGACGACAAACCGTCCTTCGACTGAGAGCATCCGCTAAGATGTTCAGTCTTCCTGGAATGTGTGCTGCCCGAAGAATAACATTCCTCTCTTGGCACCACAGCAGAAGGTTCCAAATCATCATGCACAACACTGGTGATCTCGTCCCGCCTTGGCGTTTAAATAAGACACCACTGTTGAGTTGTCTGTCCTCACTAGGACAATTTTGTCTTGGATTAAGCTCTCGAACTTTCGAAGTGCTAATGTCACTGCTAATAATTCGAGAACATTGATATGTTTCTGCGCATTTATCCGATCCCATTCCCCTGACACTGACTGATCATCTAATACCGCTCCCCAACCCGTTGTCGATGCATCTGTGAAGATGGACATCTGTGGTTGAGGAGGTTGTAGAGGAACACCTCGCAGGAGATTCTGTTCTGATAACCACCACTGAAGGTGGAATATCACTGGTTCTTTTACTGGTAGCCTCAGAGATAACGGATCCGTTCTCTGAGACCAGAATGACATTAAATACATCTGAATCGGCCTGCGCCTGAGTGCCGCATAAGGAACCACTTTCTCCAGAGACACCAGTAAACCCAGTAGTTTGAGAAATTGGCGCGCCGTCAGATAGGCTCCTAGAGAAACTGACTCCAGAACTGCAATCAGGCTCTTGACTCTGCTCTCCGCCGGAAAAGCTACGCCGTCCCTGAGATTGAAAAATATTCCCAGGTAAACAAACTCCTGGGATGGAGTCAATTCTGATTTCTCTAGATTCACAATCCATCCTAGATCCTTTAGTAAGGCTAGGACTACCTGTAGATTGTTGCGCAGAGTGACTGGATTCCCCGCCTTCAGCAGCCAGTCGTCTATGTAAGTATGAACAGCTATGTTTCTCCTGCGAAGATAAGAAGTCATGGCGAGAACCACTTTTGTGAAGACCCTCGGTGCTGTGGTCAGGCCGAATGGAAGCGCATTGAATTCCCAAACATTGTCTTGGAATGCAAAGCGAAGGTATTTCTGAAAAAGAATTGACATTGGAATATGAAAATAAGCATCCTTAAGATCTATCGACACTGCCCACATGCCTTTTCTCAGCCCTGTCATCACCGCTGCTACAGTCTCCATCTGAAATTTGGGAGAAAGAATAAACTTGTTCAACGGTTTGAGATTGAGAATTGGTCTCCATCCTCCGGTACGTCTCTGAACGAGGAACATCATCGAATAGAAGCCTAGGGATGACTGATTGCGGACTAGATGAATCGCATTCTTCTGCTGAAGAGATTCTATTTCTGAGCAAATGGCATCTAGACGATCGGATTCCCTTGGAATGGGAGTCCACACTGGAGTCGATGTTAACGGAACTAACGATTGACGGATGAGCCAGTCCGGTTCGTAGCCGTTTCTTAACCACTGACAGACTAAACAATCTCGCACGACCTGTTCCCATTGGCTTAAGAACAGTTGAAGTCTGCCTCCGACGGTAGGAATCTGCGGTCAAGTTTGCACCATAAGACGCTAAATCGCTTGGGTGAAGACTCTCGACTCCCTTCGTTCCTAACGTCACTGGAACTGATTCCGCCGGAAATCCGTCAGGACCGGCCTCCACGGCCGCTCCGCGGTTTCTTGGAATATGACGGTCCGGAACCGCCACCACGGCTATCCTTACGGTAATCGCCACCCTTCCTGTCATCCTCATACGGCCTCTTATTAGAGGACTTGTATGAGGGCGAACGGCCAGGTCCCTGAGATCCGGATGCCCGATGGGCATCACGGCCAGAAGAGCGATCTCTGGCGCTGCCTCTGCTGCTTGTAGGACTGTTGCGGCTGAGTCCTTTTCGTAGACTTCCACGACTTGCCAACTACTTCTTGTTCCGCAACCATTGATGCGACCGTGGATAAGGCTTGTCGTGCCGAGTCGCCGAACAAGCCTGGACCAATGAAAGGCGCAGAAGACAACGCAGCCCTCTTCTCAGGTCCTGGTTCTACACAATCGAGAACCATTCTCCGTCGCTCTGCCAACTATCTGGTGATCACCCTGGTCAGGCAATCTTGGGACAAGCGCATGGTGTCCCGAACAACTCCGGGAGCAGCCTCTGGCACTTGCCCACCTTCCGCCACACAGGTCAGCATACCCTGCAGGTCGGTACATCCGTGCGAGAGCACAGCCATGGCTGCCCTCGCCGCATCTTCAATGAGAGTCAACTCATTGAACGGATCTTTATTGGCTTGGGAAACTAAGGACGAGAATGCCCCTTAGATTTTCCAGCCAACGGCCTATTCAGTGCCTCTCGCTCCCCGACGGAAAGCCGTGGAACCCGGGCATACTGATGGTAGGCCTGCTCAGGAAAACGGACCCTACTCCTTATCCCCTTCGGGACGATATGCCGCAACCTCCAACATGTCGGAAGTCTGCGTGTCCAAGGGGAGTGTCGACATGGTCGAAGAGCCACTTGAGAGAGCGCTAGCACCATTTCCGACGACCACTGGCGCACACATCACAGGAACTTCCCACCTTGCACTTAGCGCAAGCCACACAATGATGGCCTGAATACTTCCGCTTCATGAACCTGTTGCATTTCTGGCACGAGTCCTGGTTCTTGGCTTTCTGCGAACACAGAGAAGAATTAAAACGCTGCACATGACAAACGATGACGCGCAATACGCACAATTGACTTGATTGCAAAAAAGAATTACTTTAGAAACATTAACTTTCTCTTAAATTAATGATAATCAAGTCTTTAGGCAGGAAATATTTGAAACTTTTTTGAGTGAAAATTAATAAACGCAACTTGGAAGTTAACTAACGTTAATACAGCCAAGAGATAAACGCTGATCGCTACAAACACCCTCGACAATGAAGCGAGAGCTAAAAATCGGCGTAAAACAGAGTGCGTAGACACGCCAAGCCAAGCGAAATATTAATCATGGGTGCCGCCATCTTGGCTAAGGGCGCATCCATCTTAGAAGGAACCGAGTCGCAAGAGAAATTAACCGAGTACCCGGATTAAAACTAAAGAGTTAACGGGTACAGAGCGACTCCAACAATGGCTCCCATTTTAGAATAATGTGCCAATTTAAGGAAATTTCAAACAGTCATTATGGCACAAATGTATAAATTTTAGATTGATACAACCTGCCCCTGTGATGATTTTCCTTTTTCCTCCATGAAGCCAACGATGATTCACGAATAACACGCTTAAATCCGCTAAAAAATGCACAATTTTGAGCTAATAAAACATGCGACTTTTCACGAGAGCAAAATAGACGAATCTGTCTGGGATTGGAAATTGACTCGGTACCTGCAGCTATGGTATTCCCGGACACAGTATGGGCAGGACCAGGAGAGTGCAGAGTTTTAATTGTTTATTTTGAGCTAGACTAGATAATAGACATTATCATAATAGTACATCTGGTAAGTATTATTCGAAGTAGAAATCTTGGTTTAGTGAATGTTCGTTTGCAGGTTAGAAGACTATTTCTTTTAATTTACTACTGGATTTACTGGCGTGGTTATTGAACCAGTCATTTCAGTTGTAAATTCTCAACAAGAGCTCCGCAAGCGGCGCATAATACCCCGCCATGATGACAAACCAATGAATGAGAGCTTTCAGAAAATATTTATGCCCGTGGCTGCCGGCCATCTTGGAGCTCGGGATCATCATCAATTTCCATAGGTTTCTTCTCCAGACCTAGTCCAACCACCCTATGAAGTTTCAAAGCAGTCCGCTAAATGGTAACGGAGTTATCATTCGGAAACCAATTTTCAAGATGGCCACCAGTGGCTTGCAGCTATCTTGAATTTCGGATCATCGTCAATTTCGATAGGTTTCTTTCCTAGATGTAGGTCAACCACTCTATGAAGTTTTTAAAGCGATCCTATAAACGGTAACAGAGTTATCATATGGAAACTAATTTTCAAAATGGCTACCGGTGGCCATCTTGGATTTCGGATCATCGTCGATTTCGATAGGTTTCTTCCCCCAACCTAGTCCAACCACTCCATGAAGTTTCAAAGCGATTCGATAAACGATAACGGAGATATCAACCGGAAACCAATTTTCAAGATGGCTGCTGGTGGCCATCTCGGATTTTGGATCATTGTCAGTTTCGATAGGTTTTTTCCCCAGACCTAGTCCAAACACTCCATGAAGTTTCAAGGCCATCCATTAAACGGTAACAGAGTTATCATTCGGAAACCAATTTTCAAAATGGCTGCCTTGGCCGCCTGCACGACCGCCTGCCCGGCGCCACTACATACCTCGCCAAATTTTTTGGCGGGGTATAAAAATAAATATTCTCTTGGCCTACAAATGGACATTCCTCATAACCACTGCAGAAGCCAGTTTTACCCAGTCTTGACTATTAAAGGGGAAAAATCAACCTTGCAGCTAGGTTGATAAAAACTTTGTAACGTGTATTCGTTTATTCCGTTCTTTATTGTCAAAAAGCATAAAATTAGCAATGACACTACAAAGATGACAGCCTGCATGGCCAGGTATATACATCGGCTAGGCATACAGAAAGGTTATCATATCGGAGTGGAGTGTATGAAAAGATATGAAATGTTAAGAACAATAGAGTATGGCTACTATGGTAATGCAAGGTAGGAGATAATAGAATACTGTAGGGTCTGAAGATAGAGATAGAGACAGACAGATAAAAGATGAACGGATGGACAGATGGAATGACGGCAAGACAGACTGACATGAAAGTAGTCCGGGCATGTTTAGGAATCCAAGAAAGGTGTATTTCAATGAATTTCAAAAAGGTTTGTTGGCAATAACTAAGCCAACTTCATTTCATTTAACATCTCATTATTGTGCCATGATTATGGTAACCTGTTGCTAGTCAGATAAACATGACCAACTCACAATTAGAGCTTGGTGAGGATTTCAAGCTATCAGTATCATGCACAAGTCAGAATGATAATCAACAAACAATGAAGAGACATACACTATTACACATTCACGAAGCTTGATTGCGCTTATTTTTGTCCTGATGCGAACTTGTGTCTAAGTTTGAGTCTGAATGCCAAGGACACACCTCTAGCACAACATTTTAATCTTCCCAACCACGGACCTACAAATGTTAATCACACAGTTATTGAGGGTTTACATCACGATCCTGAGAGCACGGAAGCCACTGCTTTCCGCAAGGACCGCGAAAAATTCTGGATCCATCAGCTACATGTACATTGTATGGATCCAATAGGCATCAATCACGCTGACTGATAACCCTTCTCTACCAAAGGTAGTAAAACTATTAATATACTATTACACAACTTAAATATTTCACACGTATTAGAGTGGTAATCCACTGAGATATTTAACCAAACATGATAAAGATGTATAATTCCTCTAATAATGCATCACAATAACCAAAGTTCTTACCTCTTGTGTTTTCTCTTCAAGAAGACTGTTGACTTCCAGAAGTTGTGAAGCCTACAATATAAAGCATCATTTATTTGGTACATGTACATAAACTTGTCACTACTCATATCAGCCAAAAACGGCTTCTGCAGTGGTCTTGAGAAATGTCAATTTGCAGACCAAGAGAAGACTATTTTTGACAATTTACCACTGGAATGACTGGCTCGATAACCGAGCCAGTCATTCTAGTGGTAAATTTTCAAAAAACACTTTTCTCTTAGTCTGAAAATGAACAATTTCTATGAGAAAACTGATATTTCTTGAACAAATTCGAGGGTTTAAAGGGTTAACAGTAAACATCTCTATTGCCATAGCTTGAAATTAACTTTTTTAATGGTGATCCATATGAATCATGATATCAGAAAATTGAGATCACAGAAATTTTGTACATATATTAAAGGTAGAGTACCTGCAAATGTTTTCATAGCCAATGTCGATTTACAGGCTAAGAAGACTATTCTTTACTACCAAACAAGCGTGGTAAATTTAATATAAGAAATGGCAATGAGCATGAGGTTCTGTTTATACATATAATCCATTAAGTACTAATTTCATGTCAATTCTTGCCATTTTTTCCCAGTTCGCATTGTTCTTTGTTTTCATTTTAAGGTTTTGCAAAGTTTTTTTATTGTAACTTGATTACATAACTGGGAGTGGGATTCCCACTTCCAGTTATGTAATCAAGTTACAATACAAAACTTTGCAAAACCTTAAAATGAGTGGGATACTAGAGTGCCGGTAATAACTTAATGTTGCCAAACCAAAACATACTGTTGAATATTTTGAACACAATTGGATTGGAAGACATTGCGGCTTAAGGCAGCAATGTCTTCCAATCCAATTAAGTTCAAAATATTCAACAGAACATTTCTAACATTGTGTTCAAAACTGTACTAACTACACATGTTTCTGTTTTTGTTTTGGGCACATATACCTTATTAATGAGCTTTACTGTATGTTGAGAGTCTACCCCAATTGGATGAGATACTTACTAAGTACTGTAAGCTTTCACGCCAGAGTGTGTTGACCAATTCGCAACAAGATATTTAACAAACGCAACATCTTATTACATCAGGGCTTAAATTATTTGTAATTGATATTTAAAGATTTCTGAACTTTCAATTAAAATTTATCAAGCTGTTTCAATCTACTGTACATTTTAACATTACGAAAATAGTTACAGTTAAAGCGGTATTGTTCAGGGTTTCTCAAAAGGGTCCTTTTGAGGGTATTGACCCTAAAAAGCAACTTGGGACCCCCAAAGGTTGTGGCAGCGGGTGCCATGGGACCCCTGAAATTTTTAATGATTGCTAAATGCTAATTAGTTGTATAGGTTTTTGCACAAACCTACCCACAAAATCTAGCATTGAATGCCCATAATTCACAGCTCTGAGCCTATGGTACTCTCTAATTTTAGCATCGATAAACAAAACTGCATGGAAATCCCAAATTTCAGTTTGGGACACACACATCACCTCCCAACCCCACTCCCCAATACACGTGCACCACCCCACCCACACCCCAACCACACCAACCCCACCTCACAGATTTGAGGTTGGGACTTGTAGATTTCTAGGTGTGGCGTCTCTGAGACCTCCAAAATTTAGTTGCCATGAGAAACACTGGTATTGTTACGCCATTGACGCTAAGGGCACTGTAACATCTTGCTCGTGACGTACATCACGAGTGCGTGACTATTATACTAGTGTGAATGTGTGATAAGAAATGATACATGTATGTAATGGCTTTATTAATGTTATAAAATGCGATATAAACGCGCTTATTTGATAATGTCATTTACTTTCAATATAGTCAACACCTTGCAGGGATTCTCATAAGGGTTCTCTTTAGGGTATATACCCACCGAATGCAGCTTGGGACCCGCAAAAGTAGCGGGAGTGGGTTCCATGGGACCCCTGAAAACTTGTATGATTGTGTACTACTAAGTAGTTTCATAGGTCTTTGCACAAAAATACCTACAAAATCTAGCATGGGACTAATGTACTTCATAAAACTTGTGAGGCCAGGGTACCCTCTAATGGACCTTTCCAGTTTATTCATCCATCATATGAAATCATAATCAAATACGTGAGGTGTAGGATAATGTCATAATCAATTACATCATGAATTACTCGATTTCTTCTGTCTTAAACGCTTAATAGTCCGACAACTTGTACGAATTGTATGTCTTTACTACTTAATAACCATGCTGTTGAATATTTTTAAACTAATTTTACTGGGAGCTGCCAGTCAAATTAGTTTCAAAATATTCAACAACTTACCTGTATAGCTTCTTGGAAACTGATAGTCAGGGAGTTTGATATGTGTAGGTAAATGTACTTTTCAATTAAGCTTCTGCTAATTCACAATGACAGGTATTAAATGACGTCTTTATAATCACATTAGCTACATCCATGCAATAAGATTAGGTTGATTAATACATACAGTACAGCTCATAAATAAGCTAAAATGTTTCCAAAAATATATATATATATCTTAGTTAGTACAATTTTAAACACTTTGCAAGAAATGTTGTGTTGAATATTTTGAACATCATTTGATTGGAAGCTTCCAATCAAATTAAGTCAAAAACATCTGATGATCAGTACATTTTATCTTGTTTTGGAGATCATGTGAGGTTGTTTATGAAATATACTCTAGTTCAGATGAATTCCTACCGTTCCTTTGCGTGCATTTTTAAGTTCAGTAGCCTTCTGTTGCAGTTCACCGTTAAACCATTCACACTGTCGCTGAAGATGGTCCCGTTCCTGCTCCAGTCTCTTTGCACGATACTGTAAAGTCATATCAGTATAATCTCTTTTTGGTAAATAACCATCATGCAGATTAACAATTGAAAGCACGCCAAAAAATGGGATACATGTCTATTGAGTTTATTTCAAAATAATTTTGTGATATTTTGTTGTGATACCAATGGACCTTTCCAGTTTATCCATCCACCATATGAAGTCATAATCATGTATTAGGATGATGTCATAATCAATTACAGTATGAATGACTGGATTTAGTCTATCTTAAACGCTTAATAGTCCGACACGTTATACGAATTGCATGTCTTTACTATTTAATAAACATTGTCGATTAAATTCTGAAACTAATTTGACTGGGCGCTGTTGCTGCCTGAACCCAGTTAAATTAGTTTCAAAATATTCAACAGCTTACCTGTATGGTTTTCTGGAAATTGATAGTCACAGAGTTCAGGAATCGATCGATCCCAACACAAGCGAAGTGTGGGCGAAGCTTAGCTAATAATGGGCAGGGACTAGCTAAAACTGGAAAGGCCCATTGCTGAGTCTCACCCATAGACTTAATCCTTTAACACTTAAACTGGCCAAAAATGTCTTCTGCAATGGTCATGAGAAATGGCCATTGTATGTTCAAAGGGTCATTGGAAGGTTGTCAATAAACAAATGTGTCTGAAAGTCATTTGTATCGCACGGTCAGGTCATAATCTATTATTACTATATAACACTAAATTTGTGCTCCATTTAGAAGATTCCCTTTAAGAATTTTCAAGTCAATTTGCTAAAATGAAATCCTTTTACGAGCTTTAAAAACAAATTTTGAATTCAAGCACATTAAGTACTTTCAAGGATCGCAATGAACCCTGGACTAACTCAAACAGCAAGAAGTCTAGTATCTACAATGTCTTTCAGCAATATTATTGTCAAAATGAACATATAACATAAATTCTTAGAATATCTCTGAATGGAACAGGGCATGCAGGGTATGGTGTTAAGAATCTGACATGTCTGATGTGTAACACAATAATCACTGATTACCTTTGTGCTGGCATCCTGACTCTGTATTTCATCCAGCTTAGATAGCGCTTCACATTTGGCTTTATTTGAGCTGTTCAAACGTTCAGTCAGAGCCTTGCTTTCCTCTGTAAGGAAACGTGTCAAGAATCATGAAACCACCGACAAAATCAAATTATAAAGCAATATCCAATAGACTTGCACAATTTTTTCAGAATTCAAACATCATGATCGATTTTGTTCAATGAAATTTTAGGTTCACATTCCCCAAAGGAAAACCTGAGTAGTGACTTATTATTAAATACAGGGGCAGATGGAGATTGCATTTATCCCGATCCCACTTAGTGGCTTGTATAAAGAGAGTTGCCAGAAAGTCTCTTTCAATGCGCATATGACATAGCATCCACGTGTATTCACAGCCTCAAGCTGCATCTCTACTACATATTAACTCTTTAACCTTCGAATTTATTCAAGAAAATTTCAATCTTCGCATAGAAAATGTCCATTTGCAGACCAAGAGAAGACTATTTTTGAAAGTTTATCACTGGAATAACTGGCTCGGTTATTGAGCCAGTAATTCCAGTTGTAAATTTTCTAAAATAGCCTTCTTTTGGTCTGCAAATGGACATTTCTCAAGACCACTGCACATGTCTTTTTTTGCTGAGATGAGAGTTAAAGGGTTAAAATACATGTACTTACCAATAAGTGTTTGGAGCTCCGCATTTTTCTTATCAACAAGAACAGCTAGTTCACGCTTTTCTGATTCAAGTCGGTTATTACCTTCAGTCAAGCGCAACTGAAAACATGATCATTTAAATAAAATTACATTCGAAATTGATTAAATTAATTACAAATTTGAACTAGATGATGTACATCGCATGATCCCACCCACCCCAATCCCCTAAACGGCAACCATTCATGAAACCCTGTTTACTGAAGGGATTAACATATAGATTGTACCGGCAGGCAAATAGACAAACTAATAAACAGATGAGTGGATAGACAAAGCGATGCTATTGAGTGAAAACTAACATTTTAAACAAATTTTAAGGATTTTAAGGAAGATAACTTTGGTGAGTCTATTTTGAAAATGTATACGGTAACCTTCTACTTAATTCTCAAAGTGGATGAGCTGTAAGCCAATTGGCTCGCTATGATAAGGCTTTCTCCGCTTTGTGTACTGCTTGAAAGTAAAATCCATTATCTCACCTTCAGTGATAAAGAATCTTCATTTGATTTTTCTGTGTTTTTCAATCTTGTTTCCACCGCTGTGAAGGAGACTTCTGAAAACAACAATTAACCCTTTAACATTTAAATATGTAAACTTAAGAAATAAGAAAATGTCAATTTTCTCATAGAAAATCTTTTGTAGAATGCAAACCAAGAGCATTTTTGAAAATTTACAACTTGTATGACTGGCTTGGTTATCAAGCCAGTCATTCGTAATAAATTTTCAAAAATAGTCTTCTCTTGGTGTGCAAATGACGACTACAGAAGCCAATTTACACGTGTTAAAGGGTTGTAAATAAATGTTAATTGTTCAACTACATGTAGATTTTACAATAAGAAACACGTGTGTATGAAATCAGATGTGACCTACGTGTGAGCATTATCTGGCATGGTCATACATCATGGCATGCAGAGCCCAGAGCATATGCCATCATCGCCCGGCATTGTCCGTCTAAACTCCAGTATGCGATTGAATAGTGAAAATGGTTTACGGGTAAATCTATAATGATACTGTATAATCTATTACGTCTGGTTGCTTGATTTCATAAAACGACACAATCTTTTAGTGATTATAAAATCAAATTATGGACGCGAATGGATGGATCCGATCTGGCAATCAAGTATACATTATATATGACATCATAATTAATGGACCTTTCCAGTTTTAGCTTTGTCCCGTCTATCCCTAGTTAATCTCCGCTCACGCCTCGCTCGTGTTGTGATCGATCGATCCTGAACTTCTTGACTATCAATTTCCAGAAAATTATACAGGGAAACATGTTGAATATTTTGAAACTACAATGTAATTTTGACTGGGTGCAGTATGAATTGTATGTCTTTACCATTTAATAAACAATCTATTGAATATTTTGAAACTAATTTGACAGGGTGCTGTTGCCAAGTCAAATTAGTTTCAAAATATACAATAGAATGTTTATTAAATGGTAGACATACAATTCGTACAATGTGTCAGACTATTAAGCGCTAAAGACGGACTACATGTATATCAAGTCATTCATGACGTGGTGATTATGAAGTTAGCCTACACATCATGTAGTTGATTATGACATCATATGATTGAGTGAGGAAATGATTTCATGAATTAAGTTGCATGTACACTGACGTCCCAATCAAAATGCGTAAAGAATGATGTACATGTATAGATAGGTCCATCATGAACATTGAAAACTCTGTCATGCATACAAATTGTTTGTCTTTGATAGATCTACTATTTAATAAATACTATGTTGAATATTTTGAGAATAAATGAACTGGGTGCTGTTGCTGTTCAATGGCTTACCTGTATAATTACCTCGAAATTGGGATTCTGGGAATTTAGGGGTTAAAATATATAAATTGATCGCATCAAACACAAAACGTGGCCAGACCTTTGCTAGAAATGGGTACGCCATTGCTAGAAATGGTGATCACTCAATTAAGTCAATTTCAGTCAGTTCATAAGTACAAGAAGTAATTTAGGAATCCAGTTGCTCAGTCAATCATGTGATGTCATAATCAACAACGTCATGAACGACATGAGATTTAGTCCATCACTTAATACTTTGTCACATTGTACGAATTGTATGGCTTTAACTATTTAATAAACACTTTGTTGAATATTTTGAAATTAATTTGACTGGGCGATGTTGCTGCCATAGGCAGCAATAGCACCCAGTTAAATTTGTTTCAAAATATTCAACAGCTTACTTGGAAGATTTGGTCAAGAGTACATCACAGTACAGCTCATAAATAACATGTTTCCCAAACAAAATAAAACGAACCATTACTGATTCCTAAAATTGTCACTGACAAGAGCATATTAACCCTTTATAAATCTCAAATTTGTTAAAGAAAATTTCCATTTTGCCATAGAAAATGTTCATTTGCAGACCATGATCCGTTATTTTCACAAATCGTTCACTGGCTCTGTTGTCTCTTATCGAGCCAGTCATTCCTTTGGCAAATTTTTTTAAATGCTGTAGTCTTCTCTTGTTCTGCAAATCAACATTTCACAAGATCATGCACTGCGGAATCCACATTTTTTGCCGGCTTGAATGTCAAAGCTGAAGGGTTAAATTTTGTGGTTATAAATTGTCAATTCTTGAGTCACTTTATAGTCTATAGGTACAGCCTTTAAATTTCTGTTATAAAACCACGCAACAAATATATAGTCTAGCAGTACTACCTGTTTCTATCTAAGCCTACGTCCTCAGAAAATTAGATGGAAACTTCATAATTTATCACAGATGCCTAGATCCGTTACATTCACATATATGCAGGAACAGCCGATAGGGGTGGGGTTTGGGGTGGTGTGGGGGTTAGGGTTACCCAGGTTTTTCCTCTCCCATAGAGTATCCCTATAGCACCCCTAGGTTTTGCCACACACACCATCCCCCTATAGTTTGCACCTTCCCAATGCAACCCCTGGTAAAAATACATTCCTACGCCCATGTGTCCGCAGTGCATATAAATAAATGTTTTGGTGTCTGTTATTCTCGTAACAGAACCAATACCAAATCCATATTCACGCTCGACAAAGTTGCTTTTCTCGGCATTGATGTGATTAACATCAATTCTGACAGCTCTGTCAGATTCAAGGTCTTCTGCACTTCCGCATTGTTGTCAGAACGACGATTTGCGCATCCACGTACTAGAGATCTGCATTCATTTTATACGACAAAAAACTTACGACAAACAAGAGGCCCAAAAGCCTATGGTGCTCATCTGGGCCATTGGCATTTAAATAGACATAATGGGTGATTTTTTGGAAAATCCAAGATGGCCATAAAAAAAATTGACCAATCAAGATTCTCGTTTAATATGTTATATATACTCTAAGGAGGCTTCCTCCCAAATATAATTGAACTCGGCCCAGTGCTCCTCGAGAAGTTGTTTAAAGAAAAAGTTGACGGATGGACGGTAAGACACACGACGGACAGTTGCCACGACATAGGTTCACTTGGCCTTTCAGGCCAGGTGAGCTAAATACTTACGCCTGTCTTCGTGAATCCTGGTTAAGTCGAACATGTGTGATGGCGTAACCTACTCCAGGCATAACTTACACTTCTTTGTGAATCCGGGCCCTGTACTGTACAGTATGTATGCATATACTAACACATGACTAATGGACCTTTCCCGTTTTAGCTTTGCCCCGCCCATCTCTAGCTAAGCGCCACCTACGCTTCACTTGTTGGCTGTGGTGGAATCGATCGATTCCTGAACTCCCTGACTATCAATTTCAAGAAAACTATACAGATAAGCTGCTGAATATTTTGAAACTAATTTGACTGGGTGCTGTTTATAGAAGCAATAGCGACCAGTCAAATTAGTTTCAAAATATTCAACAGAATGTTTATTAAATAGTAGACATACAATTCGTACAACAACGCTTAGTCTGTCTTCAATTAAGCGTTCGTGATGCACATCATTCATGACATCATACATGTCACTTATTTGATTATAACGTCATATGGATGCATAAACTGGAAATGTCCATTGCTAAAATGTATTTTTATCTAGACATAACAGCTGGCAGAGCCTGATCAATACAAACCTAATTTATTCAGCTTTTCCCGGCTTGCGGTGTGCTTTTCAACCTCTACTTGCAGATCAGTCTGACTGTCAATCAAGCGCTTCTCTATTTCAAAAAATTGTTGCTCTGAAAAAATAATTTTTTTTAAACCTTTATTGGTCTAGAAGTCATGAAAATGAGCACTTCTTTTAGTGAAAATCCATTTGCAGGCCAACAAGATGTTTTTAAAGTTTACCACTGAAATCACTGACACATTTCAGGAGTAAAATTGCTAAATATCTTTTGTTGGCTCGAAACACTCATAACTCATACGTCTATTTTTACACAAATTTATTCAATATAAACACTCATATCCACCGCATTTCATATTATAACGAATCATATATATGATGTGCATGTACATAGTATGCATCTCCAAAGACAAACATATTTTAATCAAAAACACAACCTGTTGCCGTTTCATTGTAGCAACTAGGGGGATGACTCTGTATAGATTTAGTGACAATAGAAATAGCCTATCAAGATTCATCTCCCTTATTATTGCTACATCAGACACGTGATTGTAATATAATTTTCAAATTTATTTTCTTTCCATCCCTTAAAGAACCGGGAGGAATTTTCACACAGTAAATACAGGGGATAGTGAAAATCACCAGATATTATTTAGTCATTTCAGTAATTATCTCTCAATTTCAAAGTGACCATACAAATGATATGTTGAATATTTTGAAAATAACTAAAATGGAAGCAGTTGTTGCCTTGGGTAGCAACAGCTCCCAGTTCATTTTTTCCAAAATATTGAACAGAATATTACTTCACAATGAATTTTTTATATATATAGTTGGCTAAATTATAATGAAAAAATGGTCGCGTAAGTGACAAAGCCCAGAACGGTAGTTATCTCTGATTGTGGAAAACAGAAAAGTATATGACGCATGCTATTTACAACGGAATTTAGCATTTTCAAACATCTAAACGATCGATAACATCTGTCTGTCAAGAAATAAGCGACAGCGCGCATGTGTCAGAGACAAACTTCCGTTGTATTTCCGCTAGCATTACTACATAGGCCGGGAACTAGGCTCGCTCCACGTTATGCATCAACAATGGACTGTTCAATTATAAACCGTTGCATGCAAGTACATGCAACCGTCGGCTGGCATGTTCCCGATGTATTATTTTATATACGCGATTGGATCCCGATATAACATAGGAAGACATGCATTGTTGAGTGAGTCTCACAGTATATTCTCCTTGAGTTTCAGGCTTGTAGAGACAGCTGTTTAAGAATTTATCTGTTAAATTAAACTGTTACATTCATAGATCCTAGCTACTGTGTCAGTGTGTATTTGTCCATGACACACAATTCAGGCCTCGAAATTTGACGGGATTCTCGTAATATTCCCGAAATTGAAAAATACGGGAATCCTACTGGATTCTCGTAAATATACGCTTCCAAAAACGTAAACATTCCATTCTTACAGAACACCACGATCCCGGTTCCTAATTTCAACAGTAAAAATTATGTCACGAATCAGCCTAGAGGGGGGTCTGCTAATACATCGGTAATGAGAAATGTCTCGTGTGACTGCGCAGTCGTAGTTAATAACAATCGATAATGCGCACTGATTGGCTCGCTGGATATCTGATTTCAATAGGCATGAATGAAAATTACTATCGTAGTAAAGTTTTGATCACGTGCCTCGTTGTCATTCATAACGAATTAATCACATGATTTATTTCAGCCAATCTCTGTGCGACTCTCGCGATTAATATTGATGGCTAATGAAGAATGAAAAATCTAGTCACTGTGCCGCTTTTAAACAATATGTTAGCGCCCACTTTGACGGGTTATATGACCCAATATATTAGTATTGGAAGGTTCTGACAGTAATACCACCCGATATTTAAGTGGTTCATTGCTTTGGAGCGACCGAGAAAACAGGACTATAATCTATATATCAGGAAAACCGGTGCGTAGTAACTCTTATTTTCAAGTAAATTGCATTTGCACTAAATTGTCAGTTTAAAGCGTACAAGTTAAGAAGTTATCTACTAAATGCCTTAGAGCTGGTTACGCTTTTTATTGTGGCGGACTTGTGGGTTATTGTTTTATATTAGAAATGTACGCTGCTAGTGCTTGTACAAGTACACATATTTGGTAACAGTTACAAAAAAATCTACCCGTCACAGGTACAATTTTATAAACATTTCAACCCCTGTTGTTTTTGGGTCAATTAAGACTACCGGTAGTTCTTTGATACAGGTGGAATTCTTTACAAATTAAAGCATATTCTTTTAAATATTTTGAAAATAATATGACTGGAAGCCATTGCTGTCAAGGTGGTGGTGGGTGGGCTGGAGAGGGTTGCTCAACTAGGTAAGCCACAACAATGTAAGATATTCAATTCTTTGTTTTTGTAGTGGGGTTTGTGGGTGGGGTGGGAGGGTGTTAAGATATTTATTGGGTTATTATTCACTAATTATTATAGTGGGTCTGGAATTTGGAAATATATGTTTGGAAAAAGTATGGAATTTTATTATGAACACTGAAATTGTTGCAAGCTGGAAATATGTTACCAATGAGTGGTGTCATACAAACACTGATATTTTGGCAGGGAAAACGTACATTTGCAGACCAAAGGAGTATTGGTTTTGGAGACTTAACACTGAATGACTGGCTCTGTCATCGAGCTTGTAATTTCAGGGGTAAATTTTCCAAAATATTCTTCTTGGTCTGGAAATGGAACGAATGAATGGACATAAAACAAAAACTCAATCTGCTTTTTGACAAATTTACTTGAGAAATATTACAGTACTTATATCACAATGGATGAATCCACTTTTAGTCATTCCCCACCCATCTCTAGCTAAGCTATGCTCCAAGCTTTGTCCCAGAATCTCAATTTCATGGTAACTATACAGCTAACTTGGTGAATACTTTGAAACAAACTTCCCCTCAAAACAATCAACAGAATGTTTATTAAATTGCAGACATACAATTACTACTTACTGACAGACTACCATGAGAGTTAGTATTGTCTGTCAATTATAGTAGTGACTGGTGACATCAACCTATATATGATGTAATTAATTATGAGGTCAATAGTTGAGTAACTAAACATATTTTATCTGTAAATTAGGTAATTGGTGGATAAGTCCATGCTGTAATCAATATGCTAATGATAATTCAGCAACATGCACTTTGAATTCATTATTAACTTAATATACAGATGAAATATGTTCAGATAAAGCAGGTTTGGATAAAAAATGGTGTAACCAATTTGCGCAACCAATTGGTTACGCACTGATTTTGCGCAACCGAACAATTGGTTACGCAGGCCTGAAAACACGGGACCCAAAAATGGGTCCCGCAAATATTTGAAATTTTGAGGGCTGCTTGAGGATGGCTAACAGAGACACCACTCCGGGCTCTGACGGGTAAACCCTGTCCTCCTCGAGATCGAATCACATCCCTAAATAAACGAACTGTTGAGCGGGTATCAACTCGGATTTCTCCTTGTTGACTATCTAACCTAGATCTGGAAGCAATTTCAGAGTCAGAGCAGTATCCACCTCTAACTTGGCTGGCGTATCCGCCTTGATAAGCCAATCATCTATGTAGGTGTGTAGCGGCACGTTCCCTCTTCTGAGAAACGCTGTCACCGCATCCGCCAGAATGTTCAATCGCCCAGGAATGTGAGCTGCTTTCAAAACAACCGAGTAATTCCTGCACCATTGAATCAAGTGCCACACTTTGATACACAGCGTGGGTGACCTGGTCCCACCTTGGCGATTTATGTATGATACTACTGTCCGACCGTATCAATATCACCTTGCCCCTGATCATCGGAAGAAACTCTTCCAACGCCAGTTCCACTGCCATCATTTCCAACCGATTGATATGCAGCTGACTCTCCTGGAGAGTCCATGTGCCCGAGACCTGGTGCTCTCCCAGGCAGGCCCCCCACCCCTCCAGCAATGCATCCGTGTACACGGATAGCTGGGGGTGGGGTAGGTGCAGGAAACCCCTACTAGGAGATTCTGACGCTCTTTCCACCATACAAGATGCAACATTATCGGCTCCAAAACTGGCACCAGTTTTGACAGGGGTTCTGTTCTCTGTTTCCACAGAGACATCAGATACAACTGGATAGGTCTTCGCATTAGAGCAGCGTACGGGATCACCTGCTCCATGGAGACCATCATGCCCACCATCTGAAGAAACCGCCTCGCCTGAATGTGGTTTCCCACTCGAAAACTCCTGAGGATGGCTAACAGAGACACCACTCTGGGCTCTGATGGGTAAACCCTGCCCTCCTCAAGATCGAATCGCATCCCCACATCAACGAAATGTTGAGTGGGTGTCAACTCGGATTTCTCCTTGTTGACTATTCAGCCTAGATCTGAAAGTAACTTCAGAGTCAGAGCAGTATCCACATCCAACCTGGCTGCCGTGTCTGCTTTGATCAGCCAGTCATCTATGTAGGTGTGTAGTGCCACGTTCTCTTTTCTGAGAAACCCTGTCACTGCAAGGACCACTCTTGTGAAAACCCTTGGAGCTGTCGACAGGCCAAACGGGAGAACAATAAACTCCCATACTTGATTCTGAAACGCAAATCTCAGAAACCTGTGACAACTCCTGTTCATTGGAATGTGGAAATATGCATCTTTCAGATCGATCGATACACACCACATTCCCTTCTTCAATCCTGCCATTACCGACCTCGGCGTTTCCATCTGGAACCGAGGCATATGGATAAACCAATTTAATGGCCTGAGATTGAGTACGGGTCTCCATCCTCCTGTGCTCTTGGGGACAAGGAACATATTTGAATAGAAGCCTAGAGTGTTCCGGTTTGCTGGTTTTATTGCTCCCTTCAGAAGCAAACCTGACACTTCGTTTTGAATGGCTTCTAACTTGTCTGGTTCCCTTGGTACGGGTGTCCAGACAGGTGCCAAAGACAGATTCTGTGGCGGAAGGTCCCACCACTCCGGCATGCATCCCTGGGATAACCATCCCAGGACCAGACTGTCTGACGTCACACCTTGCCGAGCCTCGACGAAACGCATGAGCCTTCCACCCACTAGAGACGCCTAACGGGGTTGTCCGGCTCGCGGTCCGCTCCCCCCCCCCCTTTCTTAACGAGAGAGAGAGAGAACCATTTCGGTCTTGGCTCGGCAGGTCTAACTGGCACCGCTGTTCCTGTCGCACAGGTGCGGTCCAGGCAGATACGAAGGGAGCTCTCGTACCCTCAGGTACGATCCTCTCCCTTCTTTCCGCCCTTTGAGGACTTACCCTTCCCCTTCCCGCCTCTCGGGCGATCCGGAGCAACATTGGGGAGGGTAGGGGCCTCTACAACCTTCCTGGCTTTCTTCGCCGCCGCCGGCTGAGAAAATCCAGATGAAGCAGAAGCTGCACTAGGCTTAGCTTTCGCCTTGTCTTTATGCTTCTTCTGTTTCTTGGAATGTTGAACAGTCAACGGCTTCCCTACAGCCCCTAGTGCGTGCGCTTCCCGCACTAGCTCCAGCTGTAAGTTTACCGCCAACCGATTCTGCGCAATGCTAGCAGTGTCCTCTAGGATGGCCCGCGCCTAGCCACCGAAGATGCTAGGACCTGTAAGGGGCGTCCCAAGAAGACGCTCCCTGATGGCCGTAGCCGGACGCATATGGTCAAGAACCATTTGCCTCCTGGACTTTGTAACACACGCCTGCACCCTTGCCAGCGCGTCCATAGACAGCACAAGGCCGTCATTTATGCACGAAAGCGCCACAGGTGGCATAGGGTGGCCTGCCTCCGCTTCAGCCCGCACCGACTGAAGAAGGTGATACGAATGGTTGACAGCACTCATAGCTGCCCTCACACCCTCATCGCATAGGGACAGGACTTCCTCATGGTGTGCCTGGGACTTGTCCACCAGTGCCGGACCGGGGCCACCTGCTCCAGCACTCTGGACACCCAGAACCCATCTGTCATCCTCCGTAACCGATGGTACCACACCATACCTGTCGTATTCCCCCCGTGGAATACGACACCTTGCCCGCACCTCCCTGGAGGCCGCAGGGAGCCGGCCCTTGGTCATGAGCTGCTTGCTAAAAATAGCCTCTAACAACTCGATAAACCGTGGATCCAGTCCGGACTGCAGGCAAGATCCCCGTCCTAATCGATGCAAATGACGGACGGGGCGCATCCTCCTCGGCCGTGGCCGAAACCACAGATGGGTCAACCCTGGCTAGCCAAGCCAGGAGCCTCCGACCAGTCTACTTCCGAGGACACACCCGTGAACACGTCACCCGTTGACGCGTTCACGGACCTACCAGCCACGGCCTCCCGGCTAGGAGCCGCGGCTGACATGTCAGGCACTCCGGTACCATATGGTTCCGCCGCCACCCCATGGAACACACCAGTCCATGGAGTAGGCCCGCACGGAAAACCGTGCGGACCCATAGCAGACGCGGAACTGTGGCCAGACACGGGCGCCAACGGCACCCCAAGTCTGACCGCCGGACCAGGCGAGATAGGTGAGTACCATGCCTGGCCCGGCACACCCGTCACCGTGTCGGCTGGCATCACACCAACCATCACGGGACCGGTGCCCGGTACTAGATTGGCCTCAACCACGGGCGGAGCCGCTGGCCTGCGCCAAGCCAGACAGATGGAGGACGGAATCGACCTCCATCTTCTCCACCCGTGGCATCACAGGCCGCAGCAACCTCTCCTCCTCGTCTTCAGACCCCGAAGAGTCGTCACTAGACGAAGAAACTGTGGAGCCATCCTGGCGAATGGCTCCCATGCCTGACGGACCGGCCACCGCTACTGGACCACCCGGAGGTGGCCGCAGAGAGACAGAACCTGTCAGGCCGGAGCCCGCTGGGACTGCCAGGGGGCCGTACGAGACGGCTCCCTTGGTGACCAAACCAGAACCCTGTCCAAGGACAGGGTCCGTACCGAGCATGGGGAGAGACTGCCCAACAACCTTCGGCAGCAGGGACGACACCAGCATGGGCAGAACGCTATGCAGAAAGCCCTGCATAGCCGGACCAAACCACGCCGGCGGTGCCATCTCCAGCTGAGGACGTGGAGCGCCCCCCACCGCCCGAACCAGACGCTCCACGATTTAACCTGGGACCGCCTGACCCCGCGTCAGGCCCAGCCAAATCCTTCTGGGCAAGGAACTTCAACATCATATCCGCGGACCACACTGCACACACATTACACCTACTATCAAGGTTACATGCAGTACATCTAAAGCAGACATGGTCCTTAAATAGGACCCTACGAACTTGTGGCACTCGTCACATGATGGCGGGGCTGGCTTGGCCTATAAATAAGCACAAACCTACAATAAGCAAGCGGAACGAAACAGAGATGGAAGGCAGACAATTAATTTTCAAATATTTTGACCGTAAATTAACTGTAACCCTCCCGCACCCCACAACATTACAGCAAAGATCGCATAGATTATGACGACAAGAACGAAGCGGGCAATAATACACCCCTACACTGATCCTCAAGGATGTATCACGGAACCATGAATCATATCGCATAGCATTCGGGGTATATTTCTAATAAATATAAATTATACTCCTAACGAAAGCCAAAACGATATGTGAAGAAACAACAAAATGTATAACAAACTGCTGTAGCACACGGTAAAACCGCAGACCACACATCTAAATCAAGAATTTTGAAACCACCGATCATTGCAAACAGATCGTGATAACACGCAAAACTTGAAAATTCCACAGTTTTCTGGTACCATTTTAGTACGCAGCACCCAGAATCAGATGCGTGAATTAATGAAAAAAAATTTCTTCACATAAATCGCCGAAACCCCTGGGTGTGATGTCACCTGCTTGGATCTTACGGAGAACGACGTCAGCCGATATTCGTGGTCAGCCGATATTCGTGTTCAACATACTGTAGCTAACACCTATTTTCATATCTGCCGATCGCCTGTTGGGGTTTAAAGAAGGCGATCATCCGGCATATTTCGTTGTTAACACACGTCCCAGATTCTTTGGGGTTAGAAATTGTAACATGCGACACAGACGTCTTTTAACTATGGAATAATAAGGAAATATACGACCTGGTTAGCATCGGTGGCATCAATATTAATCCAAATATCCTTTGAGAACGCACAAGCTATAACAATAAATTACAGACAAAAAGACTTAGGCTAAAACTCTTAAGATCTTTCCAACTGCAAAAAGCATCTATCTCTTGTTGCTATGCAAACAAGAATGAGCTTCATGGTAGACGGGTACTTGGCAGTTGGGAGCCGAGTACCTGGTTCCAAGGAGTCGGTAAAGCGTTCTAAGTCTATAGTCCTAGAGCCAGCTGTATATCAGAAGAAATAGAATGGTGAGTATTGATCGAAGGAGAACTTGAAAAGTTTTTCTGGTACCAATTAAAGTATGCAGCACCCAGAATCAGATGCGCGAATTAATGAAACATTTTCTCCACATAAACATCTGAGAAACACGGGTTTGACGTCACCCGCTCGGATCTTACGGAGAACGACGTCAGCCGATAATCGTGTTAAAACACTGATAAGCCAACACCTAATTTCATATCTGCCAATCGCCTGTTGGGGTTTAAAGGAAGGCGATCATCTGGCATATTTCGTTGTTAACACACGTCCCAGATTCTTTGGAGTTAGAAATTGGAACATGCGACACAGACAAAATTTTAGAGACCTAATTCTTTTAATCTATGAAATAACATGGAAATATACGACCTGGTTATCATCGGTGGCATCCATATTAATCCAAATATCCTTGCAGAAACGCACTAGCTATCACAAAAACCACAGTTCACAAAAAGACTTAGACTTTAATTCTTAATCTTTCCAACTGCTAAAAAGCATGTATTGCTCTTGTTGCTATGCAAACAATATGAGCTCTATGGTAGGCGGGTACTCGGCAGTTGGGAGCCGAGTATCCGGTTCCAAGGAGTCGGTAAAGCTTTCTAAGTCTATAGTCCTAGAGCCAGCTGTCAGGGCCAGCTGTATATCAGAAGCAACAGAATGGTGAGTATTGATCGGAGAAAGAAGCTACCTTGATTATGCAGCATCAGTATGGAGTCAATACAAAAAAATCACAGATAGCCTTAATTGAAAATGTCCAGAGAAGAGCTACAAAGCAAATACCAGGCTTCAGAAATTTAACCTATGAAGACACGCTTAGAAATCTCAAGCTACCCACACTGGCTTATCACAGAGTCCGAGGAGACATGATTGATGTCTGTAAGATGCTACATGATATATGACCCAGAAATAGGGAGCATATTTAAACTAAGGAAAGATGTGGTCGATGAAGCAACATAAGGACATGGCAGGAACATATTCCAACCAAGGGCATGGTTAGCGCTATGACAGAACTTCTTTCCTGTCCGGGCTGTGAAGGTTTGGAATAAGCTGCCTAGCCCTGTAGTGGAATCACCATCGGTCTGCACTTTTAAAGCTCGGCTAGACAAACACTGGCGAAACCAATCACTGCTATACGACTACACTGCACAACTAGAAACTGGAAGTAACAGCACACAGTATTGTGATGATGAAGATCTGACCATAGAGGTGCAAACCTGCGGTCTGAAACAACCTAATTTTACTTTAAAAGGAGGAAATTACAAAATACAATACGAATGCGAATCATTACAATGGCGTGTGCGATCGTTGCAATAAGCTATCTCGGAGTTCCGAATGCGCATGTGCAGCAAACGTTGGGTCAAAGGTCAAAGCACATAAACAAACCACTTTGTGTGCCTTCGCTTAGCAATAATCACATAGGTTTTACGGCATTTTCAGCTAAATAAACTTTTTACAAACAACTCGCTTATAAAGATAATATTCTTACGTAGTAATCACTGCGTGTTTATAAAAGAGAATTCATATGGCTAACACGAATCACCCTATTTTCGTTGATTCCAGCGACTGTCGCCGGGTATTATATAATTTGTTTTTATTTCATACCCATATTGATTAAAACCTACAAAATCAACAGTTTGTAAATATTATTTTGTATTTATATATATATAGTAGCCTCGGCGTTTTGCGCGTCGCCCCCCCCCCCCCCCCCCCCAACACGCAGACCCCCCAAAATAGCCACGGCCGGGGTGTCAAGAACGTAAATATTTGTTACTAAATCTTTAAAAAAAACTCATGTTCGGCTGTATGTTTTAACCCATTTCAACGTACTTTGGCGGGGTGGGGTAGTGGGTTGGGGGGGGGGGGTGTTGATGGTGCTAAACTATATGGGTGTGACCAAAACCTAATGGGCGCTACGGAGAATACACTGAGAGAAAAAATCTGAAGGGTTGCTAGCGCCCCACCCCTCCCCTACGCCTATGTATATGGCAAGCATCTCGAAAATTTAAAAGCGAACTTGTCCTTGTATGGTATCTGTGTTAAATCCAATAAACGAACTTGTAAGGTTCTGAAAACAAGTAGTTTTTTTTTTAATTTACATTCGTGATACCCACCCACCCCACACATAGACTATACCCCCCCCCCCCCCCTCGTACAATGGCAATCCGGTGGTTTTTTGTTTGAAAAATCCAAATTTGTAAACAAAATTAGGGTGAAGTATGGTATGTTGTGGTGCATTGTTTTAATTTTATTTTATGTCTAAACTCTACAATTAAAGTATTAGAAGGATTCTCAGATCGAGCATAATCTTCAAAGATTTTCATTGGGAAGATCTAACTCACACCCTCCCGACACTGCCTTCTGTCACACTGTCAATCAAATAATTTGTCAGAACAATGCGATTACTGATCACCCATGCACCTAAACAATCTAGCAATCAAAGGATCAAGTCAGCCACTCTAGAGCAATCAGAATAATCATTCAGTTAATCAATGATTAAAGAATAAAGAAATGAATCAATTAATAGTTGGATTCAATTCAATTCCAGCCAGCCATGCCGATCGTTCGGCCAATCAATTAGGTAGATATATATACATACCATTGCAGTGGCGTCGTGTATGTGGCGGTTTGGGCTACAAGTAGCCTAAATGCACGAGTGAGTGATCGACTAACCAACAGAGGACATGACTGGCTGGCTGGCCCACCCGCCGACCAACTCACTGACCGACCCACTCACGAGTGACTGATAAATTGTGTGGGTGAGTGAGTGGGTAAGTGAGTGGCAGGACGATTTACCAACCGGCCGTGGTGCGGAAGGGTTCATAGGTAGTTAATAAAACCAACATGTGAGATTTCTTCTAACGAATATATACAATTTAATGACGTTTTCATATGCGCTGTGATTGTGCGGTGTTGCATAAGTATGAAGCGTGAATAGTGAGTGTTGGCGTGAGTATCATGCGTGAATAGTATGAAGTTCGTAGATATCGTGTGTAAATATTGTAGAATCGTAAAAATCGTAATCGTACTGAAACAAAGAACCAGAAAATACTAAATAACTAATAACAATCAATATAAGTGCACACGATATAAACAGTACAGTGTTACAATATGCCTATCATTAAATCTCAGCTATCATTAACATGAATTTACATTTTAAAACACAATCCATACACTCCCCATCAAGATGATGTCACAATAAAATGATTATTAACCTATTGTGGACAAGTTGGTATTCATGCTGAAGATGATATTGGTGCACGCAGTTGCAATCATAAGTAGCAACTGCCTATAGCAACATTAGCTTTAAATGAACAGCACTTGTTTTCATTATTGTGCCAATATGCACTACTAAACTATTTATCGCTAGGGCGATAGGCAGAAAAACAATCACTGGTCTTACTTATATCATGCGATGCAAGATCTAAATATCAAAGACTAGGATAATGTTAGACTAACATTTAATGGACTAAAACCCAATACACCCTCCTACAAATAGAAAGCCGCTCTACAAATTATATGTTCCAAAGGCCCATTACAGCTATATAATGTTACCCTCTATATTCTACCACCTGGATATAAGACCACCATGGATTTATCCCCAGTATATATCTAGAAATATATCTAAGGCACTATTTGTATGTACATTACCTGAAGGGGTAGATCTCTCCTGGGTTTCTTCAAGAAAGATTAACTATTTTGCGTTTTACAACTACTTTTTCTATTACTTAAAACCGTAAGATGTGTACTCTATGGTGTTATAACGGATACTGAATTGGTTGACCAGACCAAAACACTCTGCGAAGACACTCACAGACAATGAACTATAAATCTGTCTGGCGTCAAGCTACTGATACAAAGACTGGGCGTTCAGCACCGGAAGACCCGTATCTAAAGTTCTGCACATATATTTAGAAACTATTCATGTCAGTCAGCTAGCGATCAATAGCATGCCATGTGTGTAGGTGAATGCGCGCGCTCGCGCATGCGTGTGTGGGGGGAGGAGGCATGTGGGTGTCAGTGGGAGGCAAGCAGGTCTGTGTTTTCAAAACAGGCTGGTCAACCGACCAACTAACTGGCTGAGTGGGTGGGTCAGTGGTGAATTGGGTCATAGGTCGATGTCTGTCTGCCGCTGGGGCTGCCACATGCCTGGTTGTCTGGCTGCCGCCCTGGCTGATCGCCTGACATGGCTGCCTAATTGCGCACCCTGCCCTGCTCAGTCATGGCTGCATGCCTGCCATGCCCTGGCTGACTGAAGCATATTGTAATTGTACTTCTAAAATACATATAATAACTACATTTATTTATTGAATTTATGCAAAATACACTAGTGTGAATCCACTTCTTATCGGAACAGCGAGTTAAAGGGCCGAATTGGCACCAGAGCGAATGCGCCTGACCGCGTTGTTTTCCGCCTCAAGTTGCGTAAATATTATTTGATTTTCTAATTCTGCTGCATAAATATCTTGATATGATTACATATCAAGCTGTCGCTAAGAAGTTCACACATAAGAACACCATAAAACATGCATGTATGAGGAGGATAATTCGTAGCATAGCATTCATAACCGCAGAGCTGTCAGACTCTAGACTTGCTCGAGAGATTTGTTTATGTGCTTTGACCTTTCACATTACCCATAATTCTTTGCGACGCCGTAACTCTGAGGTAGCTTATGACAATATTCTTGGGCTAGACTGCAGTTTAGGAGCCGCCGATAATGGCCGCTGAAATATCATGAAATACCGCTAGTGAGATTTCACGAGATTTTAATGGTTGCTAAGGATTTTCCAAGAATAGGATCAGTATTTCCTAATAATTTTATAGTACACAATTCAAACAAACAGGGTTTATATAGAAATGATTAGATGATGTTGGTAGCGATATGTTTGCTTTGCTTTCATTGAAATATATGCATTTTACTAGATCCAGAAAACGCGGGAATGAATCCACACTGTTAAATATTTGGAATGACACATTTATTGAATTTACTATTTTGCCAAATTTTCAACACAAATGATACAAGCGAGCAATTCATTTATGACGTAATAATGCAATGACGTAATACTATTTGGAAAGTCAGTGATGTCACAATCAAACTCCTTACTCTCCTCTCCAAATCGTTATAAACATATAATGCTATTGACGTCATAATTAAGGTATCCCAGAACACGTGATTGACGTTAACCAATCAGCTCTGAGTTAAAGGGATTCCTAGCAACCATTGAAATCTCAGGGAATCACGCTGTTTGCAGTACTTTGTGAGATTTTGGTGGCCATTAACGGCGGCCGTTAAAGTGCAGTAGTCCCTATTCTTGGTGGTGACATGTGGTATTTTTGTGTTATAAAGTTAAAAATTAAAATCTTGGCAATGCTATCACTATACAGTTATGGTGCGTGTGGCGACCCACAGAAATATACTCAGGGTTCAAAAGGTTAATAATGGATTGGATTCTCCTAAAAAAAATACCACGAAAATATATTCACTTAAATAATACTCAAAGTACCGGTATTGACACGAAGTTTCTCATATTTCCCTTTCCATTCATCGATTAATTCATTTTCTGAAAGCAGATGTGTTGATATTTTCTTCTTAATGTCGGCTGAAAGAGTATCAACATCGGTGCTATCTATAATTTTCAAAAGAATACCCATGCCCGCCATGATAATGGATTTTGTCTAAATTTGTTAGTTACGGCGATTAACCGAGTAACATAACATACTTACGGAAGAAAAGGAAGTAGGCTGGTACCCGACTCCTCATTCCCTCGCTGGCGATTCTCTGGCTCACGCTATGAGATTATTTATCACTATTGTGATTATGAGCAATTGGAGTTGGGTACCAGCTTAAAAAAGGAAGCTGATTAGCACAATTACCGATTACCCGACTCCATTCTACTTGTTCTTGTTATGAAAAGTCCGCCTCTCGGAGGTACCTTGGAATCATCATCATCATCATCATCATATCCACAGAGCGTAAGCCTATGGCTTGTTATTGTTCTGAATTTATGTAGATTCTAGTCATAGTTATGGATTATTTCCCTATAGTGATTGACTACTTTTATTTTAAATACTTCAGCCTCAGCTGTTAGTGAGTTCCAGTATGGTACTACTCGGTTGGAAAAGAAACATTTACGAACGTCCTTAAAGGGAAATTCCAGTGAAAATCGGGAATAAGTCAACTAAAAATATACTATAATCCGAAATAGTTGCTGCAAAAAAATATAAAATACACTGTTCCATTGCAGAGAAATAATAAAATGAATATGCCCAAAACGCTCGAAAACGTGACTCCTGGGCGCATCCATTTTCTCACAACGAGAGCGAGAAACTGCGAGATTATGACGTCAGCGACACACCAGCAAAATATCGCCAGCGCTTTTAGATTTACCTGTTTACTTCGCGTTATGTAGGCCGAATATTAATTAACCCTTTAATGACAAAATTCTGTCAGGAAATCTGAATATTTCCTTATTGAATGGCCATTTGCAGGCCAAGCGAAGACTATTTTTGAAAATTTACCACTGGAATGGCTGGTTCGGTTACTGAGACAGTCGTTTTAGTTGTAAATTCTCAAAATAGCCTTCTTTTGACCTGCGTCCTCAACTTGACGATTGCAGAGGCCAGTGCTGGCGTGAAATGGTTAAATCGCATCATGTTCGCATGTCAAGCATGGGCTTGCAGTAATAGAAACGATCATGGAAAGGGTACGGCAATTCACATTTTCAGATACCGGATCCACAGAAGCATCCGCATGAAAAGAGGCTAACTGAAAGATGGCTTCATAACATCGGCACTGGATGGATATCTTCCACATTTAAATTTGGATGACACAAGTTTAGAACATATAGTCTGTATAATTTTAAAATAATGTGTCATGTATTTCAAAACAAATGGCGCGGTACTTAATTTTAATATAACAGAATCAAACTCGACAATTAACGTCGTATTTGCTTACATCAATTGTAAAACGGGATTTGCAAACCAAAATGAAACGATGTCGCTGATTGCCCGGCCGGTCAATTATAGGCAACTGCTTAGCGGCTTACTTCGTAGACGATAGTAGGTGACAGCTAGTAAATAATGACAAGTGTACGCTAGACATAATAAGTAGTTTAGTGCTTTCACACTATTGAAATCCAGCATTATTAATCATTTACAACGTTTACTCCCAATTTTAAAATAACTATGCTGAGTGTTGAATATTCTGAATTAAATTTTCCTGGAATTATGTTGCAGTAGCTTCCAAACTAATTAGTTTCACACAATAGGGCAATGCAGGGTAAATTTTAAGCTTTCTGCTTTTCTGTCCTTGAAAGAGTTCAAGTGATCCCAAATTTTTAAATTTTGACCCATATTTACTGCCTGTTGAATATTTTGAACCTGGAATTTGACTGGAAGCAGAAGTTGCAATAGCAACAGGTTTCAGAGAAATTACATTCAACGTTTATTCAACTAACATTTTTTTCAAGAATTTGTTGTAGCTGGTTGATTGCAAACACACTCCTGGCATAACCCTTCAATGTTTTTAAAAAATAGATATTGCCCATAAGAAAACAATTTTTGACAATTTAGCACTACAATGACTGGCGCGATCATCGGGACACTAATTGCACCTTAATTTTCCACCAAACACTGTGGCAAAGTGTCAGTTGTTTAGCCAGTACGCTAATTATCCACGAGATGCAAGATTTACCTCCCCTGGTTACGGCTATCCTCGATCGGGCAAACAGAGTAGGCGTGTCAGTGACGTCAGCTGCTTGTCCAAAATGGCGCCTCTATCTACTGGTTACTTTAGCAATTTAAATTGAGGATATCTTTTTTATTTGTTGGCATAAAATTGTGCTCTTGGTCTCAAATTAATGCGCGGAAGATTAGTACTTTACGTCAGATGCATAAAATCCCCCAGTGGAATATCTCTTTAATGCTACGCTTTGTGTATAACTTAAGTTTATGTCCCCTAGTCTGAGTTTTGGTGGATGGTGTGAAGAAGGTATTTTTGTCAATGTTGTATTGATTGTGTATGATTTTATATGTTTCAATTAGGTCCCCACGGATAGGCCTGTATTTTAATGGCATTAAGTTTAGCAATAGCATGTGACTAAATCAGGCAAATCATTTATGTATATTAGAAACAGGGTAGGTCCAATAACACTCCCCTGTCGAACGCCACTAGTGATATCTGCCCACTCTGAGACTGTGTCATTGATTTTTACCCTCTGCTTCCTGCTAGTTAGGTAGTTTTTGATCCACTGAACTATTCGAATCGAATTGAATCTTCATTTATTTGGCTGAATGATATACAATATACAATATATATATATATATATAATATATATATATATATATATATATATATATATATATATATATATATATATATATATATATATATATATATATATATATATATATATATATATTGTATATTGTATATCATTCAGCCAAATAAATGAAGATTCAATTCTCTCTCTCTCTCGCTCTCTCTCTCCCTCTCTCTCTCTCTCTCTCTCTCTCTCTCGCGCTCTCTCTCTCTCTCTCTCTCTCTCTCTCTCTCTCTCTCTCTCTCTCTGGCTTTGAAACTGAAGCCATAAACTTAGTCTTCCAAAAACGGGACAAAGGTACAAAAACCAGTAAACCAAAATGGGGCAATTCCAAAACAGATAAACGTTGTTACACATGTGATCTGTCCGATCATTTCGGTCGTGATCCAAAATGACCTGCTCACAGAAAAATCTGTCATAAATGTTCTGGCCAGGATCATTTCGCAAAGCAATATAAAACGAAAAGACAGGTAAAACAAAACCATGTACGTCAAGTCGAAGAAGAAAATGACTATGTGTTTGTAATAAATGACAGTTGTTGCCCAGAAAAACAACAAATTGGAGTCTGTGGCATAGAGCTGGAAATGCTAGTCGACTCAGGTGCCTCGAGTAATATAGTAGACGAAAAGACTTGGGAACATCTTAAATAAGAGAAAATTCTATGTCACTCTCAAGCAGTCATGGGTGATCGTAAACTCTATTCATATCCATCCAATCAACCATTATCAGTAAAAGGATCCTTCACGTGTAAAACTACAATCGGTAATCAGACTACAAGTGCCAAATTTCTTGTAATCCGAGGACATGGAACACCACTTCTTGAACAGGGAACGGCAGTTGCACTTCATGTCCTCAAAATCGGAGCAGATGTTGCAGCAGTGAACGACCTTAAAACTATGTTACAAAATTGGTAAGCTATATACAAAACAAGTTAGTATTCACATTGATCCTGCTGGCTAGCCAGTAGTGCAACCATCAAGACGGGTACTGTTCAATCTTCGAGAGGCTGTAGGAGCGAAAATAAAAGAACTCTTAGATGCTGATATTATCGAGCCAGTGGATGGCCCAGCTCCATGGGTTAATCCAGTTGTTATAGTCCCTAAGAACAATTCAGAGATCAGGCTTTGTCTGTAAATGCGTTGTGCTAACAGAGCTATACTTTGATGTCAGCATGCAATCCCAACGGTCGATGCTTCAAAGCATGAACAAATCAGTCATGTTCAGCAAGTTAGATTTGAGATGGGGGTATCACCAACTAGAGGTAATGCCAGAGTCATGCGCAATAACAACATTTGTGACCCATGTCGGTCTTTATAGGTAAAAAAGACTAATTTTTGGTGTGTCATCTGCCAGTGAACAGTATCAACACGAAATTGCCACTGCATTAGCTGGGATAACTGGTGTTGAAAATATATCGGATGACATTATTGTACATGCCGCAGATGAGAAAACTCATGATGAGCGTGTGCATGCAGTGCTTAAACGGTTATAAGAGTGTAGATTGACACTAAACTCTGATAAATGCCAATTTAAGATGGACAAACTAGTGCTTATGAGAATTCTGTTGACAGAAAAAGGTATCGGTCCAACCGAAGAATGTGTAAGCGCAGTAGGCGGAGCCAGAGAGCCAGAAAATGCTAGGACTACTAGGTTATAGCAATCGATTTATTTCTCAGTTTGCAACAATCACAGAACTGCTTCGGAGGTCAACATGGAAGGACGTTGCATTTGAATTTGGCCCTGCGCAGGGGAAATCCTCATAGCCCTCAAAGAGAGCCTCGCGAAAGCTGGTAAACTGCTATACTTTGACAAAAACTCACCGACCAAGGTAATTGCAGATGCGAGTCCAGTTGGACTAGGAGCTGTCCTCATGCAGGAACAACTCAGTAAAATTGTTCCTGTATGTTACGTGAGTCATGCTTTATCGGACTGTGAACAAAGGTACCCCCAAACAGAACAAGAGGCCGTAGCACGTGTATGGGCTTGCGAGAGACTCCATCCTTGCATATATGGTAGACGATTAGATTTAGTGACTGATCATCAACCATTGAAAGCAATATACAGGCCTTGTTCTAAACTGTGTGCGCGTATAGAGTGCTGGGTCCTGAGACTCAAACCATATGACTTTCAGGTTGTCCATATTTCGGGGAAGGACAGTATCGCAGATTCACTTTCCCGTCTCCTATGTGTTAACTCATGGCATGATTAACTCGCAAAGGAATCAGAAGAATATGTTCGGTTCATAGCTATCAATGCTACACCTAGAGCTCTACCTACTCGTGAGGTCGAAAATGCTTCGGCGAAAGATGAAGAACTAAAAACTGTTCGTGAAGCCATTGGAATGGGACATTTCAAAAAGTGCAAAACCTATGCCCCAATCATGAATGAGCTATGTGTAATTGGATAGCTTATAATACACGGTTCACGAATAGTACCCCCAGCAGTACTTCGTCCAAGAGCATTATCATTAGCCCATGAAGGGCACTTAGGAATTGTAAGCACTAAACAATACTTGCATTCGAAAGTCTTGTGGCCCAAAATGTATAAAGATGCAGAAAGACACTGTAGAGCATGGGATGGTTGTCAGTTAGTAGCACGCCCATATTTTCCAGAACCACTGAGACCCACCCCACTTCCGGATAGTCCATAGTAAGATCCCGCTACAGACTTATTAGGCCCATTAACAACAGGACAATCTATACTTGTCGTAGTCGATTTTTATTAATGGTATTACGAATACAACGTACTTAATTCGACAACTGCATCAAAATCATTGATAGCCTTGAGTCAATTTTAGTCATCAGGGATTACCGCTAACGATTCGATCGGACCAGGGTCCACAATTTCAGTCGGATGAATTTCGTGAATTCTGTGAAACTAACGGCATTGAACGCTTGAAATCAACTCCAAAGTGGGCACAACGAAATGAAGCAGTAGAATGTCAAAACACATCATTGATGCATTCGGATTGCACAATCTGATGGTCTTGACTGGAAACGGGAACTTCAAAAATATGTCACAGTATATCGCGGACTCGATCACACAACAATCGGGAAGAGTCCAGCAGAGTTACTCTTTAACGGGAAAATGAGGGGAAAGCTTCCTGACTTTAGTGTTTCGGGTAAACCAGATCAGGAGGTTCGTGATTGTGATGCGGAACAAAAAGGAAAGGTAAATATATGCGCAGATGAATATCGTAGGGCTAAGTATTCTAGCATTGATGTTGGTGACCAAGTTCTCATACAACAGGAGAAGGTCAACAAATTTACCACACCATTTAACGCGACACCACACTATTGTGAGAAAAAACGGAAATAGTGTGGTAGTAGAATCGCCATCGGGAGCAAAGTATTCTCTTAATCATGGTTTCATAGTTCAGATGATCTATACACAGTTGATATGTCAATTTCAAAACCAATCATAATTTGAATCATTGAGATTTGATTACATTAAATTTAGTACTTATGTTTGAAAGCATGTTTCATTCTTTTAAGAAAAGGAGGATTGTTATGAGCTCATGCGATCTAGTAATTATATAACTCTATGGTAATTATCAGTTTTTCTGCCTGCTTGACGTTTGAAGCTTTAATTTTGACTAAATTAATATGCCTATTGTAGTTATTAGAAAGGGGAAAACTATTGATAAAAACCATGATATCATATCACGTGGTTGCGTTTCTATTTGGCGAGTTGCTGAACCTATTGGCTTATTTATTTTATGTTTATTGGGCGTTGTAAACGGCTATTTGTATTGTCGCAAAATTGGAATTGACACAATTCATGTACTCAAATGCGCTAGGGGAAATTTTAACCAGAAATGACGTTGTCAAATGACGCAATCATTGACATTAGATGGTGTGCCAGCTGCTAAAATTGCTATTTGCCATGGCCTCACAACTGATGTGTACACACTACTGAGGTATCCAATTATGGCTGGAGTGCTGTAAAGGTAATACAAAAGCTGGTGGTAACCAGTGGAGTTACCGTGATCAACACAAAGCCGTATTTCAAGGCTTGAAATTATTATGCAATGATATCACTAACTTTAATATTCAAGTACAATCTGATAACGAGACAAACCATCAGTTATGTGAATTGAAAATGGAGTATGTCATTCAGAAAAATGTAATGAAATAGCTAAAGCGATCGGGATGCGCTGTAGCATACTGATCCTGACATTTACGTAACATGTATTCACATTGCAGATACACCTAATTAAGTGCCAGGCAGGGAATGTAAACTTTTTGATGATCAGACAGGGTGGCAATTAGACTCACCATATTTTATAGAATTACGGACCTGCCGGACCAGCCTGATATTAACCCTCTCATTTGAATTTAACCCTTATGTTGCTTGGAGAGCCGATAAGCATGTGTATGCTATTGCTGTCCTCACGTTATCATGGCCCGGCGTTAGTGTATTATAGGCCTGCTGTGTTCCCTCTTTTCAGCCTGTTGAACAGTGTTGCTGAAAATGGAATTCGAACACGCGCTCCGAATAATAATTAATTAGTGTCCCGCTGGCAAGATCAGTGGTATTGTCCGCAGATACGCTAGGAGCTGCTTCGCGTGCATCACATTCTCTCCTATCACGTTCTCTCATGATACACCTCCCGCACAAACAGGGTGGTCGCAGCGGCGATCGCTATCAGCATCCTCTGAACAACCAACAGATTAAAACTGACCGCTTGGTATTATTTGTCAGGAAAGTTTTTTAAATCAGCTGCATTTCGGAACACATTTCCCACATCATCTGCGCGGCTTGGAGGCAGTCTACCCGTAAGTAGCGCATCACATATATTGGCCGGCGAACTTGTTTTTGCAATAGGCAACACCCTTTTCACCACTCTCTAACTATGTGTTAGATACATCAATTACTCATGTCGGGGTAGGATATAGCGAGGTTAACACTGTCAGGTTTGCCTTATCATTTGGGTTAGTACTGCGAACATTAGTATAGGAAATCATCCGTTCATTTCTGTGCTGTGTAGTTCGGATCAACCGGGCGGGTACCAGCCATACCAGCTAAGCTGGGTACGTGCCGATCGTCTTGGATTCGTTCCCTGAACACGTCCTCCCCCCCCCCCCCCCCCCCCGGGTAGAGCCATAAGCATATATGGGCCTATGAGAGAGATCACGTTGTAAAAATGACTAAGTCCGTTAAAGCGCATAGAGCGCATGCTTAGATGCTATTTTAACAGAGCACGTAGTTTACGACCAAGATGGGATGACGCTTTTAGTGTACCGAAATGGTACCATGTAACCTTTCTTAATTACTTGTTCCAGCCGAATCTGGTATTAATCTGTAACCCATTTCCAAATCGGTTATGAAATGGCCGAGTTATCCACGGACAACCCTACTTGATTATCTTCAAAATATTGCCGTGACGTCATAACCACGTGGACGCAGAACTTCTAGAATGTTCTAGAACATTCGACTGCGCTATTATTAGCTACGCGCTGATTGGCTGTTGCTCGGCCGATGATTGGTTGGAGCTTGCGCCTGTGACGTCACGAGTAGTATAAAAGGAGATGCGATCCAGAAATCAAGAGCATCCTCGGCCATGGGCCGAATAGGTTGGACCTGTTCCAGCTATGATCAGCATGACATTACGCAGATCACTTCGCTTTCTGTCGGTTTCTCTCCCGTAGCCAGCAGTACTCCAGCCCACCACACTAAAAGCAATTTTGTAACTCCCCTTACTTGCGGGAGCAATCTGGAACTTTCTAATTATTGTTCACGAATATCAAGATTTACTTCGGAACACGAACTTGCGGTGAGGCCTTTACAGCCTGAATATGTGATTCTACAGATGTAGAGGCAGCGATGTTCTTTGGTGATATGACTCGCCAGATCTGCCGGATGATTTGTCATCACTCCGGCAGCCCCATGTTTAAAAGTTCAACCGGCTGTCTCTATGTCTTGTATTTTCGTATGCGCATCATTTTATCTTTCAGTCTGTTTTAGGTAAAATTATTGTATAGACTTATTTTAATTAAGTCACCAAATCAAATCTTGTAAGTCCATAGATCACGAAATTGCTATGGACAGGCATACTGGTGACACAAACTCTTGGGATGAGACAGTTGTATTTAATGTTCGCGACAATGGTCGCATGGCCCCACTGGAACGATTTTGTTCCACTGGCCTTAGGAGCCAGTTTTTGTTACTCGTAGGGCAGTCTCGTACAGGATCCGTCACCCCGAGACTGGATGCTAACTAGCGTCATCATTCGTCGTGCACTTGCGGCATGGCGAGTCGACATCATACACCGGAACGGCCCGACACTACCCCACGAGCTACAGCTGTTCATTTACCTGGGATCTAGTACTCAGGTTTCTACAACCCTTGCCTGACATAAACAACTTGGCATTGAAATCATAACCCTTAAAACTCTGTTTGAGTTAATTACGTGTGAGAGATGTCATACTATCCACTTAATGGATATTAATTTGATGAGTATTCAGAGCAACACTTAGAATATTTACATTTCAAATTTTGTAAATCAGTCAGGCCGGTGCTTTCTCAGCCTTGGCTAGTACTTCCAGATTTCCCACAAAATCATAATCTTTGTGTGTCATCTCATCTTAAAGCGTATTTGAACAGAATTTGTACTTTAACAAAGTCGACAGAATTATTAATTAGCCTTGTGACGCCTCACAGTCACGTATCAAAAGCAGCTGTCAGTTCGTGGGGAAACTTTTGTTGGAAGTAGGTATGGACATGCGGGATATGTATCCTCCATGGTATGGATAGTACTGTATTTTCAGGTTATAGCACAAGGTCTGTTAGTACCAACGCAGTATCCAGATATGACAATCATTTGCCATCAATCTTAAAAGGGTGCTCTAACTCTAGCATATTGCTAGACTTTTATAACAAAGCACTTCATATTGCAGATAATTCTATTGCCACGGTTGGTCTGCCTATCTTTGGAAAGATTCTGACTAAATGTTTGTAGACACATAAAAATGGCTACGGTTAATATTATTATACATCAATTCAGCATATAAAACTTGTATCGCTACACGTATTGTTAGAAATGCAATGGGTAGAGCAAAGGATAGAGCTTATATACGTTACCATTTACCATTTAATAGTAGCATATTGCGATTAAAATCTCCAGTATACTGATATTGCTAGTTATATATCCAATATACTCAACATAAGCCACGTTGGGCTTATCCTTTAATTAGATTGATTTGGTATAAGCAACATATTCTTAACAGACAAGAAAGCGGTTGAAAATAACTAGATCTAATCATCTAGAATAATAAATAGCCGTATTATGCAATCATTATTCCTGGTGTGCCTTGGAATAATTCAGGCTGTGATAGCTATTACCATGTGTGGAACTTACATCGCACGTGATCACTCTGCGAGATGATGACGTAGTAGGATCCCCCAATTAAACATAGAGGTATCTATGCTAGCACTACCTCTATGAAATTAAACGAGACTTACGTTGATGGTGAGTTGGGATTCTATGTCATCATCTTCGCAGTAGGGATCACGTCCCTCCAAATGTGGAGGCTTTTCAAGCCAGTTGCTTACCCTACGCTGTTTGTACACACGTGGTAATGAGCTCGTTAGAGACTGACTTCTGGGCGCACGACCGCTTCTCACGTGATCCCTACTGCGAAGATGGTCACATTATAGAATCCCAATCCAACATCAACGTAAGTGTCGTTTAATGGGGGTGGGGTGGGGGCGGGGGTGGAGGTGGGGGTGTGTTATGAACAATTGGAATCGGGTACCCGCTTAATCTGTCGGTTAGTAGTGTTGTGTACAGATGCTAATGTCTGGGACCTCCATACGAAAGGTCCATTTTGCTGGTTTGTTTCCTATACCAAATGGAAAGGAGATCATGTCACAACCAATGATACTATGATATGCTGGCAATACACTACATACTTCATCACGCAGTCTATTGCACATAGTGTTCACACTAATGTATCTGTTACTGTTAATTTTCATCACACACGCACGCACGCACGCAGGCAGGCGGGCAGGCAGGCAGGCAGGCATGCACGCACGCACGCACGCACGCACGCACGCACGCACGCACGCACGCACGCACGCACGCACGCACACACACACACACACACACTCGTGTCTAGGGTTTCAGAATGCTACATCTACCATAGCCATGAGATTGCTACTTTTTGAAACATGCATCACTCCTCTCACGGACGGATCCAGGAATATGTGTTATGGGGTGGGCGTAAATGGGGGATGGTCTGGGAGGGGTGTCCTCCCGCCCCCCCCCCCCCCGCCCCTTCCACAGATGGAGGGTCTGGGGCCCTCCCCTGGAAAAATTTGAAAATTAGATGCTCTGAGAAGCCATCTCCTGCATTCTGAGTGATCAAAAATCTTATTGTTTGCACAGTCACCAAAAATAATAGTAGGCTTGGACAATTTTAGTACGCCGGGTCAGCCCCCACCCCCTTGAATCCGCCACTGCCTCTTGTATCAGCATCATGATGATTTACACCTTTCAAGATTCTCAATTCCGCCAGCTACTAGAAACCATGTATATTCAGCATCTGTTATGACTAATGCAATTTTCAAATTGCCTCTTGCTCGATTAGATTTATAATGTTCCGACAAAAATTAATCAATTCTGTTGTGTTTTCAATGTTTGATAAGAACACATCATTAGCCCTTGAGCATTACCTGTCCCGCACTTGTGACTTAAGTCCTCTTCCCATGATTACTGTTGCTTTTCTCTGTGTTTGTTATTTTATTCGATGTTTCCCATGTGTCCATCACAATGTTTAGTTTCGACGGATTTGTATATCTTGGCGGTGTATATAATAAGTCCGGGAGCAGATGTGGGAACGAAGCCTTTTTTGAAACCTGGTAGCACCCCTCTCTATACAGTCATAATTCCACATTTTTCTGAAAGAGGCATATTTTAGGAATACTCTATGGCAGGGTGTCCGTCTGAACTTTGTCAGAGGGCTGAGATATAGGAAATAATGCAGAGTACCCCTTTCGTTGAAAACCCCCAGAGATTTGCACAACTTAATTCATGTTGTCGTCTTTTGAATCTCATGCAACTAGATAACTTCATGAATTTTACAGGGAAGCATTCTTTTTATTTGTTGTTTAGAACACTATAAAATATTTAAAAAATTGCACAATTATTTCAACACTGAAGGTCAATAAATGGTCAAATCACTAAAACAAGAAGCCCAACGGGCCTGTATCGCTTACCTGGACCATAGGCATCTAAACTAGAATGGTCATTAACAATAAGTAGAACTCTGATGAGTTGAGCAGACTTGTAAAAAGAAAACAGAGGCCATGTTTCTTTATGTATCTACTTCTCTTGAACAAACTTTAATGGCCCATAGTCATCAATATTATATCTCCCAAATTTCGGCCCAATCCGTTCAGTGACCCTGTAGACGAAGTTGCTTTCATGAGAACCAGGCCATCCAAGATGGCCGCCCAACAATTTGGCAAATCAAGTTCCCTTGCTCAAACTTGGTTCAGCTCATGCCCTAAATGATAACTTTTCTAAAAATCGGACGAAATCCAAGATGGCCGCCGGCCCAATTGGACGTTCGGCTTCATTTGAACAAACTTGGGTCCCTATGCCCTAAGGATGCTTCCTGCCAAATATAATTGAAATCGGCCTAGTAGTTTTCGAGAAGAAGACATTTTAAAGTTCCAATTGCTTAAGTATGGGCGCCTTTGGTGGAAAAATAATCCAAGATGGCCGCCCAACCGTTTATCTGACAGTTTCGAAAATGGCAAATTTGAGCTCAGCATACCCAAAAACATACATAGAACCAATTTTGACCTAAAAAATCCATCAAATAAAAAAATCCAATATGGCCGCCAAACACGCTACATTTTGATTGACCCATGGCGGCCATGTTTTTTGACGGATCAACTTCCTTTGAACAAACTTTAATGGCCCTTAGTCCTTAATCATATCTTCCATATTTCGGCATGATCCCTTCTGGAGAAGAAGTCGTTTTCGGGAAAACTAGGTCATCCAAGATGGCCACAGAACCATTTGGTCAATTTAGTCTTCCTGAACAAACTTGGCTTACCTCTTTCCCTAGATGACGTTTCATGAGTTTTGAATCGATTCCCCAAGGGGTTTCGGAGAAGATTTTTAAAAACGTTTCCTAAAATTGCCCGAAATCCAAGATGGCCGCCGACCAAATTGGCTGATCGGCTTCATTTGAACGAACTTAGATCTCTATGTCCTAAGGATGCTTCTTGCCAAATATAATTGAAATCGTTCCATTGGTTCTTGAGAAGAAGTCGTTTAAAGTAAAAGTTGACGGACGATGATGGATGAACGGACGATGGACGGACACACAACAGACGCTCACCACGGCATAAGCTCACCTGAGTTAACAATTATGCCTTTCAAATACTTTTAACTTTCAGTTGAAATATTAATTTTTTAGTTAAAAAATAAGCTTACATTATATCCGTAGCTGATTATTCAAGAAACCTGTATGAGTGCAATTTTCATCTGCTGTAAGATTGAGAAGAGTTTTTATCATATTCGTTTGTATATTGGATACTTGGCAAATGTGTGACTGGATGATGGCCATTGCCATTAATGCGAACAAATTACTAGATATTGTGATCTAAGCAGTCAGAATTAACGCCCGTTTTCTTTATATACACCGTTTTAAATGTCATTATCAGGCACGTCGTCATCGCCGGCGCCGCCGCCCACACAGCCGCCGTGATAATCGTTGTCATCATCATCGTCGTCGTCGTCGTCGTCGTCGTCGTCGTCGTCGTCGTCGTCGTCGTCGTCGTCGTCGTAATCATACATGTCTGTAGGAACAATAAGGTGTTGTTTATTTTGACCTAAGTCCGCATTAATACAGGCGCACGCTTCTGTACATGGCATCCCAACACGACTACAACTACAGCTTCCCTTGCACATCGATTTGGTACACTTGCAACTTGTTAACTGCAACAAAGCATTAGGAGCCGAGCACTTTATCATTAGAGTTGGAACCATGTTGCCAGCCGTTTCCTCGTTCCAACCGTTTTCAAATGGTGAGCCAATATTTGATTTTGCAAGACGTGCATTACGCCAAATGAATGTCTGGTAATTAGCACGACTGGTGCCCTGAGACAAGCTGAGATAAGGCTTCATTCCTTGCTTGTTTGTGAGAGAATAGTTTGTACCTAACTTTGGTTACATCACCGGATGTGTTAATTGGATCATACAGTCGAGCAATGAATTGACTACAGCTTTATGAGCGTCTGATTGTGCAGGTAATGACTTTCGAGTTGCAACCCATCAAAGAACGGAATGCCGGAAGTAGGTTACACAGCACTGAGCCTAACAATGGTATGAATAAGAACAAAGCGTGACTTATCCCGGATACTAGGGCGGAACCACAACTCACAACATTGGAGATTTGACTTGTGATGTAAGCACAATATGGTCGCATCAGTATCTGGTGACCATATAACAATCTGTGAACAATAATTTGATGCAGCGTGTTGTAGGCTTGAACAATTATTCGATTTAAGTGATAATCGCAATTATTAAAAAAGCAAATAATAGTGGGCAATGCTAAATTCAAATAATTGAATAATTGACAAATATTGAAATTCAAATTGCAAATATATTTCTGTGTGAAAAACGCCATTTCGCGTACCAGTGTATGCTCGATGGTTTAAATCTGTCCTGTATGCCTACCTTAAAATTGAGATTTTGAAATGTTTTGGAAAATAATTTGACAAAGATTTGTTACTTTCATATAAAATTAGCAATAACAAATTCATTTCAATAAGATAATCTTTTTAAGTATCTTGAGATTAATTTTTACTGAAATGTCTTTGACAGCAACATCTTTCAATAAAAGCACTTTCGAAATGTCTAATGGCTTTCCTGCACAACATTGTTTCTAAATATCTCTAGTACATTTTAATCTGCCTGCTTTAGCAAAGTTGTTAAAGGTTGAACTGGAGTCAATCAACATTGCAATGTCCTTTACCAGCACGCTTATGCGAATTAGCTGGCGTGTAACTGGTGTGCAATGATGCATTAAGATGGGACTAGACTTACTAATCATCAGCTTACACAGAAAAGAACTGTTGTTGTTGTTGTTGTTGTTGTTGTTGTTGTTGTTGTTGTTGTTGTTAATACAATTTGTTGTACGACCTGTATTAACATGACTAATGCCTATGGATCGTGGGACAGATTATATAATCTATCTAACCATATAACTCAGGCATAACACACATCTTCAGTGTGTCTGTGATTTGATTTTACTTGTTATACAAGTTTTATGTTATTTTTAATCCATTTCAATTCAAATGTTAATATTTAGTCTCCAGTTTATTTTGAAAAAATCAATGCTTACATATATCATCAGTACTACAGTTCAAATATTCACAGATATTCACGATGTTTCAAATTCATCTCATTTTACACAGAATTGATTAATATTTTGCTAGTCAACTTAGTCAGTCGATAACATGTTTAATGAGAACAGGATGAAATGGCAACCTGCTTTTGTATAAATTCAAGTTTGATCTTAACCACATTCATTCTTATTCTGAGAAAGATGTTTTCAAATGAGCCCATTATGAAACATGCTGAATATTTCGAAAACAATTTGACTAAAATTTGTTGCTTGCTTATGTAGCAATTATTTTCAGTCAAAATGTTTTCAGTATAATCAGTAGAAATATTATAGCTGTATTATAGCTGGATTATACTAGCTACAGTCATCTATGTGTATATAGTGTGAATTAGATTAACTTATATTCTTCTAACTTTCAAAATGTGTAAAGCTAAGACAGAAACAACATAACGTAACAATGTTTCTCAAACACCAGTATTTATTGTACTGCCTCTGTTAGAGTTAAATTTTGGACACACAAGGGTAAAGTATCAATTAATTGAATAATCGCAATTATTTCTTTGAAATAATCGCAATTATAAAAATTGCATAATCATACAAGCCTAGTATGGAACAAGAGGTTAGTGTCAGCTTCCTCTGCAGTGGAGAATAGAGTATTTATGTCCTGAACAATTTCACATGTAATACGTCTGGCAATTTGTCCATCCTCAAATCCACCACCAAGAATCAATGCTTGTCCAGATTATAGAATATCTGGAGCCATGTTGCACCATGTATTGCACAGAAACAATACAAGGTTCGCTTGGGCGGGGAGGGGGGGGGGTTGTCAATGCATTTGTCCCATTGCCTTGGAATGGGAGTGTGGGGTCCCATTGCTTTTATTTCAAATCTTGTACCCAATCGCCGTCTTTGTGAGCGCTCAAACTTTTTTATGGAGTTAGGGCAGTCATATCTGTCAAAGAGAACATCGATTCAACACTAGCTTCTCTTTCTAGCTCAGATACCAGTGCGCTTTTTGTAGCTTTCCTCAAAGAACCAACTGAGTGTGCAAAGTCAGAAATGCACAATCGATAGCTCGTATTTGAAGATACCTGACAAGTTAATATTACGCATTTTCGTAACCACAACAAGTCTACTAAATAGGTTTCCATAATAGCCTTTTCATTTCCGACTGGTTTCCCAATTTTTACGCATTGAATCAAAGTTCTGAAGTTTCAGGCTTCGCAGTGGATAAAAAAGCATACCTCATTTGTGTTTAATCTTTCAATCACAAATTTGATAACTGCTGCCCTTCCAGTTGCATGAACACTAATTATTTGATCTGCTATTTTTGTCTGTGACAACAGTTCAACTTGCCATATTGATCAGGTAAGGATTACTGAATTTGAATTGATCAGTCATTTTGTTCACAAATTACCCTCAGAATCTTCTGTACATCAAGTTCATCACGTTTTTCTCGTGTATGCGTGGCCTCTTTATGTTGTCCATTTGCATTATAATCACTTAAGCCACACACCGCTTTTAATGCTGATCGGTGGTGCTGCTCGTGCAACGTAAGTAACCAACGCGAAACAGCAGCCCCTGGTTCCAAGCTGTATCCAATGCCTCCACCTTCACCCTTGCTGTCGCGGTTAATGCATTGTTTAAGCGCGATGTCAGTCCACACTTGATTGAACTTCTTGTTGCATCTACTCACAGAATGATTGTCAGCTTGAATTGCTGGTCCACATATGGAGAAGTGGTGGGGAAAAGGTTCATATCACATAAATAGATTGTAACCCAGCCAGCATAGTTTGTTCAATCAAGAATCAGAAAACATGGAAACATTTCACCAACAGAGGTTAAGTGTAGCTCCAAAGGTTCATCACGTCTATTAAATCTCAGGAGGATACAAACCATGGATATATACTGATCCCAAAAGGAGAATGTTTTGTAGCATTTTGCCATGGTCAAGGAATTTGTCCATCAGTTGTGGCACACCATTTAACTAAGAAATAAGATATTCTATGTCATTCGACAATTCATTATTATCTTAGGCATCCTTGGCACCTGTCAATTGCGATATTGATGACTTAAATTTTTCGATTTGCTTAAGAATTAGCACTTCATCCACAACATCTCCTATCTCACCACATATCAGAGTCGGCATAGGGTGCAGTCAGAGAACTCGGACATGGCCTCCATCATCAATTTGTGTGTTCTGGTCCGGTTGTATGATTTTTCCTTTAGCGGGGATGTAGTTGAGCTAGTACCGTACACGCCAGACTCAATAAAATTACCGCATTCTTCATAGCAGTATCCAAGAACAGCCAAATATGTCATTGCGATAGGCTTGCCTCCCATCATTAACACTGCATCCTTAAATTGGTCTTCATGACTCCATTTTATTTCTTTTTCTTTGAAAATATTGCTTCAGCAAAGGATATTACAGATTACTTTTGAGTTCAAGCATCATCTTCTGCGCTGTGGCCATGACATTATACAATGTGCTGTGTTCTGTAGGTGATGCTAGAAGAATAGGGCAATAACCAATTGATGTATATTCAGCAGTTGTGGTAGACACGATAGTTTGGCACTTTATTTCTACTCACTAACAATGGGCTCAGGTGTAATACTGAATAATTTAGTTGGGCAGACATGGAGCAAAGTTCGAACAAGATCCAGAGAAGTGGCCTCTACGGGAACAATGATCAGTATTTTCAAACCACTTGAGGTCTACTCTGCATAGAACATCAGTAGTAGGGCGTCTTCTATGACAGCCGTACTCTAGCATGTCTTAGGCGACGGGAAGCTCCTTCAGGGATCTGCATCTATGTTTGCCCTGTCCTTCAAATAAATCAGGAGTAATTTGTGCTTTTGTTGATACAATACTGTAGCTCGCCGGGTAGTGTCGGGCCGTTCCAGTGTATCATGTTGACTCGCCGCGCCGCCAGTGCACGACGAGTGATGACGCTGGTTAGCACCCGGTCTTGGGGTGATGGACCTTGTACGAGACTGTCCTGCGGAAAACAAAAACTGGCTCCTAAGGCTGTTGAACTCAATCATTCCGGCGGGGCCGTGAGACCATTGTCGCAAACATTAAACACAACTGTCCCATCCCAAGAATTTGTGTGACCAGTATGCCTGTCCATAGCAATTTCATGATCTATGGACTTACAAGATTTGATTTGGTGACCTAAAAATATAAGTCTATACAATTATTTTACCTAAACAATTATAACAATGCTAGATAAAACTATAGTAAGAGCATACGAAGATACGAGACATAGAGACAGGTAGATGAACTTTTAAACATGGGGCTCTCGGAGGTACCACACAGACTCGTAGGTCCGCAGAGGTATCCCCGCAAGGGAGGCTCCCGAACACGAGACGTAACTAATTAACTTAATATAAGTTATTATACCTCTAAGCTGAAAGGAAGAAGGTTATCCTATTGCTAGTTTGTGTGAGGAGTATTATCCTCGTCTGGACCGTCATCGCTGAATCCTTGCAAGAGGCAAGTGCCTCGCGCGGGCCTCCGTCTCAGGATGGTGTCGCCACGGCTTAAAGTGGGAGAAAAGTAGTAGGCAAAAATCGGCCCACTCTAATATTTCAACCAAAAATGCTTGAGAAAGAAAAGACCATACCTAGTGAGATTATGACTATAGGGGTGCGTGCTGTTTTACGTGAAGACGGGATGGGCGATTCCCGATGGATTCCCTCGACACCGTCTTATGTGATTCTTAGTATGCTGAATTAGTAGTTGCCGCTTTATTTATGCGGGCCTTCTGCTTTGCTTAATTAGCTTTTACTTGTTTTCAAAACAAGAACTATTTTTGGCCGCAACTGGCTGGTATCTACCTAGCTATTAGACACGGCTGTCACTGAGAACAAGATGACCTAAGACATCAAATACTAGAGACAGCGCTCCTACATGTTACTTAGTAAGATCTCCGAACTGGATAACAATCCGGACATCCTGCTCCGTAACCACATAAAACCTTACAAGACATGGGTTACTTTTCACGAAAGCATATTAGACCATTGTTCTATCATTATGGTGGGGGTGAAAGAGACGCATACCCACCGTAAATGTCCTTCCCGCAAGGGCGTGGCAGATCTAAATATCATGCCCAGACATTCTGACGGAATTCGCTGGGGATACGTATCTCGCCCATCACCGGGTCCTATGGAACTAACCGTTTAACCTGGCATTAGGTTTATATACAAGTTGCCCTGTTTTGCACTGTGGTGCGGGAGGTTGGTTCAGTAAATAAAATAATAATTAATATATGTTTTCGCAGAGCTTTCCTACATTGGCTAAAGTGCTAACTACTAAGTATCCAACGATATGTGGGAATGTGTGTGATACCACACCCTGGCCATCACCACTCGGAAACCCCAATAGTTCCCCAGAGTCGGATCAGCCCATGGTGCGGATAGGGGCATCCAAACAATTAAGAAGCCACAAGGCTGAGTGGAACACGAAGAGAGACAAAATCTTGGAGTTATGAGTCTTACCAGAGTGTGGGGCTAGATTATCGCATTGCCGGAAGAGAAGAGTATATTACAGAGTGTGCAATGAAGAAAGTGTCTCTAATCATTTTGAACCTATCCTATCGAGCTGAATAGAAAGGGTTTAGTCGGTAGCATGCAGAGTTATAGCACGGACAGCGACCTCAGTGAAAAATTGTTGGTGGCGGGAGAAAGTGCTGCATATATAAGTGTTGCTGTATCGTGTTTCCTACGTGCACTGCAGTCCTATATTTTATATAAATAAGCAAAACATATGAACGGATGGCCATTGGCCATATATATACATAATCTAACCAGAACAATCAATACGGTATAAAATGATCAAGGTATATATATATATATATATATATATATATATATATATATATATATATATATATATATATATATATATATATATATATATATATATATATATATATATATATATATATATATATATATATATATATATATATATATATATATATCAGTACAGGTTAACGAACCTACTTTAGTGCGGTTAGTAACACATTGAGGAAAATGAGAATAACTATAAACAGAATACAGAAATTATAACTAGCAGTCCTAAGACCATTACGGTTCCTTTTAGTCATCGGGACCATTCTTACGGATACAATACAATTAACGAAATGCATATAGAGAAATAATTAAACTGTGAAGTATAGTTACTTGGATACTCGGTAGTCATTCTTAAGTTAGGTCACCATGTTACTGAAATTGATACGTCATTCCGTAGTTGATGTGCGTTGATGCATTCTCAGGAAGCTGGAAAGTTCCCGCAGGTTGGTTCCCGTAAGCTGTTTTCCGCAAACAAGATTTCCGCAAGAACACTCATGGTGGGAGGACATCGCTCAGCACTGTAAGCCGAATAGGATGCCTAACGAGCAGTCAGCAAAAGATACGATAGTACCACTGTGGGGAAGAAAGTTCCCATACACCGATGGCACAGATGGAAGGTGTAAACAACCCGATCACAAGCGGGGGTTGTCAGAGGCAAACGAAGATACAAAACAAAGCTTCATGGTGCTGGGTACGTCAGCCAGCTCTGAAGATGCACCAGGCAGAGTTTACTTGCTGCGGTCGAAAGTCAGAAGAACCTACACGATATCAGTGCGGTGATAGTTTAAATACCACTTTTTGGCGTGGCCGGCAGATCTGGCGATCCATCCATCAAAGAACATCCTGCCTCTACATCTGTAGAATCACATATTCAGGCCGTAAAGGCCTCACCGCAAATTCTTGTTCCGAAGTAGATATTGATATTCGTGAACAATAATCAGAAAGTTCCAAATTACTCTCGTAAGTAGGGAGTTACAAAATTGTTTTAGTGCGGTGGGTTGGGCAACTGCCAGCTACCGGAGAAAAACCTGACACATAGCGAAGTAATACACGTATTGTCTGTTGCGCTGATAGTAGCTGGTACAGATCCAACCTGTTCGGCCCATGGATCGCGTCTCCTTTTATACTCCTCGTGACGTCACACGCGCAGGCTCCAGCCAATCATCGTTCTTACAACAGCCAATCAGCGCATAGCTAAAAATAGCGCAGCCGAATGTTCTAGAATATTCTAGAAGTTTTGCGTCCATGTGATTATGACGTCACGGCAATATTTTGAAGGTAATCAAGAAGGGTTTTCCGTGGATAACTCAGCCATTTCACAACCGATTTTGAAATGGTTTACAGATTTAAAGAGCCCGTTGAATTCTGGTCTTGATCAATGCCAGATTTAACGGGCACAGACAATCAATAAAGATTACATGGTACCATCTCGATACACTAAAAGCGCCATCCCATCTTGGTCGTAACTATGCGCTCCATCAAAAACAGCATCCTGGTGCGCGCATGCACATCATGCGTTTTAACGAACTTAGTCATTTTAATAACACAATCTCTCCCATAGGCCTATATACGCTTATGGCTCTACCCAGGGGGGCGTGTTCAGGAAACTAATCCAGGACGGGCGGCATGTACCCAGCTTAGCTGGTACGGCCGGCATCTGACTGGTCGATCCGAACTACACCAACCCACCTAGTTTGACATCTGTGGCAAACGATCGTGCATGGCGGATCGATGCACGGACGCGCACTAGGTGGGAATTATAGACTTCCCGGGTAGGCGCATGGCCGGAGAGGAGTAGTGATGCAATAGACGCGTATTCAAGAGACAGAGCACATAGAGGTGCCAAAAGGAGGGGGGAGGCATACTTTTAGTTTTCAATTTTGACCTGGAATCATTTTTCCAGGCCTTTCTTTTTTCTTTTTTTTGTTTTATTAATATTATGGTGCGTGCTGTAACTTTATTTAGTAGATGATTCTAAACAATAGCTTGCATGGGTGTTCTCTCCGAGTGCGGATAATTATTATCTCCGCAGACAACACCCAAGCTCCAACGTTCCACAATTTAAGTTTAAATATATAATAATATAATAATAAGAAAAACACAAGGTATATATAAACCATGTAATTTACCCTCACGAGGTATTTATTAAATCACACTGAATTACTTGCACACCCCGGGTAAATAAAGGGGTACACAACACGTATCTCTTATTATCTATAAAAAATATATATTTGCGGCCCGTTATTGTGGGTCCGCAACGGGCAGCTATCGCTGACCCCATATCCGTCCTGACGTCTGAGACAGGAAGAAAAATAATAAGAAAAATAGGATATATAATAATAATAACTTAAAAGTTAGTTTATCAGGCAGCCTCAGCGTAGCTGAGACTGCATGACGGGATTGTGACATTATTGTACTGCGGGGTGTTGTATTCTTTACGCCGCACACAACGTTCTTACAACACCGGACTCCGCAGTGCTCATTTGGTGTGGGACACAGCCGGGTACTGACATGTGCAGCTGTGTCGGATAACCATAGTCATCCTAGGGATGGGATTCAATTGATGTAACATATTTAATAAGAAGAAAAGTATTTAAAAAATAAAGAAATAATTCATACATTTCCGTGAATCGCCCTATTGATGTTTCTGCTGTATCACACATGACTACACCTCTGCAGCGAAATTTCCCCCATTGAGTCTGGGTCCCGCGACTGACGGTGGTGGGTCGCGGTGGATGCACTTGTCATTGCTGAGATGCTTTCACTATTACTGGCAACATCTGAAGTGATGGTGGTGGAAATATGCGCATCCATAATGTCTCTCACAGTTACTGCCGGTTCTAATATATCTGTCCGTAAGGCAGCGGCAGTACTAGTGGTTGCTAATGTCTGAGATGCTGTAGTGGTGGTAGCCGTGGTGGTGGCTGTTGTAGCTGTCGCGGTGATGGCTGTGAGCTGCACCGTAGGCTGAGGTCATGATGCGGGAGTGGACACGGCAGGAGACGACATTTTCCGAAACTTAGCATATTTTAACAGACGACTTGCGGTGATGTTAGGCACGGGCTGAATGTCCTGTATGTGGGCGATCTGTCTATTTCCCATGTATGGTTGTTCCGGCGTGGTTCCCTTTCTGATTGCTGGGTCAGAAAGGCAAGGAGGCGGATGCTGAATAACACGGGTCGGAGTTACACTAATCACCGCAGGCTGCTACGGACCTGGTCCCTCATCTATGGTAAGTTCTGGTGGAGGTGGTGACTGCGGGTAACTTGGAATGTCTATTTCCGCAGGTGTCGTAATCACTACCGAAATCGGCTGACTGGCTAACACTGTCTTAGACACCATGGTGGCGGGTGTAGTGACCATAGGCGGATGGCTAATAACTCATGCGGGTGCTGCCAGACTGGATTTTGCGGGAGACTTTTGCTTCTTACTCCACTTCAGGACTGGTGTGGATGAAGTAACTGGTACCGGCGTAACGCTTCCAGACGCAGCTGTGGGCAGGATTTCACGTCTGGCTGCCAGATCATTGCTTACGGTAGCCGTGGGAAGACGATGACTAACGGGATATCTACGAGTAGTGTTCTTCGTGTGGGCCATTTTCTCGGTCGGAAGAACTTTGACCGGGAACCGAGATTCGAAATGGGTGGCTAAAACGGCACAATCCTCGTTCTCTTCTCCAGGAACTAATGTTACTTCTAACACACGGTGATGATATCTGAGCGCATGGGTCACCCGAGAGCGAGTAGTGGGGTAGAGATACCGGCACATCACACAAAAGGCTGACTGGAAGAGATGATCCTTATTAACATGAAGTGTGCGGTCGGATTTTCTCGTAAAAGTTCTGGTACAGGGCTCTCCGCTAGCTAATACCGAGCTGCACGGGAACCGTTTTGGAACTGGTACCGATTCTTCTTCAGATGAATTCGATAACGCTAAATCTTCAAGGAGTGACATCTCGTTCCCGCTTGGTAGTTGGCTGCGGGAACCTTATTCAAAACCTAATGCCCTATCTCTTCATTGTTTTTAACTTTCCAGGCCAATTATAATAATGAAATAATAATAAAACAGCAGAATTTGGTTTGCGACACGAAAGAAGCCTAATGCTATCTGTTCTTCCCTGGTGTCGAGTTTTGATGGGAAGACAAAGTTTCAGAGCGCACTTCCTCCTTTTATACTATTTGGTGACGTCACAGGCGGCGGATGACCACACCTAAAAGTTTTAACAGGTGATTCGGTCATTCTTATGTGAAAGTTGCCTCATTTTCTGGCCTAGACGTCTAGGGATTAATTCTTCCTGTATAAAGGGAGTACTTTTAATTATAGGAAGAATGGCTCATTAAACTTGTCTTAATTTCGCGCATTTAACAGCCTTTGATCAACATAGAAACGTGGTACTACTTTTCCTTGGCGGTGTCTCACCTTTTAATTAACGTGGCACGGTTCTCTAGATTGGATGCTTATAAACTTGCCTATTCTACTTTTAGGCTGGAGCACTCGGTGGGGTGTGTGGGAGCCAGGTGACGTCAGCGATAATCTCCCGGACTCACCCTCGCCACTCCTCCATCATGCTGTGGTAGTCGCGTCTTTGGGTGTCTCTTGTGTTTAAAGCGTTTGATCCATTTTACTGGTATTAGCAGTAAATGTCACGTGGCTCTAAAAAGCATGTGATTGATCGGAAACATATATGCTGTTTATGGCGATGGCCAAAAATGCTGTTGCTGAGGCGTAGTCTGTTGCAGATGCGAGAGATAGAAATATATATGTTACATCAAGATCTTCATAATGTCCCGTATTTGCGTGAGTTCTTTAACATGCATATTGGTAGGTGTCTGTAATAGGTAGTTGTCAGCCCATGTTGATTATAGACTGGAACACAAGGAAGAGAATTTTTGAAATTCTCTCTGTAATTATACTGTCAGATTTTTGATGCCGCTTTACTGGCCCGTGCGCTAATGATTTTTAGCACGGTAGAGCAATTGTGTTCTTAATCAAAAATTTAACAGTAAAGTTGTAAGTAATTTGGTCTGTGGTTTAAACAGATCTATTCAAGTAGTCGATCAACGTTACTGATCCCGTCAAGATAGCTGTGTTTTCTGAGCAGGAGGGCTGGCCAAGCATTCTCCTCAATGGGTAGAACTAGTTCCGTCCCGGCCTAGACTAAACACATTAGTACCATTCAATAATGGTTTAATTACAGTACAACTCGCAAAGTGTGTGCTACAGTTATTAAAATTTACAATGTCGTCGTTCGGAGATTGTGAATACAGTCAACCTGAGTGTCTGTGTTTCTGACATGTTGGTGAATTGAATCCGATACGCGTGGCTGGTTATCCGTTGATGATACGTGCGCTGTGGTGAAGGTGACGTGTTTATGGCCGCCAGGTGTGGGAGGGGGAGGGAGGGGTGGCGTGAATGTCAACTTTATCGAACCCTAAGGGTATTTCACTCTGTAATGGCTGAGCCCATGGGCAGAACAGAGTTACTTTAGAGCGCAGATGACCTGTCTGTTGCTGTCGTAACTTTGATCAATCCATTGTCGAATTCAACTTTTCGGTAGTAAGATCCTACTCGTGACTGTCGACAATGCGGGCATCTTGCTCTCTTAATAATATCGACTGTTATTATGTGTAGATGAAGTATGTAGATTTAGTTGTTTCCGTACGACGTAGGGAAAAGGGAAAGGGGAGGATCGTTGGACAAACGTTCCTCCCGTGACACGTACCGTAGATGGCTGTAGTGCATTCCTTATATCCACAGCGGCAGAACACATTGCTGGCCAAGACCTCCGCTACGGTGGATGCCTCTTGGTCCGGCAGACTCCCCACTTGGTAAAATAATCCTGTAATACATAGATGTATTTATTTCCATCATCCGTCGTATTCAAGGGTCCGAGCACGTCGATAGCTACTCGCTCCCACGGTGCACCAACACTCTTAATTTGAGATGGTACGATATGGTGTTGGCCAACAGTGCGTTTTTGGCATGGGATACATTTGGCAACCCATGCCTTGACACTATCGCGATCCCAATCCAGTGGAATCTCAATTTGATACGGGCAACAGTCCTTTCCACGGCCAGATGCCTGGTGTTATCACGCAGTTGTTTTAATATAAGATTATGATAACTCTCCGGGACTACCAGACAGCATTAATATACAGAACGTTATTTATTAATCGACATTCTTCGAACCGTTGGTAACAATATTTTGCCATAGTGGAAAGTGGTGTTACCGATTCCTTGGGAGGACGTACCCTCTCCTGGATCCATGCGTATATATTTCGTGTCTGTATGTCTGTTGTTTGGTGGTGTGAGATTTTCTCCAGATTCCACTCTGCGCACCTCAATTCGGGGAACTCCGGCGATGGCTGTGTTGACTGTGTCACGGTGGCAGCCTCTTCGTGTTCAGCTTCCGCGCCGATTCTACTACGGGTGTTGGCATTCCCATGCAATTTGCTGGGACGGTGAACAATGTTAAAGTTATAGGCCTGTAGGGATTCCTGCCATCTCGCTACCTGGCCTTCTGGATTTTTTAAGTTCCTGAGCCACCGTAGTGAGGCATGGTCTGTACGGAGTGTAACAGGGCGCCAATACAGAAAGTGCTTATATTACTTGACGAAATGGACGGCCGCCAATAGTTCTCACTTGGTGGTTGCGTATCTTCTCTCCATTTTATTCAGAGTACGCGAACCATAACCCAATACCTGCTCTGTTCCATCTTCAGTGACCTGGGATAGAACCGTGCCAATAGCGAAAGCTGACGCATCAGTGTCTAAGATGAAATCGAGGACTGGATTAGGGTGAGCAAGAATCGGGGCAGTCGTCAAGAGTTCCTTCAGCACCCTGAAGGAGCCTTCACACTCACTCGTCCACTCAAATGGTCGATCTTTCTCGGTGATCTTGTAGAGGGGTGAAGCAATCTCGCTGAAATGCCAGATGTAACGGCGATAGTACTGGCATAGGCCTAGAAAACTCAGTGTCTCCGTAACTGAAGCGGGCCAAGGCCACTCTGCTACTGCCTTAGTTTTTGATGGCTGAGTAGCCACTCCTTCACCGGATATGACATGTCCCAGGAACTCAACGCTCTGTCTTGGCCGTGCGGAAGCAGGAAAGCATGGTGTCCAAATTTTTTTAAGTTTGCTCAAACGTGGGTCCAAAGACCATTACGTCATCAATGCAACAGAGACAGATTTCCCATTGCAGGGTGGTTAATACCTGCTCAATGAGTCGTTCAAAAGTTCCGGGAGTGTTGCACAAACCATAGGGCATCTTGCGGATTTGGAAAAGGCCATCCCTACAAACGAATGCGGTCTTTTCCATGTCAGCCTCATCCATGGCTACTTGCCAGTAACCGCTAGCTAAGTCAAGGGTACAAAACCACTTGGCTCCGGACGAGGAATCCAAGGCCTGATCTATCCGTGGTAACGGATAAGCGTCCTTAACGCTAAGATAATTAAGGCGGTGGTAGTCTATACAAAACCACAAGGTTCCGTCCTTTTTTCCTGCTAGCACTATAGCGCTAGCCCATGGAGATGCTGAGGGTTCAATAATACCTGTCCGCAACATGTCATTCACTTGTTGGTGTGCTTCTGCTTCCTTATGAATGGGAAGACGTCGTACCGGTTGTCGCATGGGGCAATTATTGCCTGTATCGATGGAGTGTCATATGAGATGGGTCTCTCCGAGATCCATGTCTCCGGAGGAAAAACTATCGCGATATTTATGTAGTAGTTTCCGAATTTCTCGTTTCTGTGATTGCAGTAATCCAACTGTGGCACGTAGATATAAATCATGCAAATGTTCGGGTAAATCATCAGTCATTTGCAGTGGTGTGTCAGCAAGTGCAGGTGATTCCAATGAGATTATGTCCACTAAATGGCTGCAACGTATGCCGGGTTCCAGAGTGATGGGATCTGCGGTACCATTGAACACTCTAAAAGGTATTTTTTCCTTATTAGTAGTGTCTACTATTATACGGGGACTTGCGCATTGTGAGGCGATCATATAATCAGGATCGGGTTCCAGCATGGCGATGTGCGTGTGGCTTCCCAACTGTGGTGTGATGGCCTATAAGATCTGTTCCTGTCCCGGCTCAACTGTGGTGGTAGTTGATAATATTACCACACATGTATCATACAATGACGATGCTTGTCTGAGAGATATCCGTCGGCCGTGTATGTCGAGTTCCTGTTGTCTGCAGTGTATGATGGCTTCGCTGGTACTGAAGAAATCAGAGCCAAGTAGGGCATCGTTATGAATAGAGGCGATGACAACCCGCTGAATGAATTGCATCACCTCTATTTGGATAACTAAATTGACTACACTGGCTATGGGCACATCGGCTCCCGTAGCCGTCTGTAGGCAAATGTTTGTAGGCTTACGGGGAGGCTTCTTATGAGGTGGGATGCTCTCATATAAGCGCTTGTTAAATACTGTGATAGAAGCACCGGTGTCGACGGTGGCACTGGTGGAAACGCCAATAAACAGACAGGCACATTTGTATATTACTTTGCGATGTACCTGCGGAAGAGTTTCCAATGATGCTGTCCGTGATAATGGCGTCTGAGCAGCATCACTCTGTATGTATTCTGACTGTTTCCGTATAGCTTCTTGTAATGTTGTGGATGGCTGAGTGAGGAAAGGGCCAGTTCGCCGTTCGCAGCTGGTGTGAAGGCTGTGGTGAAGGCGGAGCTCGGGGTAGCAATGGTGGTGGTGTTGTTGCCGTCTCTGTGTAGGCTGTATTTGTGTAGACAGCGGTGCGCACGGGATGACGGATAAGCTCCACCTGTGCAAGCCATTTCTTGCAATGCTTCATGGGATGTTTTGGTGAAGCACAGAAGAAACAGTGATTCCACCAAGGACGTGTGTTCCTCCGTCTATGTCGGTGCTTGCGAATCCATGAGGTGGAGTGAATCATTTCTCCAGAGTCGCTACTGTCTGTGGATGCGGGAGATTATGCTGGATGGGGTGGTGTTCTGCATACTACCAGAGGACACCGAGAATCTAGTGTCTTGGTGGCGGGACATGGTGCTTGCAAAAACGTTGTTTCAGCAGAGGTGCTACAACCTACCACTGCCGTTTTACATAGGAAAGAAGGCTTGTTGTGTGCGGAGAAAGAGGGGGATGTCATTGCTGCGGATGGGGGAGGCAACGTAGGCACTGACATATGTGAAGCCGTGTATTTTGGTGTCGGTGTGAAAGCTGATGTTGGTGGATGATGGTTGGCCACTAAACGTTGTTTTATGGAAGCCGCAGTTGAGCCGGGAGGCGGATACGGGCACCGAAGTGGCTCTAGTTGATTCTGTGCCCTTAGGAGTTTGACTGCTTCTCTGGTTGCAGTGTACTGCGATCGGTAGCAGGCGTGGTGGATGGAGGTCGGTTAGGACACTGCTCCCTCCAATGGCCTGGCTGACCGCATCCAAAACAGGTGTTCGGTGGCGGTGCGATGCTGGGGGTGTTTGCTGTCCTAAACTGTGTGGTGGCGAGGTTGGTGCTAAGTGTAGTAATTAAATTGGTAAGTGCAGAGATTTGCTTATTAATCTCGTCTATGCGTTCTCTCATGCTGCTGTTGTTGTTGTTGTTGTTCCGCTGGTTCCCGCGCCCGGGTGCCCCATTGTAACTTCCTCTACGGGCACGCCCCCTTCCTCCAGGCACTTGATTCTGACTGGAATTCTGCATAGCTGCTGGTGGTGACGTTTGTGTGGCCGGTGTTGGTGAACTGGGGGAGCATTAGCGGGTGGGGCGATAGCTGCACCCTCTATCTCGTTGATAGAATGGAGTTGGCGTCGGTTACTCTTTTCCCGATCCAGAAAGTTCTCTATACGAACCGCAGTTGCCGTTAATTGGGCCAAACCTCTGTGGTTGCATAGAAATAATTTTTCTTTCAGGGCGGGTTCACCGCTCAATGCATCGATAAAAGTATCAAGATTCAAATGGATCATGCCCTCGGTATTGGTGCTCGGATATGCATGGGTGACTAGCCTCCTGATTCGGCTAGCAAACTCAGGAAGAGTTTCTCCCACGCATCGTCGGAGGTTTTTAAGTTGAAGACGACTAGTTTCTCTGAGGGTTGTGTCGCCAAATCGCTCCATCAATGCTCATTCCAATTGTGTGTAGGTGGGTGTGCAGTCAGTTTCCAGATCCGCAAGAACTTGGAGGGCTTTTCCGGAAAGCTTTGCGACGAGATATTCACCCATTTGCTGATCATTCCAGCGGTTATTCCGACTTATGATCTCGAACTTTATAATTGGTCCAGTCATTCTCCCCACTAAACTCAGGAGGGAGGATGACTCAGCCAAGACCGTGGGAAGAATGAAGCGCCTGAAATCCGGGTGGTGCGGGTATCTGGGAATTTGATGAATATGCAGAGGCTGGTCATGGTGCAGGTGGCGGTGGTGTTGGTGTTTCCCGTCAATGCCGATGCCGAGGAGCTAAGACACGTGTGCTCCAATTTACTGAGTCTGCCCCGGTTGTAGAGCCATAGACCGGCATGGGTCTATGGACGGGAGGCAGATTGTTGTGAAGATTGCGTGGTCGTTCCTCCCGAGGTGAGGACTGACGTTCCTCAAATGGTGGTGGTGCAGACGGCTGACGGTCGTGATGGGTTGGGTGACTGATATACCGGCGAAATGGTGGTGCCGATTCCTCCCGATAAGGCCGTGGGGTTCCCATTGAGAATAGCGTTGCGCTAGAAGGGGGCGGTGTGGGAGGCTGTCTGTATTGTTGATTATCACCTGGCCATACAGTTTCCGTAGATGACACAGGTGAACGATACTAGTCTGAAGGGCTGTTGATATGCCCGTAATTGGGTCTTTGTCGGGGTCGTCCATGATTCGGCCCTGTTGGTGGTGGCCTGTCGCGGACATCCGGTATTGTTCTAAACTCGCTTATGAGGTATCTCGAAAGGTGCCATCGCTAACAGGCGAAAACAGGGTATAGTGCGGGGTTGTTGATTCCGCTGAATTTCTGGCATAGTCGGTGAGCATGTGAGATGAAAATCCATCGTAGGACGCTACCTCTTGATCGAGGGAGTCGTCGCTAAATGGAGATGGTATTGAACTGAGCTCACTATATGGTGTGGGCGTGAGTTCGCTGCGTGTGGTTAATGATGTTCTTCGAGCCCCACGTCGGGCACCACTTGTAGCTCGCCGGGTAGTGTTGGGCCATTCTGGTGTATCATGTTGACTCGCCGCACCACAAGTGCACGACGAGTGATGATGCTGGTTAGCATCCGCTCTCGGGGTGACAGACCTTGTACGAGACTGTCCTGCGGGAAACAAAAACCGGCTCCTAAGGCCGGTGGAACTCAATCGTTCCAGTGGGGCCATGCAACCATTGTCGCAAACATTAAACACAACTGTCTCATCCCAAGAATTTGTGTCACCAGTATGCCTGTCCATAGCAATTTCATGATCTATGGACTCACAAGATTTAATTTGTTGACCTACAAAATATACGTCTATACAATGCGTTTACCTAACCAATTATAACTATGCTAGATAAAATTATAGTAAGGGCATACGAAAATACGAGACATAGAGACAGGTAGATGAACTTTTAAACATGGGGCTCCCGGAGGTACCACACAGACTCGTAGGTTCGCAGAGATATCCCCGCAAGGGAGGCTCCTGTACACGAGACTTAACTAATTAACCTAATATAAGTTATTATACCTCTAAGCTGAAAGGAAGAAGGGTATCTCTGACGAAAAGTTATATGCCTCACGCGGGCACTAGTCCTAGTGCTAGTTTGTGTGAGGAGTATTACCCTCGCATGGACCGTCGTCACTGAATCCTTGCGAGAGGCAAGTGCCTCATGCGGGCCTCCGTCTCAAGAAGGTGTCGCCACGGCTTAAAGCGGGAGAAGAGGTAGTAGGCAAAATTGGGCCCACTCTAATATTTCAACCAAAAATGCTTGAGAAAGAAAAGACCATACCTAGTGAGATTATGACTATAGGTGTGCGTGCTGTTTTACATGAAGACTGGACGGGCGATTCCCGATGGATTCCCTCGACACCGTCTTATGTGATTCTTAGTATGCTGAATTAGTAGTTGCCACTTTATTTATGCGGGCCTTCTGCTTTGCTTAATTAGCTTTTAGTTGTTTTCAAAACAAGAACTATTTTTGGCCGCAACTGGCTGGCATCTACCTAGCTATTAGACACGGCTGTCACTGAGAACAGATGCCCTAAGACATCAATACTGAAGACAGCGCTCCTACATGGTACTTAGTAAGATCTCCGAACTGGATAAGAATCCGAACATCCCACTCCATAACCACATAAAATGTTACAAGACATGGGTTACTTTTCAGGAAAGCGTATTAGACCATTGTTATATTGTTATGGTGTGGGTGAGAGAGACGAATACCCCCTGTAAATGTCCTTCCCGCAAGGGCGTGGCAGATCTAAATATCATGCCCAGACATTCTGACGGAATTCGGTGGGGGTACGTATCTCGCCCATCACCGGGTCCTATGGAACTAACCGTTTAACCTGTCATTAGGTTTATATACAAGTTGCCCTGTTTTGCACTGTGGTGCGGGAGGTTGGTTCAGTAAATAAAATAATAATTAATATATGTTTTCGCAGTGCTTTCCTACATTGGCTAAAGTGCTAACTACTAAGTATCCAAAGATATGCGGGAATGTGTGTGATACCACACCCTGGCAATCACCGCTCAGAAACTCCAATAGTGCCCCAGAGTCGGATCAGCCCATGGTGCGGATAGGGACATCCAAACAATTAAGAAGCCTCAAGGCTGAGTGGAGCATGAAGAGAGACACAATCTTGAAGTTATGAGTCTTACTCAGTTTAGCTCGGCATGCTATCGACTAAACCTTTTCTATTCAGCTCAATAGGATAGGTTCGAAACGATTATAGGATAGGTTCAAAATGATTAGCGACACTTTCTTCATTGCATACTCTGTAACATACTCTTCTCTTCCAGCAGTGCGATAATCTAGCCCCGCACTCCGGTAAGACTCATAAGTAAGATTTTGTCTCTCTTCGTGTTCCACTCAGCCTTGTGGCTTCTTAATTGTTTGGATGTCCCTATCCGCACCATGGGCTGATCCGACTCCGGGAAACTGTTGGGGTTTCCGAACGGTGATGGCCAGAAGTGCGGTGTCACATACATTTCCACTGTATCTTCGGATACTTAGTAGTTAGCACTTTTAAGCCAATGTAGGAAAGCACTGCGAAAACACACGTATTAATTATTATTATCTAATTTACTGACAATCCTCCCGCACCGCAGTGCAAAACTGGTAACTTGTATATAAACCTAATGACAGGTAAAACGGTTAGTTCCATAGGACCCGATGATGGGCGAGATGCGCATCCCCACCGATTTCTGTTAAAATGTCTGGGCATGATATTTAGATCTGCCACGCCCTTGTGGGAAGGACATTTACGGTGGGTTTTCGTCTCTCTTACCCCCACCACAATGATAGATCAATTGTCTAATAATGCTTTCGTGAAAAGTAACCCATGTCTTGTAATGTTTTATGTGGTTACGGAGCGGGATATCCGAATTCTTATCCAGTTCGGAGATCTTCCTACATAACATGTATGAGCGCTGTCTCTAGTATGGATGTCTTGGGGCATCTGTTCTCCATGACAGCCGTGTCTAATAGCTAGGTAGATACCAGCCAGTTGCGGCCAAAAATAGTTCTTGTTTTGAAAACAACTAAAAGCGAATTAAGCAAAGCAGAAGGCCCGCATAAATAAAGCGGCAACTACTAATACAGCAGACCATGAACTACATAAGACGGTGACAAGGGAATCCATCAGGAATCCTTCGTCCCTTCTTCATGTAAAACAGTGCGCATTCCTATAGTCATAGTCTCACTAGATATGGGCTTTTCTTTCTAAGGCATTTTTTGGATTGAAATATTAGAGTGGGCCCATTTTTGCCTACTACTCTTCTCCCACTTTAAGCAGTGGTGACACCTTCCCAAGACGGAGGCCCACACGAGGCACTTGCCTCTCTCAAGGATTCAGCGACGACGGTCCACGCCAGGATAATACTCCTCACCCAAACTAGCACTAGGAGTAGTGCCCGCGTGAGGCACATCACTTTCGTCCGAGAGAACCTTCTTCCTTTCAGCATAAAGGTATAATAACTTATATTAAGTTAATTAGTTAAGTCTCATGTACGGGAGCCTCCCTTGCAGGGATACCTCTGCGGACCTACGAGTCTGTGTGGTACCTCCGGGAGCCCCATGTTCAAAAGTTCATCTACCCGTCTCTATGTCTCGTATTTTCGTATGCTCTGATTGTAGTTTTATCTAGCATATTTTTAATTGTTTAGGTAAACGCATTGTATAGACTTATATTTTGTAGCTCACCAAATTAAATCTTGTAAGTCCATAGATCACAAAATTGCTATGGACAGGCATACTGGTGACACAACCTCTTGGGGTGAGACCGTTGTGTTTAATGTTCGCGACGTTAGTCGCACGGCCCCACCGGAATGATTGAGTTCCACCGGCCTTAGGAGCCGGTTTTTGTTTCCCGCAGGGCAGTCTCGTACAAGGTCTGTCACCCCGGGATCGGATGCTAACCAGCGTCATTACTCATCGTACACTTGCAGCACGAGTCGGCATGATACACCGGAACGGCCCAACACTACCCGGCGAGCTACAAGTGGTGCCCGATGTGGGGCTCGAAGAACATCATTAACCAACCACAGTGAACTCACGCCCACACCATATAGTGAGCTTACTCCAATACCGTCTCTGTTTAGCGACGACTCCCTCGATCAAGAGGTAGCATCATATGATGGATTTTCCGCTCACATGCTCACCGACTATGCCAGAAATTCAGCAGAATCAACAACCCCACACTGTAACCTGTTTTCGCCTGTTAGTGATGGCACTTTTCGGGATGCCTCACAATATCGGACATCCGCGACAGGCCACCACCAACAGGGCCGAATCGTGGACGACCCCGACAAAGACCCGAGTACAGGCATATCTACAGCCCTTCAAACTACTTTCATTCACCCGTGTCATCTACAGAAACTGTATGGCCGGGGGATAATCCACAATACAGACAACCTCCCGCACTGCCCCCTTCTAGTGCAACGCTATACTCAAGGGGCACACAGCAGCTTTATCAGGAGGAATCAGCACCACCGTTTCGCCGGTATATCAGTCACGCTACACATCATGACCGTCAGCCAACAGCACCACCACCATATGAGGAACGTCAGTCCTCACCTCGGGAGGAACGACCACGCAATCTTCACAACAATCTGCCTCCCGTCCATAGACCCATGCCGGTCTATGGCTCTACAAATGGCGCGGACTCATTGAATTGGAGTACGCGTGTCCTCGCTCATCGGCATCGACGGGAGACACCAACACCACCACCACCACCTGCACAACGCCCAGCTTCACAATACTCGTCAGATTCTCAGATACCTACACCACCCGGATTTCAGCCGCTTCATTCTTCCTGTGGTCTTAACCGAGTCATTCTCCCTCCCGAATTTAGTGGGGAGAATGACTGGACCAATTACAAAATCCAGTTCGAGATCATAAGTCAGACTAACCGCTGGAACGATCAACAAATGGGTGAAAATCTCGTCGCAAAGCTTTCCGGAAAAGCCCTTCAAGTTCTTGCGGATCTTGGAACTGACTACAGATGCACTTACACTCAATTGGAACGAGCACTGACGGAGAGATTTGGTGACACAGCTCTCAGAGAAACTAGTCATCTTCAACTCAAGGATCTTCGATGATGCGCGGGAGAAACTTTTCCAGAGTTAGCTAGCCAAATTAGGAGGCTAGTCACCCGCGCATATCCAAGCACCAATACCAAGGGCGTAATCCATTTGCATCTCGATACTTTCATCGATGCATTAAGCGGTGAACCCGCCCTGAAAGAAAAATTATTTCTCGGCGACCATGGAAGTTTGGCCCAATTAACGGCAACTGCGGTACGCATTGAGAACTTTCTGAAGCGGGAAAGGAATAACCGACGCCAACTCCATCCTATCAACGAGATAGACAGTGCAGCTATCGCTCCCCCCGGATCATCAACACCAACCATACAGACACCACCACCATCGGATGTGCAGGATTCTAATAAAAATCAAGCACCTGGAGGAAGGGGCCGTGCCCGTAGAGGAAGGTACAATCGAGCCCCCGGGCACGGGAACCAGCAAAACAACAACAACGGCAACAAAAGAGAGCGGATAGAATAGATTAACAAACAAATCTCCGCACTCACTAATTTAGTTACAACACTCAGCACCAACCTCGCCACCACTCAGTTTAGGACAGCAAACACCACCAACAATGCACCACCACCGAACACTTGTTTCGGATGTGGTGAGCCAGGACATTGGAGGGAGCAGTGTCCTAACCGACCTCCCTCTAAAACGCCTGCTCCAGACCATAGCACACCACAACCGGAGAAACAGTCAAACTCCTAAGGGCACCGAATCACAGAGAGCCACTTCGATGCCCGTACCCATCTCCTGGCTCAACTCAACAACGTTCAGTGGCTAACCATCATCCACAGAAATCAGCTTACACACCGACATCAAAATGCATGGCTTCACATATGTCAGTGCCTACGATTCCTCCCACATCCGCAGCAAGGACATCCCCTTCTTCTTCTGCACATGACAAGCATTCTTTCCTATGTAAAACGGCAGTGGTAGGTTGTAGCACCTCCGCTGAGACAACATTTATGAAAGCACAACGTCCCGCCACCAAGGCACTAGATTCTCGGTGCCCTCTGGTGGTATGCAGAACATCACCCCCGCCATCATCATCTTCTGCATCCACAGACAGTAGCGATTCGGGAGAGACGACTCACTCTGCCTCATAGATCCGCATGCACTGACATAAACGGAGGAACGCACGTCCCTGGAGACATCATTGTTTCTTCTGCGCTTCACCAAAGTATCCTATGAAGCATTGTAGGAAATGGCTTGCACAGGTAGAGCTTATCCATCATCCTGTATGCGCTGCCGTCTACACGAATACCGCCTACACTGAAACAGCAACAGCACCACCACCATTGCTACCCCTAGTTCCGTCTTCACCACCGTCTTCACACCAGCGGCGACAACGAACTGGCCCTTTTCTCACTCAGCCATCCACAAGCATAAAAGAAGCAGTACGGAAACAGTCGGAATATATACAGAGTGATGCTGTTCCAATACCATTATCACAGACCGCATCATTGGAAACTCTTCCGCAGGTACATCGCAAGGTAATCTACAAATGTGCCTGTCTGTTTAGTGGCATTCCCACTAGTGCCACCGTCGACACTGGTGCTTCTATCATAGTATTTAACCAGCGCTTATATGAGAGCATCCCACCTCATAAGAAGCCTTCCCTTAAGCCTACAAATATTTATCTACAGACGGCTATGGGAGCCGATGTACCCGTAGCCGGTGTAGTTAATTTAGTTATCCAAATAGAGGAAATGCAATTCATTCAGAGAGTTGTCATCGCCTCTATTCATAACGATGCCCTACTTGGCTCTGATTTCCTCAGTGCCAGCGAAGCCATCATACACTGCAGACAACAGGAACTTGACATACACGGCTGACGAATACCTCTCGGACCAGCATCGTCCATGCACGATACGTGTGCGGTAATATTATCGAGGACCGCCACAGTTGAGCCGGGACAGGAACAGATCTTATGGGCCACCGCACCACAGTTAGGAAGCAACACACACATCGCCATGCTGGAACCCGATCCTGATTATATGATCGCCTCACAATGCGCAAGTCCCCGTATAATAGTAGACACTACTAATAAGGAAAAAATACCTTTTAGAGTGTTCAATGGTACCGCAGATCCCATCACTCTGGAACCCGGCATACGCTGCAGCCATTTAGTGGACATAATCTCATTGTAATCACCTGCACTTGCTGACACACCACTGCAAATGACTGATGATTTACCCGAACATTTGCATGATTTGTATCTACGTGCCACCGTTGGATTACTGCAATCACAGAAACGAGAAATTCGGAAACTACTACATAAATATCGCGATAGTTTTTCCTCCGGAGACATGGATCTCGGAGAGACCCATCTCATATGACACTCCATCGATACAGGCAATAATCGCCCCATGCGACAACCGGTACGACGTCTTCCCATTCATAAGGAAGCAGAAGCACACCAACAAGTGAATGACATGTTGCGGACAGGTATTATTGAACCCTCAGCATCTCCATGGGCTAGCGCTATAGTGCTAGCAGGAAAAAAGGACGGAACCTTGTGGTTTTGTATAGACTACCACCGCCTTAATTATCTTAGCGTTAAGGACGCTTATCCGTTACCACGGATAGATCAGGCCTTGGATTCCTCGTCCGGAGCCAAGTGGTTTTGTACCCTTGACTTAGCTAGCGGTTACTGGCAAGTAGCCATGGATGAGGCTGACATGGAAAAGACCGCATTCGTTTGTAGGGATGGCCTTTTCCAAATCCGCAAGATGCCCTATGGTTTGTGCAACACTCCCGGAACTTTTGAACGACTCATTGAGCAGGTATTAACCACCCTGCAATGGGAAATCTGTCTCTGTTGCATTGATGACGTAATGGTCTTTGGACCCACGTTTGAGCAAACTTTAAAAAATTTGGACACCATGCTTTCCTGCTTCCGCACGGCCAAGACAGAGCGTTGAGTTCCTGGGACATGTCATATCCGGTGAAGGAGTGGCTACTCAGCCATCAAAAACTAAGGCAGTAGCAGAGTGGCCTTGGCCCTCTTCAGTTACGGAGACACTGAGTTTTCTAGGCCTATGCCAGTACTATCGCCGTTACATCTGGCATTTCAGCGAGATTGCTTCACCCCTCTACAAGATCACCGAGAAAGATCGACCATTTGAGTGGACGAGTGAGTGTGAAGGCTCCTTCAGGGTGCTGAAGGAACTCTTGACGACTGCCCCGATTCTTGCTCACCCTAATCCAGTCCTCGATTTCATCTTAGACACTGATGCGTCAGCTTTCGCTATTGGCACGGTTCTATCCCAGGTCACTGAAGATGGAACAGAGCAGGTATTGGGTTATGGTTCGCGTACTCTGAATAAAATGGAGAGAAGATACGCAACCACCAAGTGAGAACTATTGGCGGCCGTCCATTTCGTCAAGTAATATAAGCACTTTCTGTATGGGCGCCCTGTTACACTCCGTACAGACCATGCCTCACTACGGTGGCTCAGGAACTTAAAAAATCCAGAAGGCCAGGTAGCGAGATGGCAGGAATCCCTGCAGGCCTATAACTTTAACGTTGTTCCCCATCCTGGCAAATTGCATGGAAATGCTGACGCCCTTAGCAGAATCGGCGCGGGAGCTGAACACGAAGAGGCCACCACCATCACACCATCAACACAGCCATCTCCGGAGTTCCCCGAATTGAGGTGCGCAGAGTGTAATCCAGAGAAAATCGCACACCACCAAACAATAGACATCCAGACACGAAAAATATACACGTGGATGCAGGAGGGGGTACGTCCTCCTAAGGAATCGGTAACAACCGTATCACCCATGGCGAAATATTATTACCAATGGTTCGAAGAATGTCAATTAATAAACAACGTTCTTTACATTAATAACTGCTTGGTAGTTCCAGAAAGTTATCATGAACTTATATTAAAACAACTACATGATAACGCCGGACATCTGGCCGTGGAAAGGACAGTTGCCCGTATCAAACTGAGATTCCACTGGATCGGGATTCGTGATAGTGTCAAGCCATAGGTTGCCAAATGTATCCCATGCCAAAAACGCGCTGTTGGCCAACACCATATCGCACCATCACAAATTAAGATTGTTGGTGCACCGTGGGAGCGAGTGGCTATCGACGTGCTCGGACCCTTGAATATGACGGATGATGGAAATAAATACATCCTCGTGTTACAAGATTACTTTACGAAGTGTGTAGAAGCATTTGCTCTGCCGGACCGAGAGGCATCCATTGTAGTGGAGATCTTGGCCAGCAATGTGTTCTGCTGCTTTGGTATGCCTTATGAGTTGCACTCCGATCAAGGAAGTAATTTTGAGAGCCGGCTCATATCAGAGCTCTGCAAATTATTCCATCTCGTCAAAACAAGGACACCTCCATACCACCCCCGGAGAGGCGGGATGGTAGAGAGATTCAACAGAACTCTCGTGGAGATGCTTACCAAGGAAACATGCCGTGATTGTAGAGACTGAAATCTACGGCTCCCATATGTACTCAAGGTTTACTGCACTTCAGAACATTCCACCACGGGCTACACCCCTGCTCGGTTAATGTTAGGCCGTGAATTAGCCTTACCCCTGGATCTGGCAATGCCACGAATACCAGGAGAGAAAAATTCACCATCTCTCTATGTCGAACTCTTGCGGCAAAGGATAGAACAAGCCCATGAGTTAGTGAGAGAAACACTATCCACTGCACACCGGTGGCAAAAGACATGCCATGACCAGAGAGTGCATAGAGATCCATATGAAGCAGGAAGAATGGTCTTGGTACACGATTCACGATGGTCTGCAAACGTGCCAAGTAAACTGAATTACCAGTGGAAAGGCCCCTATGTGGTAGTAGGTAAGACGTCGGATGTGACCTAATGCATCCGTGCTTCGGATGGCCTGGCCTCAGTCATCCACTGCGATCGACTTAAACCTTGTGTCAGTGATGACCCAGCACCAGAGCTCGGACTGGGCGTTTCTCGTGACACCAGTACCCAGACAGATATTTCTATGGAAATTAGTATTCCCACAGTTAGCGCAGAGCACCGCGATGCCCGTTCAGCCACCTTTCTACCAAGCCAGAATGTGGGTGAACAAGCGGCTAACGCTGACGACGATGACGAGATACGTACTCGCCCTCTCCCTCCTCAGCACGGGTCTACTCAATCTGGGAAGTCGTATCTGAAGAATTTCGTGTTTGTTTTGTCCAAGGGACCGGATGGAAAAGTTGTTCCTCCGATCTCTTCCAGTTCCCACCCACTTCATGCTATGCCCCCCCCCCCACCCATCATAGAGTTACCACAAACGGAAGCTGAGGCTGACCCAAGCCATGCTTCCAGTGCGGTGAAACATGTGGTGAATAGCATGGGAGTGAAGAGGCTGGATGAAGCCTTAGCATGTCTAGAACCGCAAAACCGTACAACGCGGTATACCCGACCACATCCCAAAACCGCGAAACCATGCTCCTCCCAAGGGATACCCTTTTCCATAGTCCCACCACCGCCATCACTCCAATTCGCATCCCTCATCTATACACCAAGTTCGGACATCACCAGCCCAGTCCATTTCACACTCCACTCATCGTCTCTTGACCGTCAATCTTCAGATATGAGAGAGACTGCTGCAACAGAGGAGGTGGCATCCCGCACCGCACCGAACACCATTACCACCCCCCCCCACCACCCCACAACCCCCCCCCCCCCCGCGGTGGGCAGGGAAGCAGCCTGTTCAGCAGACTCTCGGCTCGAATTTTCCTGGTGTCTAAAAACTATGACAGGACACCAACCGTCGTGTAACATGAGATGACCACATACCCCTGTCCAAAGGCCACCCCATCCAATAGGCCTACCACACTCCCCCGTGACCTGTCAGGACACCACACAACACAGAGAACATCAACACCTACAAGAACACACCTGCCTTCAAGACTGGATACATCAATTCATCATTGCGCGTACATCACATACTTGCTCAGTTATACTCAACATAATGGAGACATTCAACATCAGCAACAACAGCATTTAGCAGCACCTACCGGTATTACTTAATTACTGGTAGAGACATAAAAATTCCCGCAACAAATTCCTCCCGCACAAATTACGGGAGAAATAATATCTCCTGCAGGCTACACCTCCCGCAAATAACAACAGACTTGGCATTCACCAGCGTGGAAAACTGGAATGCGCCCACTTCGCTTATAACATCGGCATCATACAGCAGCCCGGACATCCTGACAACAGCATTATCATCAACTGACAGTTACCAACAAATCTCCCGCACACACCTTATCCAGTTACGGGAGATCTTATCATATGGATATCAGGAATGCACTACAGCCATCTACAGTACGCGTCACGGGAGGACGTTTGTCCAACGATTCTCCCATTTCCCTATTTCCCGACGTCGTACGGAAACAGCTAAACTATATACTTCATCCACACGTAATAACAGTCGATATTATTAAGAGAGCAAGATGCCCACATTGTCGTCAGTCACGAGTAGGATTTTGCGCCGAAAAGTTGAATTCGACAATGGATTGATCAAAGTTACGACAGCATCCAACTGGTCATCTGCACTCTAAAGTAACTCTGTCCTGCCCACGGGCTCGGCCATTACAGAGTGAAATGAAATACCCTCAGGGTTCGATAAAGTTGACATTCACGCAGCCTCTCCCTCCCACTTCCACCACACGGTGGCTATAAACACATCACCTTCACCACAGCGCAAGTACAATCCACAGAAAACCAGTCACGCGTATCAGATACAAATCACCAACATGACCGAAACACAGACACTCAGGTTGACTGTATTTGCAACCTCCGAACGACGGCATTGTAATTGTAATAACTGTGTCACACATTTTTGCGAGTTGTACTGTAATTTAACCATTATTAACATGGTACTAATGTGTTTGGTCTAGGCCGGGACAGGAGCTAGTTCTACCCATTGAGGAGAATGCTTGGCCAGCCCTCCCGCTTGGGAAACACAGCTATCTTGACGGGATCAGTAACGTTGATCTACCGCATGCATAGAACTGTTTAAACCACACATCAAAATTATTTATAACTTTACTGATAAATTTTTGATTAAGAGCACAACTGCTCTACTGTGCTACAAATCATTAGCGCATTGGGCCGGTAAAGCAGCATAAAAAATCTGACAGTAAAATTACAAAGAGAATTTCAAAAATTCTCTTCCTTGCATTCCAGTCTATAATCAACACGGGCTGAGAACTACCTATAACAGACACCTACTAAGATGCATGCAAATACGGGACATTATAAAGATCTTGATGTAACATATATATTTCTATTCCGCGCCTCTGCAACAGACTACACCTCAGCAACAGCATTTTGACCGTCGCTATAGACAGCATACACGTTTCCGATCAACCACGTGCTTTTCTTTTGAGCCACGTGACATTTACTGCCATTTCCAGTAAGTTGGATCAAACGTTTTAAGCAAAAGAGCCGCCCAAAGACGCGACTACCACAGCGTGATGGAGGAGTGGCGAGGGTGAGTCTGGGAGATTACCGCTGACGTCACCTGGCTCCTACACACCCCATCTGGCACTCCAGCCTAAAATTAAATAGGCAAGTTTATAAGCATCCAACCTGGAGAACCGCCTCACGCTAATTAAAAGCTGTAGCTCCGCAAAGAAAAAGTAGTACCAAGTTTTCATGTTGATCGGAGGCTGTTAAATGCGTGAAATAAGGACAAGTTTAATGAGCCATTCTTCCTATAATTAAAAGTACTCCCTTTACATGGGAGGAATTAATCCTATGACGTCCAGGCCGGAAAACAAGGAAACATTCATATAAGTATGACCGAATCACCTGTTAAAACTTTTAGGTGTGGTCATCCGCTGCCTGTGACTTCGCCAAATAGTATAAAAGGAGGAAGCGTGCTCTGAAAATTTGTCTTCCCATCAAAACTTGACAGCAGGGAAGAACATAGCATTAGGCTTCTTTCATGTCGCAAACCAAATTCTGCTGTTTATCTTCTTATTATTTCATTATTATATTTGGCCTGAAAAGTTATAAAACCATGAAGAGATAGGGCATTAGGTTTTGAGTAAAGTTCCCACAACTAACTACCGTGCGGGAACAAGATGTCACTCCTTGAAGATTTAGCGTTGTCGGATTCATCTGAAGAAGAATCGGTACCAGTTTCAAAGCGGTTCCCGTGTAACTCATTGTTAGCTAGCGGAGAGGCATGTACCAGAACTTTCACTAGGAAATCCGATCACACCTTTCATGTTAATAAGGATCATCTCTTCCAGTCAGCCTTTTGTGTGACATGCCAGTATCTCTACACCGCTACTCGCCACAGGGTGACACACGCGCTACGTTATCATCACCGTGTGTTGGAGGTGACATTAGTTCCTGGGCAAGAGAACGAGGATCGTGCGTTTTTAGCCACCCGCTTCGAATCTCGGCTTCCGGTTAAAGTTCTCCCGACCGAGAAAATGGCCCGCACGAAGAACACTACTCATAGATATCCTGTCAGCCATCGTCTTCCCGCGGCTACAGTAAGCAATGTATCGACAGCCAGATGTGAAATTCTGCCTGCAGCCGCATCTGGAAGTAATACGCCGGTACCTGTCACTTCATCCACACTGGTCCTGAAGCGAAGTAAGAAGCGAAAATCTCCCGCAGAATCCCGATCGACAGCACCCGCATTGGTTATTAGCCATCCAGCTACGATCACTACACCGACCACCGTAGTATCGCAAACCATGTTAGCCAGTCATCCGATTTCAGTGTTAATTACGACACCTGCGGAAATAGACATTCCAAGTTACCCGCAGTCTCCATCTCCACCCGAACTTTCCATAGACGAAGGACCAGGACCATCGCAGCCTGTGACAATAAGTGTAACTCCGACCTGTGTTATTCAGCATCCGCCTCCTCGCCTTTCTGACCCCGCAATCAGAAAGGGACCCACACCGGAATGTCTCTATGTGGGAAAGAGACGGATTGCCCACACACAAAATATACAGGCTGTGCCTAACATTACCGCAAGTCGTCTATTAAACTATGCTAAGTTTCGAAAATTGTCGTCTCCTGCCGTATCCGCTCCCATACTACGACTTCAGCCTACGGTACAGCTCACAACCATCACCACGACAGCTACAACAGCCATCACCATGACAGCTACAATCACCACCGCATCAGCAACATTGGCAACTACTAGTACCGCCGCTGCTATACGGACGAATAAATTGGAACCAGCGGTAACTGTGAGAGACATAATGGACGCGCATATTTCTGCCACCATCACTTCGGATGTTTCAGACAGTGCCAATAATAGTGAAAGCATCTCGGCAATGACAGTGCGTCCACTGTGACCCACCACCATCAGTCGCGGGACCCAGACTCAATGGGGAAATTTCGCTGCAGAGGTGTGATCATATGTAATTCAGCAGAAATTTTAATAGGCGATTCGTGGAAATGTATTAATTATTACTTTATTTTTCAAATACTTTTCTTATTATTATATATGTTAGATCAATTGAATCCCATCCTTGGGATGACTATGGTTATCCGACACAGCCGCACACTTCAGTGACCGGTTGTGTCTCACACGAAATGAGCACAGTGGATAAAGAGGTTGTGTGTGACGTAACGAATACAACATTGCGCAGTGCAATACCTCACAATCCCATCATGCAGTCTCAGCTATGCTGAGGCTGCCTGATAAACCAATACTTAGGTTATTATTATTATTATTATTATTATTATTATTATTATTATTATTATTGTTATTATTATATATATATCTTATTTTTCTTATTATTTCTCTTCCTGTCTCAAACATCAGGACGGATATGAGGCCAGCAAGAGCTGACCGTTGCGGACCCGCAATAATGGGCCACAAATAGATATTTATATAATGATAATGTTAAATGATACGTGTTGCGTACCCCTTTATTTACCCAGGGTGTGCAAATAATACGGTGTGATTAATAAATAAATACCTCGTAAGGGTATGCCACATGGTCTAGATGTACCTTGTCTTTTTCTTATTATATTTTTATATATATTTACAAACTTAAATTGTGGTATGTTGGAGCTTGGGTGTTCTTTGCGAGATCATGATTATCCACACTCACAGAGAACACCCGTGCGAGCTATTGTTTAGAATGATCTACTAAATAAAGTTATAGCACACACCGTAATATTAGTAATAAAACAAAAAAAAAGAAGAAAGGCCTGGAAAAATAATTCCAGGTCAAAATTAAAAACTAAAAGTATGCCTCCCCCTCCTATTGGCACCCCTATGTGCTCTGTCTCTTGAATACGCATCTAATGCGTCACTACTCCTCTCCGGCCACGCGCCTACCCGGGAAGTCTATAATTCCCACCTAGTGTATGTCCATGCATCGATCCGCCATTGGCGATCGTTTGCCACGGATGACAAACTAGGAGGGGTGGTGTAGTTCGGATTGACCGGTCGGATACCGGCCGTACCAGCTGAGCTGGGTACGCGCCACCCGTCCTGGATTCGTTTCCTGAACACACCCCTCTGGGTAGAGCCATAAGCGTATATAGGCCTATGGGAGAGATAGCGTGTCGAAAAACGACTAAGTTCATTAAAATGCATGATGCGCATGCGCGCTAGGACGCTGTTTATATGGAGTGCATAGTTACAACCTAGATAGGATGGTGCTTTTAGTGTACCGAGGTGGTACCCTGTAATCCTTATTGATTGCCTGTTCCCGTTAATTCTGGCATTAGTCAAGACCAGAATTCAACGGGCTTTTCAAATCTGTAAACCATTTCAAAATCGGTTGAGAAATGGCTGAGTTATCCAGGGAAAACTCTTCATGATTATCTTCAAAATATTGACGTGACGTCATAACCACGTTGACTCAAAGCTTCTAGAATGTTCTAGAACGTTCGACTGCGCTATTATTAGCTGCGCGCTGATTGGCTCTTGCTCGAACGATGTTTGGACGAAGCCTGCGCCTGTGACGTTGCGAGGAGTATAAAAGGAGAAGCGATCCAGTGATCGAGAGCATCCTCGGCCACGGGCCGAACAGGTTGGATCTGTACCAGCTACTAATAAGCATGACAGACAATACGCGTCTTTCTTCGCTATGTGTCAGGGTTTTATCCCGTAATGTGCAGTTCTCCAACCCAATGCACTAAAATAATTTTGTAACTCCCCTTTACGGGAGTAATTTGGAACTTCTGATAATTGTTCACGAATACGAACAGTCACATTCGGAACACAAATTTGCGGTGAGGCCTTTACGGCCTGTATATGTGAGTCTACAGATGTAGAGACGGGATGTTCTTTGATGGATGACTCGCCGGATCTGCCGGACACGCCTAAAAGTGGTATTTCAATCGTTGCCACACTTACATCGTGTCGCTTCTTTCGACTTTCGACCGCAGCAAGTAAACTCTGCCAGCACCATAAGCTTTATTTTGCAGCCTCGTTTGCCTCTGTCGTTTTACTGACTGCTCGTTAGACATTCTATTAGGCCTACAGCACTAAGCGATGCACTCCTGCCATGAGTATTCTTGTGGAAGTCTTGTTTGTGGAAAACAGCTTGCGGGAACCAACCTGCGGGAACTTTCCAGCTTCCGGAGAGAGCATCATTTCACGTCGACTACTGATCAATGTATCAATTTCAGTAACATGGTAGCCTAACTTAAGAGTGACTACTGCGTATTCAAGTAACTATACTTCACAGTTTAATTATTTCTCTATATAGATTTTGTTAATCATAGTGTATCCGCAATAATGGTCCCGATGACTAAATTTCTGTTAATAATTATTCTCATTTTCCTCAATGTGTTCCTAACTGCACTATAGTAGGTTCGTCAACCTGTACTGTTATATATATATATATATATATATATATATATATATATATATATATATATATATATATATATATATATATATATATATATATATATATATATATATCGATCACTTGACACCGTATTGATTGTTTTGGTTAGATTATGTATATATATAGGGCCAGTGGCCATCCATTCATATGTTTTGTTTATTCATAGAAAATATAGAACTGCAGTGCACGTAGAAAACACTATACAGCAACACTTATATATGCAGCACTTTCTCTAGCCACCAACAATTTTTCACTAAGGTCGCTGTCCATGCTATAACTCAGTTTAGCCCGGCATGCTACCGACTAAACCTTTTCTATTCAGCTCAATAGGATAGGTTCGAAACGATTAGAGACACTTTCTTCATTACATACTGTGTAATATACTCTTCTCTTCTGGTAGTGCGATAATCTAGCCACGCACTCCGGTAAAACTCATAAGTAAGATTTTGTCTCTCTTCGTGTTCCACTCAGCCTTGTGGCTTCTTAATTGTTTAGATGTCCCTATCCGTACCATGGGCTGATCCGACTCTGGGAAACTGTTGTGTTTCCGAGCGGTGATGGCCAGAAATGCGGTGTCACATACATTTCCCATGTATCTTCAGATACTTAGTAGTTAGCACTTTTAAGCCAATGTAGGAAAGCACTGCGAAAACACACATATTAATTATTATTATCTAATTTACTGACAATCCTCCCGCACCGCAGTGCAAAACTGGCAACTTGTATATAAACCTAATGACAGGTAAAACGGTTAGTTCCATAGGACCAGGTGACGGGCGAGATGTGCATCCCCACCGAATTCTGTTAAAATGTCTGGGCATGATATTTAGATCCGCCATGCCCTTGCGGGAAGGACATTTACGGTGGGTATTCGTCTCTCTTACCCCCACCATAACGACAGAACAATGGTCTAACAATGTTTTCGTGAAAAGTAACCCATGTCTTGTGACGTTTTATGTGGTTACAGAGCGGGATATCCGGATTCTTATCCAGTTCGGAGATCTTACTACGTAACATGTATGAGCGCTGTCTTTATGGATGTCTTGGGGCATCTGTTCTCCATGACAGCCGTGTCTAATAGCTAGGTAGATAGTGGCCAGTTGCGGCCAAAAATAGTTCTTGTTTTGAAAACAACTAAAAGCGAATTAAGCAAAGCAAAGCAGAAGGCATGTATAAATAAAGCGGCAACTACTAACACAGCAGACCAAGAACTACATAAGACGGTGACAAGGGAATCCATCAGGAATCCTTCATCCCGTCTTCACGTAAAACAGTGTGCATCCCTATAGTCATAGTCTCACTAGGTATGGTCTTTTCTTTCCAAGGCATTTTTTAAATTGAAATATTAGAGTGGGCCCATTTTTGCCTACTATTCTTCTCCCGCTTTAAGCAGTGGCGACACCTTCCTGAGACGGAGGCCCACACGAGGCACTTGCCTCTTGCAAGGATTCAGCGACGACGGTCCACGCCAGGATAATACTCCTCACCCAAACTAGCACTAGGAGTAGTGCCCGCGTGAGGCACATCACTTTTCGTCTGAGATAACCTTCTTCCTTTCAGCATAGAGGTAAAATAACTTATATTAAGTTAATTAGTTAAGTCTCGTGTATGGTAGCGTCCCTTGCGGGAATACCTCTGCAGACCTACGAGTCTGTGTGGTACCTCTGGGAGCCCCATGTTTAAAAGTTCATCTACCCGTCTCTATGTCTCGTATTTTCGTATGCTCTGATTGTAGTTTTATCTAGCAAATTTTTAATTGGTTAGGTAAACGCATTGTATAGACTTATATTTTGTAGGTCAACAAATTAAATCTTGTGAGTCCATAGATCATGAAATTGCTATGGACAGGCATACTGGTGACACAAACTCTTGGGATGAGACCATTGTGTTTAATGTTCGCGACGATGGTCGCACGGCCCCACCGGAACGATTGAGTTCCACCAGCCTTAGGAGCCGGTTTTTGTTTCCCGCAGGGCAGTCTCGTACAAGGTCCGTCACCACGAGACCGGATGCTAACCAGCGTCATTACTATCGTCGTGCACTTGCGGCACGGCGAGTCCACATGATACACCGGAATGGCCTGACACTACCCGGCGAGCTACATTAGCACGTTGTACTGGTGTAAGAGGGTTGAGAATTCAAGGACCAGATCAGTCTTTATGTCATAATCTATATTTTGAATTAGTTCATCAAATGCGTCATTAAATACAGAATCCACCAAGGCACTCGATGTAGTAGTTCCATGTATCTCCTTTGGAAAGTTCGTTTTACTGGTTAATTTACTGCGACACTCTGGATGAAATTTAGCCTTAGCTCGAATAAGGTCTTAGCCTTAGCTCGAATAAGGTCTTCACAACTGAATCGTGCAACGAGCGTTTGTTTACAGTGAGCTATTGCTGATTTAACCATACACTCTACGCCATCAGGCGCTACTTGATATGTGCGCCTGTCACATTTGTATCTTTGTTTCTGACATATAATGCACAGATTCCAGTCAACTGAAGGATCTGAAGACCGTGTACCAGTAGCCATCTTATGTGTTTCAGGAGCAATGTTCATTTGGGAATCTGGAATAGAGTGTTCTGGGTCACACATTCTGTTTTCATGGCGTATTAACAGTGTTTGGTTCGTATATGATTTGTAGCAGCTTTCGTGCCAATATACTTTATTTACAGGAAGGATATCACAGTCAGATTGGAGTCTAAGCCAAAAGATTTTTACATATACATACATGCACACGCGTGCACGTGCGCACACACATGTACGCACTCATGCGAGAGAGAGAGAGAGAGAGAGAGAGAGAGAGAGAGAGAGAGAGAGAGAGAGAGAGAGAGAGAGCGAGGGAGGGAGGGAGGGAGGGGAGGGAGCGAGCGAGCGAGAGAGAGACAGAGAGAGAGAGACAGAGACACACAGACAGATGGACGGACGGATAGATGGATGAATGGATGGAAAACTGACAGGCCGACCGACAGACAAGCAGATGAACATATATATATATGTACGTACATATAAATTTACCGTCGATTAATCCAGCGAGAACATCAGGGTCTGTTATCCAGGCATTTTTTGCTACCAATGTATCTAACTCCTGACCAGTCATATATTCGTTAAAATTATTTACAAGTAGGTCTGGTACATCTATTCCAGCTCATTCGTCCTAGCCTTCTATTTTAATGATATATCTTTCTTCTTCTGCTTCTTCTTCTGCAGCTTCCTCATCGTCGTCGTCATCTATTTGAACGATATCTCTTTCTTCTACTGCTTCATCCAGGATTTCAGGATTATTCACCAGAGCAGGGGAGATTGGTCCAGTCCACGGTTTATAAATCACGAGATCTTCTTCCAATTCAATTTGTACCTCAGCATCACAGCATGTTTTCGGAAGAACCAGCTCCACTGAGAAAACGAGACCTCTTTGATCTCTGGTTGACAAACAGTCTAGAAAACTTCTTCCATTCAGCAGGCACCTGGGTGCGTTCTTTGGTGTGGTTATAATCGGATTTACGGGTATGAGTGGTGAAGGATTAACTGATGTCCATAGTAAATGATTGACCGGTGTCCATGGTTGTGAATCAAGATGTTTCAATCCGATTTTCACCAATATCTCATTTAGCAGGAGTACCTTCAAAGGCCCGACTGTAAGTACGTTTAGAAGAAGGCATTATTGAAGTTGTTCTTGAGGTGTTCAGTGATAATTTTGAAAGACGAACGAGGGGAGTGGGTAAGTAAAATTAGCTTGTATATACTCTCTTGTTAAAAAGGCTTTAAACGTGGACCCAGCTGTGCAGACATTGTATGGGCTCAATGCATGCTTGTGTCAGTAGTCATGTCCAAGCACCAGGATTTCCACAAAATGGGAATTGAGACACAAGCCATCGACACAATTAAAAGGTCAAAGATCCTAGATGTACTGCACTACGCCAGTTTCAATGAAGATGAGCTACGACTAGCGAGACTACTACTTGCAGAAACTAAGCTGAGAGTACAAGTCAAGTGTGTGAAGTCTGCAGAGTTTGAGACATCAATCGGACCCTCACAGGGAGATGGTCTATACCGTGTGCTTTTCACTTGTTACTTTGCTGCTGCATTGAAATCTGTCCGGGAAAATTTCACAAGACCAAACCCCCAGTGTCCATACTCGGTATGCCCTAGCGATGGAATATGCCGACGACGTGGATTTCATAGACGAGGAAAAGAAATCCATTGACGAACTTCTCCCAATAGCTGCAGGCAAACTAAAATTTGAGAATCTCTATGAATTAATCCAAAACAGAGTTCACCCACATATACTTATCTAGAAAGGATGAAGCTAAACAAAAGGATGATCCACTCCACGGCAACAACAATGGAGAAAAAGTAAAATTCTGGGCTGACTGCTTAGCAGTACTGCTGGCATTGCTACACGCTGCATCATGAGGAACAAAGCTTTCCAGTCCACCTGGAAGCTATGGATTCATAGATCAAAGATACCCTTGATAAAAAGACTATGTTTATACAATGCAACCTGCCTAGGGGGGGGGGGGTGTGTGTGTGTGGTTATGCACTGGTCCATCCTACTGCTCCGCTCCGTTGCACCACATGTACAGGACGCATGGGAGGGCTGGTTAGCTTCGAATCCCATATCGCGAATCTCCGAAAACTACAAAGACTGACTTCTAGAGCCGGTGGAACAATAGCGTTCCAGTAGGGCCGTGCGACCATTGCCACTGAGATTTAACCTCACTGTCTCGTCCCAACTATTAGTGTCACCGATATGACCGTCCATAACTCAATTTAGGAGCCTAGACATGATAATTAAGAAAAATATATACTGCACAAACAATGGTACTCGTTTGTTAGCACGAGAGAGAAAATATACAGTACATAGAACTAAGTTGGTGTCTTGCTAACGTGGATTCGTCAGAGGTACCGCACCGATCCGTATCTATCTGTGCAGTATCCCTACAAGAGAGCGTCCTAACGAGGTCACTTATGTAGTTTTATATAAACCATTATACCACTAACAAAAATATTATTTTTGTGAGAGCAAAGTGCCTCGGGCAGGCCTCCGTCACAGGAAAATGTCTTTAACGCCGAAGCGGAGGAAGAGAGCTGGCAAAAAGGGCCACTCTCTTATTCAGACATATGCTAAGTGTAGTGTGAGTCAACCTAGTGAAATTATAATTAATGTAATGCACGCTGTTTCACGTGAAGATGGGGTGGATGATTTTCCATAGAATTCAACACCGTCATCTTATGTAAGTCCAAGATACTGTGTTGGTAGTTGCCGCTTTTATTTATATGGTCCTTCTGCTAAATCTTAAACTACTAGTTAGGTGTTAGATTTATATACTAGCTTTGGCCGCAAGTGGCAGGAATTTCTACCTATCTTTTGACACATGAGCCTGACTGGTGAAGACACTAGGTTTCACTAAGGTCACCTTCCAGAGCATCTCCCTCAGAAAGGCAGTGAGCAGACATGTTACAGAGTGGCAGTTTCAGAATCATATAACGATCCGGTTACATACCATACCGCAACCATATATAACATCACTAGGACAATTCAATACTACACAAGCAATTTGAAAAGTGCATAAAAGTTTATGTGGGGTTGTAAGAAGCAGATATCCATCTCTAGTGACCGCCCCGTAAGGGCGTGGTGGGTTCCAAGACCGCACCCAGTCACTGTACAGAGTTAGATGGCGATCTGCATCCCATCCATCAGCCGGTGTGTCGGAGGTGGATCATTTTGAGATCCGGCTCCGGCGAGCTAATGCTTGCCTGTGTCGTTAGGGTTAAGGTGTCGATGGGAGGTCCAGACAATTAATAAGCCCTGAAGCTGGAGGCGCGTAGAAAGAGGCAATCACTCATCATAATAAGAGGCCCTAAGGTATTTGGCCAATTTTACACAATCTAGTCATTGTGCGGGGTTACCTATCCACTACATCTGGAAAAGAGGCGTACACAAACGTCTCCTACAGAGTGGTTGTCCCTAACTACTTTTAAACCTATCCTATCGAGCTAGAATAGCCAGGTTTAGTCAATCACATGTCAGGTTCGCACAATAAGAACATGAACAGTGACCTCAGTGTAAAATTGATGCTGGGGGAAAAGTGATGCAGATTTATTGTTGTTGTATAGTATAGCCTAGCGTACTGCGGTCCTAGTGTTTTATATAATATAAACAAAACAAGTAACTGGGATGGCTGCTGCCATATATAACTAACTATCACAGTATTGAGAATAAACCAGGTCATAGGACCTTGCGGTGCTTGATAGTCATAAGCACAAAAATAAGGTTAATATATACAGTAAAAGACATAAATAGAAAAATGTGGTCTCAGACGACCGGTCTGTACCTATTAGTCATCAGTACCTGTAAAGAAATGAATGAATACAATAGCTAAATGAGTACCTATTAGTCATTGGTATGGAAAAGGTTCATAAATCACTGTAAATGCTGCGTCACAGATGAGGGACATGAGATGGCACGATTCTGAAGTTGCTGGGAAATCTCTGCAGGTGAACTGTTGATGCGGCTCACTCTCAAAGATGGTGAAGAAGAATGACTGTAGTTGGATGTCTACTAGATGGTCATAATAGCTAAAACATTTAATTAAGCAGAATGTTATAAATGTTCGTCCGGTAACGGAAGTTTGAAAGTTGCCCATAGCATGAAGGGCTTCAGTTGTAATTTATAATTAAACAATGCATGTACATTCCTGGGTACACCATACATGGTACACCGCATAGCTCTTGAGGCATACCAGGCAGAGTCCCACCAGACTGTGGCTTAAAAGTTAATTAACACACGACATGCTGCGCAGAAGTTTGATCGCCACTTTTGCGTGGTTCGGAAGATCTGACGAGTTGTCCACCAAGATTCACCACTCGTTCTACACACTAGAGAAATTACATCGGGGCCGTGATGCCCATCCGCAGGACGGCTCCTCTGAGGTGTTGGTAGTGAGGGACTCTTCTATTTAATTAGTTGCCCCTGGATGGCCATCCGAGGGCTTACAAAAACTTAGATGCGGATGCTCTGGTTGCGGGCCAGAAACTAAGAACTGAAAGCCGAGAGGCACTGATGTGGCTAATAGGGAGTCACAGTCAGTAAGCAGTTATTCGCGTCTTGCACTGCTCTGGCCACACAACCTTAAACTTGTTCTCTCTCACCGAAGTGTGGTCTCGATTCTTGATTTTTTGCTCCTTTTATACTACTCGTGACGTCAGGGGCAGGATGCCCAGCCAATCAGCGGGCGATCTATAGCCAATCAGCGTGCAGAAAGAAAGGGTGAGGATGCTACCACGTGATAGGCATCGTCCCCATTCATTTAGTACATACACGCGTTTTACGACGTCCCAGTAATATTTTGAAAATAATTTCAATGAGCTAAATTAGGATAACTCGGCCATTTCTGGTCCGATTTTAAAAAGGTAAACAGTTTTGGAATCCTCGTCTCATTCCAGTCCTGATAGGTACCGAGAACGACGGGAATAGTTAAATTTAAACGGATTACGTGCACCCACCCGGTACACTTTAGTATGCATTCTCTCCCAACGCTGACACATGACAAGGAAGCTCTGACGCATGCGCATGCGCGCTACACGATCTTATGGACTTAGACAGAAACCCTCTCCCATATGGCTTTATACATGCGTACTATCCTACTCAGGGGGACATGCAGACAGAAACCCTTTCCCATATGGCTTTATACATGCGTACTATCCTACTCAGGGGGACATGCGTGGACCATACCCGGAACGGTCGTCCCATATCCAGCTAAGCTGGGCTGGTCCGTACCCATCCGGCCGATCCACTTTACACCACCCCTCCTAGTTTGACACCCGTGGCAAATGATACCGCATCGCAGAATGAAAGCACGGGAGCATGCTAGGCGAGAATTGTAGACTTCTTGAGTAGGCGCATAGCCGAGAGGAGTAGTGATGCGAGAGACGCGTAGTTTATCAGAGATGAGCACATAGAGGTGCGAAAGAGTTTGGGAGGGGGGGGGGGGGGGTTGGTATACTTTGGTTTTGATTTTTGGCCTGGTATTTATTTTTCCACGCCTTTTCTTTTTTTCGATATTGCAATGCGTGCTCTTTTATTTTGTTTATTATCATGATTCGACTAAACAATAACTCGCATGGGCATTCTCTTGGTGACGGATAATTAAATTTCCGCTGAGAAACGTACCCAAATTAAGATAGATATATATATATGAAAACAGTTATAGAAATACAGTATATATGTATATATATTTTATACATATTGCAGGAATGATAAGTACAGTAATTACATAGGCATGCCAATTACATGAGGGCATGCATACAGTGCGGCCCGTTTTGGCGGGGCCGCACGGATGGCTCTCGTCATCCCAAATCCATCTTGTCATACTAACGCGAGAAGAAAACTAATAAGGAAAAATAGTACGCACAAACGTACGTACACATGCACACACAGAAAACTTTCGTTCTCCTGGAGTCCGATTATACATTCCCTTCATCAAAAGAAGGGAAATGTATATACAAGAAGGTAGGACAGCCGCTTTCATCCACACTCGGAGGAAAATCAGGTCTCCAATCAACGTTAAAATCTGGGACTATTTATTCCTGTGGACGCTCACCTTTTAATTAGCGTGATGCGGTTTTTCAAGTTGGATGCTTATAAACTCGCCTGTTCGAATTTCAGGCTGGACGCCTTATGGGGTGTGGGAGAGCGTGGTGACATCAGCGGCCGTGACCCTGACCAACCACCTCTGGCCTCCTCCATCAGATTGTGGTAGCGTTGTGGGAGAGCGGTTCTTTTGTTTATAGCCTTTGATCCAACTTACCGGAAAATAGAAGCGATGGTCACGTGATTCTTGTTTTGAAAGCATGTGGTTGATCGGAAACTTTGGCAATTTATATATAGGTGGAGATTGATGCTGTTGACTGTACGTATTTGATGCGAAAAATAAAAACATGTTTTAATTTCTCTGTTCCTTAGAACAGCGTCCCTTTTATGCCCATGATCTTGAACATGCGCCTCCTCCTGTGTATGTTGTATATATTCCGTGTCGATTGTTGGCTGGAATTTGTAGGCAAGAGAATATTTGAAATTCTCTAGTGTGTTATGCTCTCAAAGTTTTGATGCTGCTTCATCAGCCTGTTACGCGGTAGAAAAGGTGTGTTCTTAATCAAAATTAGGACAGTATAGCTGATGGTAATTTATTGTTTGGGTTAAACAGATCCAAGAATTGCGGACGCCAAGTCTACTGACTCCGCCAAGCTGGACTGCCAAGCATCCTCCTCTATGGGTAGGACTAGTCTCACCTCACCTAGACCAAACTTAATTATTACGGTACAGCTCGGAAAGTGTGTGCCTCAGTTTACAATTTACAATACCATCGTATGGAGATTGTGAAACAGTCATCCTGAGCGTCTGTGTCTCTGTTATGTTGGTGAATTTGATTGATATGCATGGCTGCTTATCTGTGGATGAATCTTGCGCTGTCGTGAAGTGTGAAACTTTTTATTGAAGTTCGTGGAGGGGCACTGCAGTGATTGTGGTGTCAACTTTATTGGACATGATGTATTTCACTCTGTAATGGCCGAGTCCTTTTTAGAACAGGACAGAGTTACTTTAGAGCGCGGATGGCCATGATGGGCGCTGTCATACTTGAATCAGACCATTATCGAATTTAACGTTCTGTGCCTATCTCGTACTAGCTACCGACGACAGACTGAAGTCATCTTGCTCTCTTAATAATGTTGACTGTTATTATGTGTGATTGATGTATCTTTGTTTAGCTGATTATGTATGACGTTTCCAAGGTGGAGGGTGTCCCTTGTAGCGCATACTGTAGATGGCGGCAATGCTTTTCCTCCTTACTGTTTGATCAGTTTTTCCATATTACTAGATAAGAGGGTGCTTGCGGAAAATGTTGACTCGTGCTGATGGTGGTGGTGCTCTGTTGTAGGGAAGTCGGGGCTGCTGTATGACGCTGGCATAATGTGAAGTGGGCAAATCCAGTTTTCCCAAAGCTGAGGGATGCCGATTCTGTTGCTGTTGCGGAAAGTTGTGTTGCAGTGGGTCACAAACTCACCGCAAATGCGGTAGGGAACGTTGCTGAAAAAGGTGTCTCTAACTTTTTCTGTTATAATTCATGTTGTTGGTGGCAATGAATGTCTCCACTATACTTTCTATATAATCGGGCAGGTATGTAATGTTCGCGCAACGAAGAATTGACGTATCCAGCTTTGAGGGCAAGTGTGTTCTGTATGCTCCCGACTTTCTGTGTCTTGGTGTAATGTTCTGACTGCTCACGGGGGTGGGGGGGGGGGGGCTAGTTATTGCAGTTGTGGTCGGGGATGCCCTTTGGATGGGGGTAGACATCTTCCGTTACACGACGGTTGGTACGCTGTCATAGTTTTTAAGTACCAGGAATATTCGAGCCGAGAGTCTGCTGAACAGGCTGCTTCTCTGCCCACCACCAGTCAGTGGTGGTGTGGGGGAGGGGGTGACTGCGGTGCGGGATGTCACCTCCTCTGAAACAGCTGACTCTCTCATATCTGAAGATTGACAGTCAACAGACGACGAGTGGAGTGTGAAATGGACAGGACGTGTGATATCCGAACTCGGCATGGAGATTAGAGATGCGAGTTGGAATGGGGATGGTGTTGCCAATGGATGGGGTGCAACTTGGAGTTGGGGTGGTCTCGCGGTTTTGGGACTTGGAATGGGAGTGCACCGAGTTGTGCTGTTTTCCTGTTCTCTGTAACAGGCAAAGGCCTCGTCAAGCCTCTTCACTTCCATGCTATTTATTATATGTTCCACCTCGCAAGAAGCATGGTCCGGGGCAGCCTCCACTTCTGCCTGTGGTAACTCTACAATTGGGGTAATAGCATGAAGTGGGTGGGAATGGGAAGAGGTCGGCGGAACAACTTTTCCATCTTTCCCCTTGGACAGCACAAACGAAAACGTCTTCAGATACGACTTCCCAGATCGTGTAGACCCACTCTGAGGAGGGAGAGGGCGAGTACGTAGCTCGTCATCGTCCTCAGCGTTAGTCATATGTTTGCTGGACTCCTGGCTTGATAGGAGAGGGGTCGAACTGGCACCACGGTGCTTTGGACTAACGTCGAGAATACATGTTTCCGTAGAGACATCTGTCTGGGTACTGGTGTTAAGTGGAATGCCCAGTCCGAGCTCTGGCACTGGGTCGTCACTAACACAAGGTCTAAGTCGATTGAAGTGGATGACTGAGGTCATACCATCCGAGGCGCGGATCTGGTAGGTCACGTCCGACTTCTTACCTACTACTACATAGGGGCCTTTCCACTGGTAACTCAGTTTACTCTGCACATTTGCAGAAACATTTTTCCCGCCTCATACGGGTCTCCATGCACTCGCCAGTCATGCCATCTTTTCTGACGCCAGTGTGCAGTGGATAATGATTCTCTTACTAGCTCACATGCCCGTTCTATCCATTGCCATATGAGCTCTACGTAGAGGTCCAGGGTAAGGCTAATTCATGGCCTAACTTTAACCGAGCAGGAGTATAACCCGGGATGGAATATGTTGAAATGCGGTATGCCATGAGCACATATGGGATTCATAAATCCCAATCGCGACAATCAAGGTGTGTTTCCTTAGTCAACATCTCTGTTAGCATTCCGTTGAATCTCTCTACCATCCCGTCACTTCACGGATGGTACGGAGTTGTTCTTGTTTTGACTATATGAAACAATTTGCAGAGCTCGGAAAACAACCGGCTTTCAAAATTACTTCCTTTGTCAGAGTGCAGTTCATAGGGCATACCGAAGCAGCAGAACACATTGCTAGACAGGACCTCCACTACTGTGGATGCCTCTTGTCCGGCAAAGTGAATGCTTCTACCCACTTTATAAAATAATCTTGCAATACGAGGATATACTTGTTTCCTTCATCCATTGTATTCAAAGGTCTGAGCACATCAATAGCTACTCGGTCCCACAGTGCACCAACACTTTTAACTTGTAATGGTGCGTAATGGAGCTGGCCAACAGCGCGTCTGGCATGGGACACATTTGGTGGCCCATGCCTTCACACTATCGCATATCTCGATCCAGTGGAATCTCTGTTTGATACGATCCGCTGTAGGCTCTATGGCCAAATGTCCAGCATTGTTGTGTAATTGTTGTAATATCACGATCCTGTAACACACAGGAATTACTATCCGGTTATTGAAGTAGAGTATGCCACCTTGTATATGACATTCTCCAAACCCTTGATAGTAATATTTGTCCATCGCGGAAAGTGGGGTAACAGATTCCTTACGAGGACGTACCTCCTCCTGGATCCATGTGTATATATTCCATGTTTGCATGTTTGTTGCTTGTTCATGAGCGACTGTCTCTGGATCACGCACTGCAGCTCGGGGAACATGGGAGATGGCTGTGTTGCATATGTCATGGTGGTGGCCATTTCTTGTTAATCCTCGAGTCCGATTCTGCTCAAGGCATCTGCATTTCCATGAAGCTTGCCGGGTCTATGAACAACATTGAAGTTAAAGGCCTGCAGGGATTCCTGCCACCTCGCTACCTGTCCCTCCAGATTTTTGCGGTTTCTGAGCCAGCGTAGTGAGGCACGATCTGTACAGAGTGTAAATGGGTACCCATACAGAAAGTGCTTGTAATATTTGACAAAATATACCGTAGCTAACAATTCCTACTTAGTGGTCGCATAATGTTTCTCTGTGTTATTCAGAGTGCGCGAACCATAACCCAGTACCTGCTCTGTTCCATCTTTTGTGAACTGAGATAGAACTGCACCTATTGCATAAGCAGATGCATCAGTGTCTAAGATGAAATCGAGGTTAGGGTTAGGATGAGCAAGAATTGGTGTGGTTGTCAAATGTTCCTTCAGCCCCCTGAAGGAACCTTCACACTCACTCATCCACTCGAATGGTCGATCCTTTTCGGTGATTTGGAATAATGGGAATGCAATCTCACTAAAGTGATGGATGTATCAACGATAGTACTCGCAGAGACCGAGGAAACTCCGGGTGTCAGTGACTGAAGTGGGGTTTGCCACTCTGCTACTGTTTTGGTTTTTGATGGTTGAGTAGCTACTCCATCGCCGGATATGATGTGTCCCAGGAACTCGGCGCTCTGTCTAAAAAGATGACACTTCTTGGGTTTGAGATTGAGATTGGTGGTATGTAAATGCATTAAGACCTTGTCCAAGTTGAACAGGGTCTGCTCAAATGAAGAGCCAAAGACGATTACGTCGTCGATGTAACAGAGGCAGATCTCCCATTGTAATGTAGTGAGTACCTGCTCAATGATACGTTCGAACATTCCAGGAGCATTGCACACGCCATTAGGGCATCCTGCGGAATTGGAAAAGACCATCTCTGCATACGAATGCCATTTTCTCCCGGTCAGCCTCATCCATGGCTACCTGCCAGTACCCAATAGCTAGGTCGCGGGTACAAAATCACTTGGCTCCGGACAACGAACTAAGGCCTGATCTATCTGTGGTAGCCGATATGCGTCCTTGACGCTAAGATCATTAAGGTGGTGGTAGTCAATGCAAAACTGCAAATATCCGTCCTTCTTGCCTGCTTGTACAATGGCCCAGGGGGGGGGGGGTGCTGAGAGCTCTATGATGCCCGCCTGAACATGTCATTTACCTGTTGATGTGCCTCAGGCCTCCTTGTGAATGGGAAGATGTCGTACTGGTTGTCAAACGCGTCGATTATTTCTGGTGTCTATGGAGTGTCGCACGAGATGAGTTTCTCTGAGATCCATGTCTCTGGCCGAAAAACTGTTGCGATACTTATGTAATATTCATCGTACATCGCATTTGTGAGATTGAGGTAAACAAACTGTGGCATGCAAATAAATGGCATGCAGATGTTCCGGTAAACCATCTTCAGATGTTGTTGCTGGGGTAGGTGCGGTAGGGGTGGGGGTGGGGGGGGGGGGTTGTATCCAGTGATATCACATCCACCAGATGGCCACAACGAAGTCCCAGTACTAGTGTTATGGGTCCGCTGTGACATTGAATACTCTAAATGGTATATGATCCTTGTTGGTGGTGTCCACGTTCATTTGGAGACTTGCGCATTGTGAGGCAATCATGTTATCATGGTTGGGTTCCAGCATGGCTGTGTGTGTGTTGCTTCCTAGCTGTGGTGCGATGGCCCCTAATATGTTCTCTTGTCCTTGCTCAACTGTGGCCGTAGATGCCAAAATCACCGTGCAAGTGTCGTACAGTGATGAATTTGTGTAGACCTGTGAATTGCATACCACCAAGGGGCACAGTGTGTTAAGTGATTTGGCGGCGGGTCGTGGTGTTTGTATAAACGTTGTTTCAGTGGAGGTGCTAGAACCAACCACTGCCGTTTTACATAGGAAAGAAGGTGTGTGAGATGCGGCGGATGTTGTGAGGTCACAACCTCTCACAGAGAGAGATGTTGGCGGTGCCGCGGATGCAGTGCGCATGGTTGGCACAGACTTAGGGGAAGCCGGGTGGGTGTAGTTGTGTACTGTTGCATAAGTAGTATTTTGCATTGTAAGGTTCGCCACCTGACATTGTTGTCTGGAGGCCATAGTTGAGCCGAGTTGTGATAGTGGGCACTGAAGTGACTCTATAATCGGTGCCCATTCTAGTTTAATGAGGACTCAGGTTGCGGTGTACATCGGTCAGCTGTTGGAGTTGTTGATGGAGGCCGATTTGGGCATCGTTCTTTCCAATGGCCTGGCTGACCGCATCCATAACATGTGTTTGGTGACTGTGTATGTGTTACCGTACTTGTAGCGGGTCATGTAGTCGACTGTGTGGCGACAGTGGCGCTGAGCATGGTGACTAAATTAGTGAGTGCGGAGATCTGTTTAGTTATTTCTTCCAACCTATCGTGCATGTTTTGTCTATTGTTGTTGCTGTGTTGGTTTCCGCGTTCGGGGGTGTTGTGGCCCCCCCCCCACCCCACCCCCCACCACACCCCCCCACCCATGATAGGACGGGCCATGCCCTCTTCCTCTAGGCGCGTGATTATTGCTGGTGGGGTGTTCTGATTGTGTGGTGTGCAGGTCTGTTGCTGATGCGAATGTAGGTGCAGATGTGGTGTCGGTGGCGATTAGGAGGTGCACAACATTTACCTCATCAATTGGATGTAGTTGGCGGCGATTGGCTTTTCCCACTCCAAGTTCTCAATTCTGACCACAGTCGCTGTTAATGACTGTAAATTATTATGCTTGATCAGAAATAGTTATTCCTTCAGGGCGGGCTCACCGCTCAATGCGTCAATGAAGGTATCCAGATGAAGATGCGTGACTCCCTCCTGATTAGTGCTGGGGTATGCGCGTGTAACAAGATGTCGGATATGAATTGCTAACTCCAGCAAGGTCTCCACAGCTCGTCTACACATGTTTTTGAGCTGAAGACGACTCGTTTCTCTGAGGGTGGTGTCTCTAAATCTTTCCGACAATGCATTTTCCAGTTCTGTGTATGCGAGGACTTACAATTCTTTGCCCGACAACTTTGCAGCCAGATACTCTCCCATTTGTTGATCCGTCCAACAGTTTGTGCAGCTAATGATCTCGAACTGGCACTTGTAATTGGCCCAGTCATTCTCCCAACTGAATTCGGGAGGGAGAATGACCCAGCCATGGCCATGATATGGTACTATAGGCACGAACACAGATGGCAGTGCTCGGGAGAATGGTGTAAATGCGGATGCTGGTCTGCGTGTTGGTGGTGGTGTTGGTGGTTGTTCTCGCTGTTGCTCTCGCTGATATCGCGTCCATGAAGCTGATTCCCGATGATGATGTTGTGTGTGATACATGGTTCCGCTGAATACTACCCTGTTGTGGGTCTATAGACAGGTGTTGGTCTATAGACTGGTGGAAGCGTTCCGTGTATGTGATGCGGATATTCCATAGGTCGCTGTGACGGGTGTTCTTCATACAGCGGTGGTCCAGGAGATTGACGGGGGTGGTGCGTGCCGTGTGATGAGGTGTTTCTTCTGGTATAATACTGAAAAGGATGTTCCGCATCCCCCAGCTCGTGTGGTGGTACAGATGGATAATAAGGTTACGACATTCTGAGAGGAGATGGTGCATGAGCGGAAGGCCATTGTTCACCTTCTGATGATACGGGTGAACGTAATGGTCATGAAGAATTGGTGTGCCCCCTCATGGTCATGGTCGACCGCGATCTGGCAAAGGTTTGGGTGCCTATCACGGATATCTGACAATGTGATGTATTTGATATGATACATGCGAGTTATCGCGGAAGGTCCCTTCGCTGATGGGCAAATACTCGTGTTGAATCGGTGCTAGTTATTCCGCACCGGGGAAATTTCTAGCATAGTCGGTGAGCAAGCATGCAGTTCTCTCGTCATATTGTAAATATGTGATTTGTGGATTAGCTACCCGCAAAACCCATGGATTCCTTTTGGTACCCGGGTAAATATTTGCAGATGATCTTTTGACACTGTGCAGGTCTTGAATATTCATAGCATCGTCATCATGATACGTCACTGGATATAGGACCAATTATTTGGGTCGCTATAGACAGTGAGTATTTGTGTATACGTCATCGGCAATAGGACCAATTATTCAGGTCGCTATTGGCAGTAAGCGATGGTCTATTTATTTATAGGGCGTTATGACATGATGAGTGGTGTCGAGCTTTTATGTAGTGATTTATTTAAAGCCGTATCGGGATATCCGAATACCACCACTGTTATTATTAGTTATCCATGTTGCTTACTGAAGGTATAAATTATATATTTTATGTGAACATTTACAGAGTTTATAAATGGATGATTATGATCCCTGGTGATGGATAAATTAGTTTAGCTATGTTTGATTTATATTTAATTAAGATTGGTTGCTACAATCAATCTAGTTTTGTCATTTTCATAATCAGGATTTAGATCGGATAAATTAGATAATATTCAACCCACGCAAAGTCATAATCATAGTCATAATTGTTTATGAGAATCGAACTGAATCTTTAACCCTTGGTAGGTTAGAAGCTGGTTCTGTCACTCTAACATAAGTTATAGATACCCCTACGGTAAGACGCTGTTGGATTACGTTCAAGATAGATCTTAAGATGATTTCTGGATACTTAATACAACAAGGTCTTACAAGATGGTTAATTAAGAAGGATATTTACGTGATTCGAAGAAGCAAGTCAGATAGCAGTAATAGAGTATTCAGATCCAGTTATGTGATCTATCACCACGCAGAAATCCCATGATGTATGCATACTTCTGGTAATTATCCAGAATGTACATGACAGGTCAGAGATCACCTAGGCATACGGCATGACGTCTCATAACCATTGGTTATCAAGTCTGAATGTAGTTTCCCAATAGTAAAGTAATCCTGTGAAGTTAATACCTGAATGGTTAACGCTCTTGTCACAACAGAACAATGAGTAAGACTGCCCTATACATTTCTATAAAGATTCTGTTGAATATTTTGAAACTAATTTGGCTGGAAGCTGTTGCGTCAAATAATTTTCAAAATATTCAACATCTTACTGTATCGTTACTTAGAAATTGGGATTTTAGAAATTCAGGATTCAAAGTATATAAAGCAATCCCCAAAATCGTGAGCAGAGGTTAGCTAGAAATGGGCTGGACACAGGTAGGAATGGGTCCCAGTAGTGATCATTCGGGACCCAAAAGTGATTCCGTAACTAGACACTGTCCTGTAACTTTGTGGTTCTTCCTCGAAATCTCGGGACCAGCTTAGGTGGCTACACGAGCAAGTACTCAAGATTCTAGAGTCAGCTAAAGTGGGCAGTAATTTATTATAAGTCCCTGTTGTTGAATACGTACCTGAGTAAGTAGGCCTACATAAATTCGCCTTAATATATTTACTCATAATCAGCTACCAAAAGTGGGAACTTATGGAATATGACAGTAAATAGTGAAGTTGTTCTGAAATTAATAACATATATTCAAAGATTGTGTATGTCTTGTAATAAGTATCTTTAATATCATGCACAGGGTCAGTTTAACAAGCATCCTTGAATGTAGACCCGGTCTCAACCTTCAATCTTCGCGAAGAGCCCTGCTGATTCAGCAATATCTGGTTCAGAGAAATCTCATCAAGTTTCATAAAATAGCAGTCCTTACTCATAAACTCAAAGCGTTTATTCCATTCTGACTCGGGAATTACGAGCGACACACCTTCAATTATACGTGTGGGGAGTTTTTTACAAAATGAGAGAACACGTGCTTGAACCTGCTTAAACCACAGTAATTCCGAAAAAAATCCTCGCCCCTGAGCGGTAACCTTCTTCCAGAATACTTGGTAGAAATGTCTATACAATTCATATTCCACCGAGGCGAGTTGTCGATGTCTCTCTCGAATTGTTTCAGGTATGGTTATAGGGTTTGCCTTTCTTGGCATGCGTACTTTATTATACAGGATATCCGTTATGTCCCAACATAAGGATCGTTTCATAAGCACCAGTGATTCGTCCCAATATTCGTTAATCAACACAAGAGAAAAATCTGTGTCCAATTGTTTAATGTACTTCCGAATAAACGCAGTATCATTCATCTTATTAACTGGAACACCAAAATCATATGCCATTCTCCGGAGAGCGATAGAGCCAGGCTGAAATATCTCTGGTTCATACCTGTCTGGGTCACGGAGATACTCTGTAATATAATATAGATCGTCTCTACCATACATTCCTGTTCTTTCAACAATTGTCTCCCAGTAGATGTTAAAGAACATGTACGATGAGATGAACTGATCAAACGGTTGTCTAACTGAGCCAATATATACAGAATCCTTCGGAAGAATCTTTTTAAATTGCTCTTTATCATAGACAGTATGTTGGCATAGAATATCATATGACTGTCCCTTATTAAGCTTTACAAGGTATTTTTCCCTAAGAGTATCGTGGAATGAAATGTGCCAACATGCGTCAGCAGGTAGTGCCACTGTCAACATGTTAGTCACAGCAAACCGCTGGAAGATATTCGTTATTGTCGTACTTCCGGTTTTATGAACTTTAAGATAAGCGACATGGTTCTGTTTTGCTGTGCATATAGGTTTATAAGTTGAATTAGGCTTCGTTGGCTGAAAGACAAACTTTTTTTTATGTAATGGTTTCGTCAGCATTCTTCGATGTTGGTTATTGGTTTTGGTCGATCTGACACTCTTTTCCTTATGTCGTGATGGACCAGTGGTATGAAGAAGGCCATACAACAGGACGATGATTAAACATAAGCCAATGATAGACGTTATCGCCAGTCTGAAAGAAATACAGTAACATTATCACAATGTGAAACCTTCGATAAGGATCCATCTACTTTTGGAGACAAAAGATAACCAACCATATTAACTTTTTAAACATTGAATTCCAAGGATTTCAGTTACAAGGTGTCACGTAAGCTGTTGAATATTATGAAAATAATTAGACATGAACCTGTTGCTGCCATTTGCAGCAACGGCTCCCAGTCTAATTAGTTTCACAGTAGTCAATAAGATAGTTATTAAATTGTAATGATTTATCGAATTCGTAATTTCTGGTTCACAGGGACAGGGAATCGCATTCTTCTGGCCCCAGAAGCTTTGTACCATAGCAGATGACTTAGAGTAAATGTGTTCTATTCATTTATTGGAATGTGTCTGTCTGTCTTTGGCAAGAAGGCTTCCCGTTTTACACACGTTTGTTTTAATAATAGTCTATTGTGCAGACATTCAAACTTGAAAGTGACATCATCAGAGAGGGTTTCGCGGTTGTCACTCAAGAATATGGTCACTAAAGACCAATAAAACCAATGGTCACTAGATACAGCTGGCCACTAAAGCCATATGTCACTAAAGACAGGTGGTTACTAAAGATAGATGGTCACTAAAGATATATGGTTACTTGAGACAGCTGGTGATTAAAGACGGAAGATCAATAAAAACATATAGTCACGAAAGACATATTGTAGATATCCGGATTCGGATCTGGGGATTTTGAGGAAGTAGCTAGCCTCAAGATTGTTGGTTCCTGTCTTGAGTATTATTTGTATATGACCTCTTGACCTCGCGAGACTGAAGCCCAAATCTTTTGCTAAATCTTTTTAGTAATCTTTTAGATAAGTCCATCTCAGTTATAAATATTTTCGATGTCAAGTCAACCGTCAACGTCATCGTGATATATGTATATTATTTATGAGAAACTGTTTATGTAATATGTGCGTGCGTGCGTGCGTGAGTGAGTGAGTGAGTGAGTGAGTGCGTGCGTGCGTGCGTGAGTGAGTGCGTGCGTGCGTGCGTGCGTGCGCCGCGCGTGCGTGCGTGCGTTTGAACATATACGCATTTAGATTGAAGTTTGAACCTTGTTTATTTATGTAACAAATATCATGTATATAGATGTATGAGTAGGATGACCTAGTCAGGAGCGTGTGATGTGGTAACCTATTTTACGCTGTGGAATAGATATATGTGTAAGCTATGAATAAAGGACGGACGAACGAACAGAAAGGAAGGATAGATTGTAGAAGGAAGAATTAACATTTACCTTAGCAAGTACCAATGCCAATTAATGTGGCGTGAATGAAATGAAATAGTTGAAAGAATTACTTACTGTTTGACGGCAAATCATGGTGAATACGATTCGTAACAACAAATGCAAACTATTTGTTAAAGCGTAACAACAACTGCAAACTATTTGTTAAAACGTAACAACAAACGCAAACTATTTGTTAAAACATAACAACAACGACTGCAAACTATCGTATTACATATTTCATGATGGTGTTATAGAATTTATCCGAAATCCAAGCATGGTTAGTTAGGCCTGTATGTAATACTGGTTTAGTATCACTGAATGAACTTTGATGCTACATATATTAGTGGTGGTATATAAAATGCGGCTGATGATTGACTGCTTCGATGCGGGATTGTTTTAGGAACAATTGTGGCTATTTAAGCAGTCAATGCTCAAGAGCCTTCGGCGAGAAATGATTATTTTGAGAACTTTATGACTGGAAATATCTTGAATAGTGGCAGTGGTTAAATGACCGGTTTGCTAGTATGATGGAACTTTATCAGGTGCTGCTGATTCATGTGCTGCGTGGGCTACGGATTTTCCTGTGACCAGATCCGCAGTACGTGCTCGGTAAGGGAGCACTGGATGATGGGGTTCTGTGGTGCTGTAACCGTCATGTTACCAAAGCCTAAATAGTCAAACCATGTATGAGAGAATCCTAGAGATTTAGATAGAAGCCCGTGGCTGAGCTGTCAAGCTGAAACCAAAACATGAAACTATGCCTGGAATCACAACATCGTGACGTCAGTGTTGGGCAATATCAACAAGATGTTGTGATATATTCTTCAAATCGGGTCCAGTGAGAACTAGTTAGAACTAGTCGAACACACGCATCTTCAGGAGAGTTTGTGGGGATTCTATTGGGTGAGCAATGTGACTCGACCAATCAGAACCCGGACCACTCTATTGCCCTTGTTGTGTAACGTTATTCAGGAACGTCCTTTTATACTATATAAGACAATGTTAACATTGTTCTTGATCACTCAGTCATCCGATGATCCTGAATCAAAAATACTTTGATATAGAATCTGTTCAGGTACAAGTAGTCTTTTAGTATTGCAAAGTTATTATCTGCTATAGGAGATAGATAGATTTATCCTTGTACGACATTATAAGGTCATCAATTACTACCTTATTTCTAAATTCATTGTTATAAGTTCTATTAAAGCTACATCAGTCTTTTTATATGAACGTGTTTCTAGTCTTTATAATTCTAAGCTGCAACGGAGAGAGGAAGTTCACGTCTTTCTTCCGAACCTAAAGAATCTTCAAGTCAGATTGGCCCGTTTTAACCGTAAGTCAAGTTCCCATAGAAGGTGAAAAATCTTCATTGGCTCGGCCTGCCAGGATATTGTTCAGCCTAAAATTTTGGAATCGTTTTACTGCAAGCGACAGCAAGTCAAAAGTGAGTACTACAGAAATATTTTATTGACACTAACATTAGTGAATCAGTCACCACATTCACCAGCAGACAAGTAGTTCAACAGACACAAGATAGTCAGGAAATTTTGCGACATAATCTGTGCCAACACCGAAGTCACGTTATCCACGCACACAGAATTTAGAGCCGATAATTAAATCAAAGTTATGATAGAGATCCCAAACATACACGCCACCAGAAATGAGTACGTCATTAGAGATCCCGAAGCCATCACCCAAATCAACTTTCAAATTTACTATGCCTAGGGGCGAATGCTATCCGGTGCTCCCATTCGAGTGCTATCCGAGTCTGAACTTATCAAAAATCAACTATTCAACGTAGAAGGACCTGGTATAGAATCATATATTGCCACTGCTCAGAATCGAAACGCTTTTATCGATCTCCAAAGAACCCGGAACCGCACCCCTTTATCTGAAAATCGACCAAGGGAAATGGCCCATGTCCAACTAACGACCGCCAATATTGTACAGATCTTCGACAAAATGACTACCGACCTCCAGACAAGCATGAGGGAGTTCACAACTGTCTCGACACAGCAGGAGAACGACCGTATTAAGCGTGACGTACTACGTGATCACGTGCGATCGATTCAGCCATGCGACGGACAGATCCTGGCAGAGGTCCGAGAGTACTTAGAGGTATGTCGGTTCGGCAAGGACACCATGAAACTGAATAGAGCTGGTGATACGGCCTATTTAGCGAGTTGGAAATCAAGGAGACAGTTACACAAGGAAGTGGAGAGTTTCTTATCCACCAAAGACCATAATACAGTGACATTCAAGCACACATTATAAAGTTCTTCGTGTCCGCAAACGAGAACAAAAGGATCAAATGTGAGTTGAACACCATCCGCCAAAAGCCAGGAGAAACAATCAACATGTTCAATAGGAAATTTCGAACCCTATCCGAAACAGCCTACCCTAATGTTAATGAAGACAGCCGCAAGATTGTAGTGCACGTGTACGTGCGAGCTTTATCCAATCCCACCCTTGCACGACAAGTCATTATCAAGGGGAAGACAACTTTGGAGCAAGCAATGTTATTTACCGAGCAACAAAGCAACTTGGACAATCTTCTTGAGGCAATGCATTTATCATGGAGTCATAGAGAAGAGGAAGATATGGAGACAGGCGCAACAGGACAGACACCTACCCGTCTCACACATAATTATTATAAGAAAGTAGATGACAAACTTGCTGAGTTTGGAACAGACGTTAATGAAGAGACAAGACAAAATGGTAAAAGATGTATTTGCAATGATGAAGGGGATACAGAAACAAATTGTGGATTCATTAGCCACATTGCAGACCGTTTCCATCCCATGAGTAGGGTAAGAACATCATGACGTGTTTCCTCTGTGGCCAAGAAGGCCATTCCAAGAAACGGTGTCCGCAAAGGATACAGCAAGGACTGACAAACTGGACCAGATCGAAATGGACCAAGACCCGAACATGTCATCAATGCGGTTTAGTAGGCCACATTTCAAAGAACTGTAATCATGCCCTGGTACAGCAGACATCTACCCATAGACCACCCATGGTATGCTGGAACTGTGGACAAACCGGACACATATCAATGCGGTGCCCTAGCAATCAACTGGCAGGGAAACCAAGCATGCAACATCGACCATCACCTCCTAAGTTCCAACAGGTGGTGAATGTAAGATCCACTTTCAATAATCGGTGTTGGAAGTGCGGCGACCAAAGCCACACAGACTTTCAATGCCCCTATTATGCAATGGGTAAGACGAATGTGAGAACCAATGGCCCCCAGTTTGAGGAGATCAACGCGGCTGAAGAACACAACATGACACTGGCATGGGGTTCCCAAAACCTATGCAGACACACCACAAATCTGCTCCAAGATGACGATGAGTATGAAGACCAAGATGGATTTGTGCTGACTGGTCCAGACACTGACGCGTATGGCAGAAGAATGAAGACCAATGGAGAAGTGGTTGATGGTCACGGTCGCAATAATCCTAATGTGGATTGCTGGTGTGGTGTGGAGAGTGAGAGAGACACCAGGAGGCGCTCTTAAGCTGAAGTGGTCTCAGGTAATGGCTGCCACTCGGGAAATGCCATCGGAGGGAACATGCAACAGACCGGTTCCTGGTCCGACTGTTACTAGATGACACTCTAGGTCGTAGCGTTGATACCAGTAAGCATAGTGTCGATATCTTAGTAGATACTGGTGCTAGTACATCACTTATTAGGAGCGATATTTGGAAAAGTATGCTTGGCTTTAGATGTCTTGGGCGAAACAGATGTCAAATTTCAAGGTGCTATGCCCATACCCGTCATGATACTTAAGAATATAAATCATGAGGGATTAATTGGGGCTGATGCGTTTCATGTGGGTGGAGTGATAATTAATTATAAGAAAAGGGGAAATGGAGTGGCTTGGAAAGACCTATAAATTACACATTCCCTTTAGGCACCAGAATCGATACTATGCTGAAGCCAGTATCACGGAGACGACCAGTTACAAAGTTATTTACAAAGTTCTTAGTGACTATGCTGATAATTTTGATACTGCTCATCCTAAGGAACTTGGTTCAAATCCGTTGGTCGAGTGTATGATCCCTACTGATCACCCTCCCATTAGACAATGTCCATATAGAATGCCATTGTTAAAAGCGCGTGTTGTGCGTGATCAGATCAAGGAAATGCTAGATGCGGGTGTGATTCGGCCGTTTTCATCACCTTGGGTGTCGCCGATTACCTTGGTGCCCAAGGACGGGACAACCCGCTTTTGCATTGACTACAGAAAATTTAATGAGGTAGTACCAAGGGAAATTTTTCCATTGCCAAACATTTCGGATATTTTTGATAGTATGGAAGGTGCTACCCTGTTTTCTATGATGGATTTGAAGTCTAGATATTGGCAGATACCAATGGCCAGCCAAGACATTGAGAAGACAGCATTCGTCTGTTCTGAAGGTCTTTTTGAGTAGACATGTATGCCTTTTGGTTATCGCAACAGTGGAGAAGTTTTTCAGAGGGCAATGAATTCCGTTTTCTGTGGATACGTAAATAAGTTCATGCATGCTTTTGTCGACGATGTCGTCATATTTTCTAGAAATCCTGAAGAGCATGCGTATCATCTAATGCTTGTGATGGAGCATTTACGTGAGCATAATTTACAGATCAAATGGAAGAAGTGTGATTTCGCGAGTAAATCAGTCAATTTGCTTGGTTATCACATCTCTGTGGAAGGAATTTCACCTCAGAAGCAAAAGGTGGAAGTCATTCGTGAAATGGCACCTCCGCAGGATGTTGGTGTAGTCAGGACGATAATAGGGGCTACCAGCTATTATCGTTCCTGCGTACCAGGTTATGTGGAAATAGTGAGGCCACTGATAGAACTGACTAAGAAGTATAAATGGTTCGAGTGGGGAACTGAACAGCAATTAGCCTTTGACAAGTTGAAAGATTTGCTGTGCAGTAGAACTGTGCTGGCATACCCCAATCTGCAAAAGCCGTACCGTTTGTATACTGATGCTTCCTCTTATGCAATAGGCACAATTTTGGTCCAAGAAGATGATCAGGGAACTGAGAAGGTTATTCAGTACGTAAGCAGTACTCTTAAGGACAGCCAGTTGAACTGGCCAGTCATTGAAAAGGAGGCTTACGCTGTGGTCTACGTCCTGAAGAAAGTGTGGCCCTATTTGTTTGGAGCTGAGTTTACCGTGTTTAGAGACCACAAACCTCTTAAGAGTTTGTTTGTGGGAGAGGTGAGAAACATGAAGGTCCAACATTGGGCTGTGCTGATAGCTGAGTATGGGTGCAAGATTGAGTATATCAAAGGTGCCCATAATGTCCGAGCGGACATCTTGTCACATCTGAGACAACCTCAGGAGGCCGCAACATTCGACACTGGGGATTATGTCATCCCTGAGGTAGAAGATGGTATTCTACCACATATACCTCTAGATGTGTTTAGCATACTTTACAAGGAGTTGTGTGTTGAACAACTCAAAGAGTTTCCAGAAATGTTCAAAGAAGTACCTGAAGATTATGTTGTGCATAATGGTGCTCTGTATTGCATGCATGCACCATCAGCATTGGATGCTGAGTACCCTCATCTGGTGTTGCCATCACCATCTCGCAAGCGTGTGTTGGAAAAAGCGCACAGACAAGCGGGTCATCAAGGTTTGCAGAAGACGCTGTGTCTTATTCGGGACTCATTTCTGTGGAAATCTTTGAGAAAAGATGTTATAGAGATGCTGGATCGATGTGCCACATGCCAGGTACACCGCCCTATCACTACCCATCTGAAGTATGCAGAGATGCTGAGGGCTAAGTATCCCGGACAGATAGTGGGCATGGATTTGGTTGGACCGTTTGTAGAGTCAACCAAAGGCAATCAGTATATTCTTATGATAATTGATCATTGTCCTGCGTGGCCAGAAGCCTATCCCATCCCATCAAAGAGTGTGGAGGAAGTTAAAGACAAGTTCTCTAATGAATACTGTTTGAGACACGGTGTCCCGGAGATCTTGGTCACTGACCTGTGGGGGGGGGCGAGTTCAACGAGGGATCGTTGACTGTGTTGTACAATGATTGCGGGATAGATCATTGTAGAACTAGTCTGTACCATCCTCAGACAAATGCTAGGACTGAGCGCTTCAATCACACCCTGAAAGAGTTGATCCAGAAGGGAGTTAATAATCAGGCTCTGGAATTGGAGAATGAGTTAGGTTCTGCATTAATGGTGTACCGTAACACTCGTCATGCTACCACTGGTTTTACTCCGTCTTATCTCACCTACGGCCAGCATGGTATATTGCCTATGGCAATACCCGTAAATGGTTTTCAAGATCTTGGCGATCGTATTACCAGCTTGAATAACGCCTTGATCCATGCCCGCACATCACCCGAAATATCGAGGGCACACCATCGTGAAGCGATCAACAAGCGAGCGAACGCCGCAGAGTTTCGTGTAGGAGACTCAGTAGTAGTGGTGGCGAATGAGACTATGAAGCTCATTACCTGCAATGATCCGGAATATGAAGTCTATTAGATCAATGGCCCTGTGGCCCATATTCGCCATCAGAGATCTGGAAAGATTCGAGTTCTCAATGTGTCCAAGCTCAGAATTGTAGACCCTGAGATATGTTGGGATGGCATTCGAGAACAGCCCATCCATAAGCCAGGCAAAGGAACCGCAGCTAGCCACCCAGCCCTAGGCAAGGAGGCTCTGGAAAAATTGGTTGAGTTCCGTAATGAACCTATACCAACTATTATCCTAATGGGTGAACCTGGTCCTTCGCGATCGGTAGGGCTTCCTGGTCCGTCTAGTGATGTGCCCGCTCAGCATGAAGCACCTGTGCCTGATGTGGTAATGCATGATGAGTAACCCATGCCTGATGAAGATATGGCACAATCGACAGCAATTGACGATGACGCATCGATGACAGATATAACTCTGGACGAATCTAGACACATATTTGGCCGTACGCCAAATTACAAATATGGATTATGTAAGCGTCCGCATAGACCCGATTATTTTACTTCCATAAAAGGAAAACGACCACGCATTGCTGCGGTGAGTCATCCTGTGTCTGATGCGCAATTCATTCGTAATATATCTGCTGTCATTGATCGCTTTGTCTCATTCCACGTGCGAGAAGCAACTCGTTCACATCACACCTATTTAAACTCATTTTATTTTTTTATTTTAGTTTGAATTCGTAATTTGATATCTTTGTTTAGTTTTCCTGTCAGTATGATGATATTATTAGCATTTTTGTCTTTACTCAGTGTCAGTAGAACAACATCGCCTGACATTCAGAAAGTCAAAAATGGTGTATTGATTACTCGACATGTTCCTTTTTCAGTTATTAGAGCCGAGTGGACTATTCTTATTTCTATTTCTGCTCGTCGTTTACCAGCCAAGTTTGATTATCATATTAGGTCCATAGATGAAGTAATTGAAAGTGCTAAGTCAAGAACTGTATTGTCCTCACATGACTCAGTTAGTCTTCTAAATCGACTTTAGTGCATCAAGAATGCAGCTGTGAGTCTATTGACAAATGGTGATTCTTTCCCTAGACAATGACATGGCCTTCTAAATTTTGTAGGTGACATAGCCTCATCTCTGTTTGGAGTAGTAACCAGTGGAGACATAGAAGAATTAAAAGGGATCGTTAAAGTATCTATGTTAAAGGTTAATACGTTAATTCATTACAGTAATCAATTAACGTCTCATGTACGACATCTCTACTCTGACGTTAGTGGTAATAGGGATCAGATCAATGACTTATCAGACATAATACGCAACGTGACTGACGTAATTAATAATTTTACGGCCAGTCAGCAAATTTGGAATCAGCACATGTTTACTTTGGTACGAATAGGCCAGGCGATCGACTCTGTTGAAGGTGTTGCCTATGAGTAGCGCTGAATGACAATGACATTCCAGCGAAGGACGGCATCTCTTGAACTAGGAAGTCCAACTGAGGAGTTGTTTAGTCCTTTAGATTTATCCAATGTAGCTAAACCAATGAATACAGGAGTAAAGTTGATAGATCCTTTTCATTGGTATTATCATAACGTTATTGTGTAGCCCTTGTGGAAGGACCCTGCATCGTTACATTTTATGGCTGTACTTCCGTTGATTGACGACGGAATATATGTAGAACATGGTATCCATTCATAGCCAGTACCACTAAGCACCCTTGGCCATTGCGTTCAAGTTAAATTATCAGTATGCAATATCGGTCTAGATACTCGCACAGGGTGGTATTTTAATCCATCGGCATGTCGGGTTGATAATCGGCGGGTGTGCGAGGGTAATCTATAAATTGATGCTAGCCACATTCCCTGCAGTCAGTATGTTGACCAACACTACCAGTTCTGCGAAGGATTAAGGGTGGGGATAGTGATTAGGTGTTGTTGATGGAGCACAGTTGTTAAATGACCATTCGTACGATGGTCGTTTAACTTTGGTCGGTGGGCATATGTAGATATCCGGATTCGGATCTGAATTTTGAGAAAGTAGCTAGCCTCAAGATTGTTGGTTCCTGTCTTGAGTATTATTTGCATATGACCTCTTGACCTGGCGAGCCCGAAGCACAAATCTTTTGTTAAATCTTTTTAGTAATCTTTTAGATAAGTCCAACTCAGTTATAAATATTTTCGAGGTCACGTCAACGTCATCATGATATACATATATATATATATATATATATATATATATATATATATATATATATATATATATATATATATATATTATTTATGAGAAACCGTTGATGTAGTGTGTGTGTGCGTGCGTGCATGCATGCATGGGTGCGTGTGTGTACATGTGTACATGTGTGTGCGTGTGTGCGTGCGTGCGTGCGTGCGTGCGTGCGTGCGCGTGCGTGAGTGCGTGCGTGCGTGCGTGTATATGTGCATCTGAACATATACGCATTTAGATTGAAGTTTGAACCTTGTTTATTTATGTAACAAATATCATGTATATAGATGTATGAGTAGGATGACCTAGTCAGGAGCGTGTGATGGGGTAACCTATTTTACGATGTACGCTGGAATACGATATATGTGTAAGCTATAAATAAAGGATGGACGAATGAACAGAAAGGAAGGATAGATTGTAGTAGGAAGAATGAACATTTACCTTAGCAATGGTGTGGGTCTATAGTGAAGATAGCAAGTGGCAATGCTAATTAATGCGGTGTCAATGAAATGAAATAGATGAAAGAATTACTTACTATTTGACCGCAAATCATGGTGAATACAATTTGTAACAACAAATGCAAACTATTTGTTAAAGCGTAACAACAACTGCAAACTATTTGTTAAAATGTAACAACAAAAGCAAACTATTTGTTAAAACGTAACAACGACTGCAAACTATCGTATTATGTATTTCATGATGGTGTTATAGAATTTATCCGAAATCCAAGCATGGTTAGTTAGGCCTGTATGTAATACTGGTTTTGTATCACTGAATGAACTTTGATGCTACGTATATTAGCGGTGGTATATAAAATGTGGCTGATGATTGACTGCTTCGATGCGGGATTGTTTTAGGAACAATTGTGGATATTTAAGCAGTCAATGCTCAACAGCGTTCAGCGAGAAATGATTATGTTGAGAACTTTATGACTGGAAATATCTTGAATAGTGGCAGTGGTTAAATGACCGGTTTGCTAGTATGATGGAACTTTATCAGGTGCTGCTGACTCAAGTGCTGCATGGGCTACGGATTTTCCCGTGACCAGATCCGCAGTACGTGCTAGGTCAGGGAGCACTGGATCATGGGGTTCTGTGGTGCTGTAACCGTCATGTTACCAAAGCCTAAATAGACATACCATGTATGAGAGAATCTTAGAGATTTAGATAGAATCCCGTGACTGAGCTGTCAAGCTGAAACCAAAACATGAAACTATGCCTGGAATCACAACATCGTGACGTCAGTGTTGGGCAATATCAACAAGATGTTGTGATATATCCTTCAAATCGGGTCCAGTGAGAACTAGTTAGAACTAGTCGAACACACGCATCTTCAGGAGAGTTTGTGGGGATTCTATTGGGTGAGCAATGTGGCTCGACCAATCAGAACCCGGACCAACTCTTTTGCCCTTGTTGTACTTATACTTATCATATACTACCTTGATAGGCCACTTAGCCTGTAGGTAGATAATACAGTAAATGCATTGCACCTTATAAGTTTCCAAGATAGGCAATGTTTACTGCAGAGCACCTGTTGTGCATAGGTTCTTGTATATACCAAAAGGTAGTCCAATATATATCTAATTGTGTAACGTTATTCAGGAACGTCTTTTTATACTATATATGATCACTCAGTCATCCGATGATCCTGAATCTCAGAAATACTTTGATATAGAATCTGTTCAGTTACAAGTAGTCTTTTAGTATTGCAAAGTTATTATCTGCTATAGGAGATAGATAGATGTATCCTTGTACGACATTATAAGGTCATCAATTACTACCTTATTTCTAAATTCATTGTCATAAGTTTTATTAAAGTTGCATCAGTCTTTTTATACGAACGTGTTTCTAGTCTTTATAATTCTAAGCTACATCGGAGAAAGGAAGTTCACGTCTTTCTTTGGAACCTAAAGAATCTTCAAGTCAGATTGGCCCGTTTTAACCGTAAGTCAAGTTCCCGTAGAAGGTGAAAAATCTTCAATATAATTACAAAAGACAGTTGCTCAATAAAGACAGGTGATCAAAACAGGTGGTCACTACAGACATATGATTACTGAATATGGATGTTCACTAAAGACAGATGATCACTAAAGGCAGATGCTCACTAAAGACATATAGTCACAAAAGACATAGGATTACAAAAGACAGTTGATCACTAAAGACAGATGATCACTAAAGACAGATAATCACTATAGACAGATGATTACTAAATATGGATGATCCCCAAAGACAGATACTCACTAAAGACAGATGCTCACTAAAGACATATGCTCAGTAAAGACATATGGTCACGAAAAACATATGATTACAAAGGACAGTTGATCACTAAAGACAGATAATCACTAAAGACAGATAATCACGATAGACAGTTAATTACTAAATATGGATGATCCCCAAAGACAGATGCTCACTAAAGACAGATTGAAGCATTTCTGGTATTTCTTCTGCTTAGAAATGGATGTCTATTGAATCCAGCTGCGTCTGCGCTCGCTCCTAATAACAATCAACACTGTAGATGGCTCGCCTTCTCGATGGTAATGAAGAATATGTACCATGCATATCAGGGCCTGTCCTAAATTCATCTTTCTAGAGTGTCCACTCATCATATGACGTCATAATGAACAGCGTGATGTGTACAGTGACATCATAATGAATGACGTCATTACTGACGTCGATAAGTACGTCACGAACGCATATTTGAAGATGGTCTATGCGTTGTTGTACAAATTGTTTGCTTTTACTATTTAATAAAATATTCTGTTGAATATTTTGAAACTAATTTGACTGGGCGCTGTTGCTGCAATAGGCAGCAGCAACAGCACCCAGTCAAATTAGTTTCAAAATATTCAACAGCTTCCCTGTATAGTTTTCAGGAAATTGATAGCTAGAGCATTTGTGGATCGATCAATCTCAACACGGCGAGGTGTGTGTGGAGCTTAGCTAGTGATGGGCTAAAAATGGAAAGGTCCATTATCTATCTGACTGGTGCCCACACCAGGCAAGGAGAGCGTTGATCTCCCTTGCCTACAACTACTAATGAACAACTGGAACATTTATCTGTAACGAAGTACTTTTATCAACCTATAACACAGGATTAAATTTACAGACAAGAGTGTCAATTAAATGTGCTTCATATAAATGCACAGAGCATCTATCAAATCCTTATTGAAAATTCCTACTCAATTTCTACAACGTACGATGGTGACATGCCATCAAAGAAGAACAATGCGGAAGAGAGGCCGCACTGCTTCTACAGCTGCTTATCCACTCCTCCCCAAATCACCAGTTTCACGTTTGGAGGGAAACAAATACGCCCTTAACCAATCATCGCCATGGTTTCCTTTCTTTACTACGTAACGCTACTGATTCTGTAACGGCTACAGATAGTGATCATGCTCCAAAACCTATTGTTATCCCATTGGTCAGAATCCCAGTCATTGATTTGTCAATCCACATCATGTTTCGAATTTCCAGTGGTTCAATTCCAATGTGTTGGCGCTAGGGGCGGTCGTTAAAACAACATGATACTAATGAGGCGATAGGGACGGTTGTTAAAACAACATGAAACTCATTACGTAAGGATTTTTCACGCCTTCGTTACGTAACAAGTTTTATTTTGTTTTAACAACCGTATCTGTCGTCTCTCTTCTACTAACATATACATACATAAACATTCATTGCCCAGAGGTATACAATAGAAACAAGGGGGTGATAGATTCCAGAGATAACATTGATGTGATCTATTCAATTTTATGAAGTCATTCGATACAGTATCGCACAAAAGTCTCCTGAGAAAGCTTAGCGGATTCGGAATAACTGGGAGAGTGCGCAAGTGGACAGAGACCTTCATACACGTATTTGTCCCTGGAGTCTGGAAATGAAGGAGATGCCTTCTGAAAGCATCTAGATTTTAAGATTTTCTGGGAGACAACCCGTGACACCCACCACCACCACCACCACCACACCCACCCCTTGTTTGACATTCAGGAGGGCGAGCCCTTCAAATACTTACTGCATGGGTGCCCTGGTTGCCCTTGCTATGCCACTGATCTAAGGACCTGAAAATCGTATTAAAATGTCTAATCTATTGGCCTACCTAAGGTGTTTTCGTTTCACACTTGATGTCTGGTGCACCTGGTAACTGCTCTGACAGGTCAGTTTTCTATAGAAAACTCGAATATATTTTGAGGGTGTAGTGGCGTAGTCATACAGACTGGTCTTGTCTCTCTGCTTGCAACGTCGTTCTTCATCATCCTTAGCTAATAATACGATGTCCATAGCTGTGGTAAAATTCTGAAATCAAAGTCGAGAAAAGAATGTACATAAAGAGGATTTGATCACATGCATGTGCAGGTGTAAGTGTGATTAATGACACGTTTATCATGGGCGTTCTGGGGATTGTCTTTGAGGCGCTAAGGCCGTGTTCTCACTAGAGATTTAACCGGAGTAATATCATACTGAAGTATGGCGTTATTCCCGATAAACTCTCGAGCGAGAATACGGCATAAGAAGGCATTTCCTTCATTCCAAGTTTTAAACAATATTAGTATTACTTATTTACTACTGGCGGGGTGTGGGGTGCATGGAAGCTGGGAGAAAACGGTATTGCAACCTCAAGTTATGAGGACACGATATTAGAGTTTTAGGTTAGGCAATAACTTATCACACACACACACACACACCCGCGTGAACCTTTTTCCCCTCATAATTCTCGCTTTCCCGAACGAATAGTTTAGTTAATAAACCTAACATCTGCATAATCGAATCACCCAGGTTAACGTTAATATATTTTTAACGTCAACGAGGCGTATAAAAAATTATTACAGATTTCAGGTTATATTAGCGCAATATACCGGTCAGACAAGCCGTCTACCTGACTATACGCAAAAGCAACTCTAAACGGTCAAAAGCAATTTACGGTCCCTGGTGTAGCGGAAAATGCTTTAGCGCACCTAAACGCCCAGGTTTCACAATCACTTTATGCCCACTGGAAATCATCCTACGATGCAGGTTACTCGCATGTGTTACAATTTGAGCCTAAATCGTTATACCGCCTGCAGTGCCCGGTCGAATTAGTTTCAAAATATTCGCCAGAAAGTTTTAGTAATATAGTAAAGTCCTGCAATTACAGTTTGCTCACCCAGAATTGGATGTTTTAATATATTAATAAAACGTTATATCAAATATTTTAAAACTAATCCGAATGGAGGGTGTCGGCACCACCTACTACTTGGAGGAGGGGGGAATGTCCATACGCGTGCGAGGAATAAACCTGCAGTTGGCCCGAATTGGATGGTTTTTTTCTATATTAATAAAACGTCCTGGCAAATATTTTGAGACTAATTCGATTGTTCTTTGTATCAGTTATAACGTTTCGGGAAAATGCACGTACACACACACACACACGCACCCAGTATGAACGAGGTATAGATAGCAGTTTGGTAAGAATTGGATGTTTCTTACAATTAATAAGTATTCTGTTGAATATTTTGAAACTAATTCGACTGTTGAGAGAATATCGACCGCATGTGCGTACACTGACTACACTCCCCATATGACGAATGGTTATATTTTTTAAATGGTGCGAACAACTGTAGGGGTTATCCATAATGAAAACAGCAGTAGAGCCAGTGGCTCTCTATCGAGATTAACTCTTTAACGGACACATGGATCCAAAACTGATTCAACAGTGGGAAGTTTTCAAAATGAGAGCTTTCTCGGACAGCAAATGGCGATTTTTCTATGAGAACCTCGTATCAATTCCGGGGTTAAAGTGTTAATAATGATATTCACGATGGGGTACATCGCGAGGGCTTAATGTTCCCGAACCCTTCAACATCTCTCTCTCTCTCTCTCTCTCTCTCTCTCTCTCTCTCTCTCTCTCTCTCTCTCTCTCTCTCTCTCCCTCCCTCCCTCCCTTCCTCTTCCCATCCCTCCCTTCCTCTTCCCATCTCTCCCTCCCTCTTTCTCTCTCTCCCTCTGCCCCTCTCCCTCCCTGCCTGCCTGCCTGTATGCCTGCCTGCCGGCTGGCCGGCCTCCCTCCCCTCCCATCCTCCCCCCCCCTCTCCCTCTCTCTCTCTCTCTCTCTCTCTCTCTCTAGCTCTCTCTCTAGCTCTCTCTCTCTCTCTCTCTCTCTCTCTCTCTCTCTCTCTCTCTCTCTCTCTCTCTCTCTCTCTCCATCCCTCCTACCCCTCTCGCTTTTATTATATCATCGCCCAAACCATTCCTTCCCACCTACTGCTGACAACAGTCAAATTAGTTTCAAAATATGCAGCAGCTTTAAAGAGAGTGTGGAACTCATGATGGCGAAAAACAAAATTCTGAATTGATCTTGAGATTTGTTCAATTGCCGACCCAAGAACAGACTAATTTTGAAAATGTATCACTGAATTGACTGGCTCGATATCCATGCCAGTCATTCGAGTAACATAATTTCAACAATAATCTTATCGTGTTCTGCAAATTGAGGTTTTTTTTAGAACAATGAAATGTTCATGAACAAATTTGAGGTTGCATACATGTTGTGTAAATGCAAAAACCATGTAATATATGACAATAAATAAGCTTGAATCTTGATGGTTAAAATAGGCTTAGGATACAGGCAGCAGATAGGTAATTCTGCAAGGGGTGTAACCTTTAAAATAATAACTATTAATTTTAAATCTATTAGGCAAGGGAGGTAACTTTTAAGATAATAAGTAATATTTAATTTTAAAATCTATTAAGGCCTACAATATTATATATTTGTACGATTTTCAAGCTAACATCAAAGGCTGTGTGTCCTTCCATGACAAAGTGTCATTTCTGAATGACTACTTTTATCATAATTTCTTCATTTAGTGGTTAGTCCTACAAACTATTAATAGATACGGACTTATCCAATAGAAGACAATGTGTGCTGTATGACGGCATATGATCTGACACCAGATATTTAACCTGTGGAGTTCCTCAATTATCCATCCTTGTGACTTATTATATTTGAATGACTGGTGTCATCGATAACTCAACCCATATATGCCACCGGACGCAGTTAAAACACTCTAACGCACACCAATATTACCACACATCACATAATACAACTTAATTTGGAGCAACACACACACAATTAACAAGACTACAAAAAGGTGCTGAAAACTATTTTCCATACCAGCAAAGGACCTTGATATCTTCAAATCAGAAAATGTACTAAAACTCAAAGATATTGTGATTTAACAACTGTACATCATACCAAGACAATACAATAACGACCTACCTACAACTTTATACAAGCTATTCAAACACAACACAGAAGTCTACTCACACAACACAAGACAAAACATAACCTACCCAGACAACGCATGCAAATAGAATTAGGTAGACAAAGAATATCACACACTACTACTAATCGTTGGAATGATACAGAAGATGAAACAAGAACACAAATGAGCACACTAAAATCACATAAGAAATTAATAGAGAAACCATATAATACACAGGTGCCGACAACAATAATTGCCACTAATCTGTATATGTTATTTCTATTTTATAGTGTCACATAGTACACTGAATACATGTGTACATAATGGGGCTGAGACATCATCATCATAAATTGTATTGTGTCTAGGTAGGCAGTACTGCTGCCATTGATGCACGTTGCTTCATGGGGAACAAAGCTTTCCAGTCCTTCTGGAAGCTATGGATTAGTATATCAAAGATGCCATTGATAAAAAGGCTACGTTTATACAATGCAACCTGCGTATCCTTGATGCTGTATAACTGTAGCTCGATGCCTGCCACCACAAATTGCCTATACACCATCACTGGACACCGATGACCAGACAGCATAATTTCCAACGATACAGTATACAAGATGTGTAATACGTCGCCACTGTGTGTAAAAGTCGCTTAGCAAAGATGTTTGGCCATGTGCTAAGGATGCCAGACGAGACACCAACGCAGAGAGCCTTGGAATTCACCCTACTCAGAGCCAGCAAATACAAAGCCAGGAGAGGACATCATTGCATAAATCTGCTAAGCGTGCTACGAGGTGCCCTCAAGAAAGCAGGACTCGGTACACTCAAGTCAAGAATCGACCTGAGGAAGCTTATGATTTCGGCTGAGGACAAGACACAGTGGGCAAAAGTGAAGAAGGACTGATTGCAGCTGTAGGATGTTTCTACTACTACAGCCGCAGAATATAGTAATCATACATATCTAGGTATACTGCCTCAGCCCTGGTTGAATCGTCTAATAATGGTGTCTCTGTTTATAATGTGCTTTAATGTAGGGTTCATCAATTATAGGCCTGGCCTTCGACAGACTGAGCATAGTCAAATGTAAAGCATTTATTGCTCATGAAATAAATAACTTTTGAATCTTGAATCTTGGTATCCCTTTCCAAGAATTTAATTTTCTAGCTATTTTTGGACAAATTAACAAGAATTATCCAGTGCATGGAAGGTAAGTCCTGCGTAGCTACACATATTTCTTGCATTAGAAATATTGTTTATCAATACTTCTTAATAATTTTCGACAGAGGAATTAGTTTGCGATACAAATATTACAATAGCTTGTGAAGCATTTATTACATTGGCGCTCTGTAAATGGTGCCTGAAAGAGAATTTGGCCCAGAATCAGATAGAATAAACCAGGATACGATCCACTCAGAAGTGCATGCTTTATCTGTGAATCACTGAAACAGAGCACAATTTGCTTATTATCCAAAGCAGCTTAACATATCTCAATCTAGAGCTTGCATACATTTAGAAAATCATTTCAGGATTCATGAATATAAAAAGTTACGAAAATCTACCAATAATTGCGTCATTTATTAGCAAATCCATTTCTCATACATTTACTCTGCAAGCCTTAGCTCGTGATATGAAAATCGCGATATCTCGCGAACCGTTCATGATATCGGAGTTCTGTAAACGTTGTCTGAACGGGAGTTCGGCACCGAATTATGCAAAATATACGTAAGAGAAATCTGTCCACATTTGCGGAATGTAGGCCTATAGGCGAATCGCAGAAATAGATAACAGTGAGCATATTTGCAATAAATGAAAGGTTAATATATGTTTGCTGATTTTATAGTATTAATCAATAGTAGAATAGGGTCTCTAGATATGTGCCAAATGTCACCCATGTGACAGACATAGAAAATGAATTAGTGATACCAAAAATAGTGCATATGCAGCATTTTCTGAAAACCCAGTCATTGGACAGAAAAAAATATTTTGGGTCACTACGCGGGTCAACAGACGCTAGAAACGTGTTAAGTTTCAAGACGATCAGGTAACAACTCTACGAGCCGTCGCTGTCCGAATATCCTTGCAATACATTTCCTATGGGACATGTTGGACGCGGAAATTCCGATTTCAGAAAGGTTGATATGGTCACTAACGATTTTATTTTAATAATCAATAGTAGAATAATCCATGTAAGTATATGCTTAATTTCAACCATCTGACAGCCCTAGAAATATTAATTATATTGATTAAAAATAAATTGTGCTTATGCAGCATTTAAAAAAAATCGGTCTCCTGACCAAAAAAGTGTGTGGTCAACATGTGAGTCAAGAGAATCCTGAGTGCAGCGGCATTTAGCAATAGGTGTCAGGGTCCTGGGATTCCCCCCAAAATATTGAAGATAAGTCTTTTGTATACTAGATAAGGATTGTTATGCATACCGTAAACCGTTAAAATTAATATCAAATTCCTTATTGGTCGCGGCGCCGTTGGCTAATGGGTGCGTCGATATCAAATTCGATATTGGCGCGTCGCAAGTATATAATATATACTATAAATGTTGATACTCTAGACATGTCACATGTCCGTTGATCTGTAGATACACCGCCGTATATACAAATGACAACGAAGCGAATCACCAAAATTATTATATTGAACTGATATATTGTTGAAAGATTAGTGATGATGTCTAGTTGGATTACAGACCAGAAAAGTGCGTGTACGAATCCATAGTCCGGGCCTGCTCTGACTCTCAGGCGACCATGTGATGGATATTAGGACATGCTTAGCGGAGGGCGCAAGCCATTTGGTCTGCATGGGAAACTATCACGGGGCCTGTCGAGATAGGAGTCAGACTAGGACAAGTGAATTAAAGAGGGTGATTATTAAAAGGTAACCGAATGATCGTAAAAGTTAAATCCATATAGTAGGTAATATGTTAAAATTAATTCATTTATCACGTTACATGATTATATATGTCAGGGCTGAGTATGTAGCCTACATATAAACGGTAATTGTCGAAACACCATATGTCACATGGGGACATTGGAGTAATAAAAACTGAACTGAACAGACACATCATGACGTAAAGCCGTCGTCCAGGCAACCATTCGAGTGTAGCACGGGTCGACCGGATGGGTTCTGACCGGCCCAGCTAAGCTGGGTACGGGACGGCTGTTCCGGATTCGCTCCAAGCACCACCACCCCCCCCCCCCCGAGTAGGATAGTACGCGTATATAAGCCCTATGAGAACGTTAGAACAGGTAGTGCGCATGCGCGCGCGTCAGAGCTTCCTTGACAACACATGTCGGAATTGGGAGAAAGTGAATGCCTATAATGTACCGAGTTGGTAATTCCTTAAATCATACTATTCTCGTTGTTCTTGGTACCGATCAGGAGCAGAATAAAACTAGGATCACATAACTGTTTACCATTTTAAAATCGGATCAGAAATGGCCGAGTTATCAACGAAACTCCCGTTAAATTATTTACAAAATATTGCTTTTGATGTCATAATCGCGTGTATGCATAAACTGAATGGGGAATGTGCTGTTGACGTGATGGCCACGCCACCACTTCTAGCTGCACGCTGATTGGCTACAGCTCGCCCACTGATTGGCTGAAGCTCCTGCCTCTGACGTCACGAGTAGTATAAAAGGGACGAAAAACTGAAGATCAGGAGCATCACCCGCGTGGAAGCCGACCCGTCAGGAAGACTGCTGCTGGACCAACGCGGGCCAGACGCGGGACAACTGCAGGCCGACGGTGATTCCATTGATCATATAGCGCGGTGACATTCGGAATTGAGTTCTCCTGCGCCGGTGGGCAGTTTTCACACTTTCCGCGTTACAACAATTTTGGATGCCCCCGGATGGCCATCAGGGAGCAAAATAATTTAAAGTAATAACTGCCGAATCCGGACTTTCCTAGGGAGTTGTCTGCGAATATGGACTTGCGAGCCCGATGTAATTCTACGGGATATAGAACTGATGGTGATTCTTGGTGGATAACTCACCGGATCTTCCGACCACGCTGAAATGTGGATTCAAACCTCCGCGTTGCATGTAGGGTTGCACGATTATTCATTTTTCATAATCGCGATCATTTAAGAAAAATAATCGCGACCATACGATTAATCATGAACTATATTAACCACGTCAATGCTGCTTAGAGGACATTATTATGCTACTGCAGATTGTAGGATTATGGGTTAGGCACATGGGTATACATACATGGACAAAATACGCCAGTTGCTGATTGCAAACAAAGGAATGTATCAAGATTTTTCTAGACGGAAAACGGAAGGTACCGTGTTTCGTTTAATTGTAGCCTATGCTCTAATAGAAGTCCACCCTTTAACTTTGACATATGAGCTCCAATGATTTCTTAGCAGTTTCAAAACGGCAAAACTCTGTATTAGAGGCCCACCCCTAACTCAGCAGATAATTTGTAAGAATAGCGTGTATAATAATAACAATCGTGTCACAGGGTGTGTCTACTTCAGACCGATCTCTGCCCTGATACATTTCCGGCCCCTCTAGAAGTCAATACAGGCCTCGGATTTGTAAATCTCGACCACCTATTAGATTAATACTAATAGTAGACCACGTATGTTCAAGATATAATAAAGTTTATTCCACACTTTTGTAGTTAAAATGCGCTTAAAACAGTCTTGGCGTGATTAAATAGCTTCCTTATAAATATATTTTAAGACCAAATCTATGTACCAAACAAGTACGGGAGAAAATGTGCATCAATTTTGTAACGCCGATCAACATTAAATGACCCAAATTGAATTATTACGAGCGCCAATATAGCCGGCTTCTTAAGTTGGCGAGCCAGCGGCTCTTTTGAGATGGGAGGCGGCGTGTTCTCGCGAGATACTATACGCTAACGGGAGTTTATCAAATGGGTACACGTTATTCAGATCAGTGTTCCTATTGTGCAATGATAATATATAGAAATTCCCGAGTTCCGAGTCCCTGATTCCGGAATATTTATATCCGAGTACTCGCTCTAAAATAAACTCTTCAATTGGAGGCGAATCACGTGATTTGTATTTTTTTTCGCGACGCCATTTTATATCAAATTGTGGATTAATTTTGATGTATAAACGACCTTTATTAAAGGATACGCAATATTTAGGCTCTCAAATCAAATAATTTCACTTCCCCGGTGATGTTTTGAGGTATACATTAAACATAGGCGTAGGCGGTGAGAATTTTTAAGTGAGAAAATGCGTTGAATTTCCGTGATATCAGTTCTAGAACTTTTTTGTGAAAACCGTTAACGCATAGCTATTCAGAGAATGGGGAACGCGGGATAAGCGTGTGTGATTACAACAACAATGACAAATAGCGACCAAGTGAACAATCTTTATTCATCTAAAACTAATCATGAGTTGATACAAACAAATCAGTTATTTATTTATTTAGTTTATTTAATCATGGAAACAAACATCCGGCTATCAGCCGAATGATAACGCGAGCAGTTTCACAAGTGTAATAGTGTCTTGACAAAAATTTCAACATGGCGATTATACGATTATTTCATTTTATAATTGTCCACGATGATTTTGAATTATATAATCGCGATTAATCGAATAATCGAAAGATCGTGCAACCCTAGTTGCATGTGATAATTAACTTTTAGACCAGAGTCTGGTGAGACTTTGCTCGGTGCGCCGCAAGAGCTATGCGACGTATCCCACACCATGTACCCAATTATTGTACTTGCATAATTAATCATAACATTAGCCCTATATGTTAATGGGCAACCTTCAACTTCCACACCGCCGTCGCCGGACAGAAACTTTACAACAAACTGTTCAAATCATGTATCAGTTAAATGACTATCTAATGGACATCTTATTATCGGTTCTTTCTCACTATCATGAGAATGTGCCATATCAATATCTGCTTGCGGAAACATGTTTGCAGAAAGCTGTTTGCGGAAACCTGCCTGCAGAAATCTTCCCTGGATTACAGATCGTGCCATCTCGTGCTATTTGCATATTAGTGCCTCAATTTCAGTGGCTTGTGAACTTTCACCATACCAATGACCAATAGGTACTCAAGTGGCTAAAATACTATTGTATACTTCATTATTTCCGTATATGGTACTGATGCCTAATAGGTACCTTACCGGTCCTTATGACCGCAATTTTATACTTTCCGTTTATGTGAATGTTATCCTTATTTACTGTGGGTGCTCCCAACTAACAGCACCATAAGGTCCAATGACCTGTGATATATATTGTTTCATTGTATTAATTAATTGTACATATGGCAAGTAGCCATTCTAGTTACTATGTTTTGCTTATTTATAGAAACTCTAGAACACAGTATGCTAGGTAATACCATACAACAACATATATATCCGCATCACTTCTCCCCTAGCATCAATTTTACACTGAGGTCGCTGATCATGCTCTAATTTTTTTAGCCTGACATGTTACTGACTAAACCTGGCTATTTTAGCTAAATAGGATAGGTTTAAAGTGGTTAGGGACAATTTCTCCACAAGAGACGCATAGTGTACACCTCTTTCCCGGATGTAGTGGATATATAACATCAGGCACCAGCTAGGTTGTGTAAAATTGGCCAATTACCTTAGGGCCTCTTATAGATATCGAGTTATTGACTCTTTCCATGATCCACCAGCCGCAAGGCTTAATAATTGTTTGGATTCCCTATTGACATGATAGCATGATCCGCCAATGGGAAAGTATCGGAGGTTTTTGAGTGGTGATAACTACAGTGCCGATTTACATACATCTCCCCCCTCTATCTTCGGATACTAGTTAGTTAGATACCCCCGCCAATGTAGGAAGCACTGCGAAAAGAAATAATATTATATGATACCGGCCCACAGTGCATCTCTGGGCATTCTGGAACTTAACCCTAATGACAGGTAAACGTTAATTCTGTAGCATGCGGTGACGGCTGAGATGCAGATCTCCATCCAATTCGTTGTAGTGTCCGGGTGAGGTCTTGGAACCCACCACGCCCTTACGGGAAGGACACTAGCAGTGGATATCCCTCTCTTTATCCCCATAAATAACATGGCGCTTTCTAAAACTTGCTTCGGTGAAATGTAAAACGTGTCTAGTGATGTTATATGTGGTTGCAGGACAGTAGTGACTGGATTGTTATTTGATTCTGGAGCTACTGCTCCGCAACATGTACACACGCTATCTTTCGGGGGTAGATGCTATGCATGGCGACCCACGGGAAGCTGAGCATCTTCGCCTATTAGATAAATGTATCTAAAGTTAGGTAGGAATCCCTACCACTTGTGGCCAATGCTTGTATTCGTTTCTAATAACTAAATGGTAGGCTAGAACGTAGTGGCAACTACCAATGCAGTAACTTTGGACCTACATAGGACGGTGACTTGTAAATTCTTCGGAAATCATTCGTCCCATCTTCAAGTAAACCAGTGTGCATCCCATTAATTATGGTTTCACTAGGATTGACCACTGCACATTTTCTGTTTGAACAAAAGAGTGGCCCTTTTTGCCAACTCTTTTGCTACGCTTCGGCATTGAAGGCACTGTCCTCTCACAACAACATTTGTGTGTGCATGCGTGCGTGTGCGCGCGTGCGCATGCGTGTGCATGTGTGTGTGTGTGTGTGTGTGTGTGTGTGTGTGTGTGTGTGTGTGTGTGTGTGTGTGTGTGTGTGTGTTTGTGTGTGTGTGTGTGTGATACCTGTGCGGATTTACCGATCTCTGTGGTACCGTCGACGAAACCACGTAGAAAGAACACAGGATGGCTCTATGGTCTGTATTATTTGCTCATTACTATCAAACGAGTGATATTGTTTGTATATATTAATTTGAGACTGTTTAATTATTATCATCTTGTCCATGTTCCTAAATTACATAATCATCATACTGGTGACACTAATAGTTGGGACGAGACCGTGTGGTTTAATCTCAGTGGCAATGTTCCACTGGCTCTAGAGGTCGGTCTTTGTACTTTTCGGAGAGACGCGATAGGGGATCCGCAACCCGAGATCCGCAGCTAACCAGCCCTCCCACGCATCATGTATATGCGGTGCAATGGAGTGGAGCGACATGGCGGACCAGTGCATACCCCCACGAGCTACAACTGGCACCCGATGTGGGGCTTGAACCAGAAGTGAACCCACACCAACTCTCAACACACGCAACTTTCAGTCTCATTCATCGGACAGTCAGCTCTCCCCAGACATGGAAGTAGCATCATATGACAGACGAACTACTTGCATGCTCACCGACAATGTAACTAATTTCCCCAGTGCAGAACGACCAGCACCTCCTTTACATGAGTTTTCACTGATCAGCGAGGGGGACATTCCGCGATGCCTCGCAGGCGGGAACTCAATTTATAACCTTATCAGATATCCATGATAGGCACACACCATCTATGCCAGATCGCGGACGATTATGACACAGAACCTTATGAGGGCAAACATCCTTTACGACCATTTTGTTCGCAAACGTCATCAATACGTCGGAAGACCAACACATCATGCACATCATCTCCGTCAGTCACCTGCACCACCACTGTACAAGGAACATCCATCACAACTACCAGCAGAACTTCCTCGTTGTCTACATAACACGCCTCCACCAGTCTATAGACCAACACCTGTCTATGGACCTGCATCAGGGTGGTATTTAGCGGAACCTACATATCATGCATGGCACCAACGTCGGGAAACGCCTTCATGGACAAGGTATCATCATAATCATCAGGGACATCCACAGTATACACCACTAACACCACCACCAACAACAACACGCAGAACAGCATCCATGTTTTCATCAGTCTCCCAAGCACTGCCACCTGGATTCGCATCAATCACTTCGCCACGTGGATATGGCTGGATCATTCTCTCCCCTATTGAACCAGCCCCAGGGAACCAGCACAACAACAGCAATAGGCAAAACATGCACGATAGGTTTAGAAGAGATCACTAAAAAAATCTCAGCACTTACCAACTTAATCACCACCCTCAGCACAACAGTAGCCACGCAATCCACAATACGACCAGCAACCACAATAATTTCCGCACCACCACCAAACATATGTTTTGGATGTGGTCAGCCGGGCCACTGGAAAGAGCGATGTCCTAATCACCCTCCATCAACAACCCTGACCGCTGACCGGCGAACCCCGCAGCCTGAGACACCATCAAATTAACAAGGGCACCGATTACAGAGTCACCTCTGTGTCCATTCTCACAACCCGGCTCAAGTGCGTCCTCTGAACGACAATGTCAGGTGGCCCGCACTACTATTCATTCTCCTACCACATCATGCATATATACGCACCCACCTTGTTATATGTCGATGCAAACAATGCACACAACATCCGCAGCACTGACATCTCCTGCCGGAAATTTTTTGTCATGAGTGGAATCTACTGGAATGTTATAGTGACCTGAAAGTTTTACTTCAATCTTGTTGAAACTGTGTTCGGGATAATGCCAATTTTTAATATCGCTAATACGTGTGCTAGCAATTTCCAGAAAACTATATGGATAAGCTGTTGTATAATTTGAAAGTAAATTGACTAGACGATGTTACTGCTTATGGCGGCAACAATGCCCAGTCATTTTAGTTTCAAATTATTCTACATACTGTTTATTAAATAGTAAAGACATACAATTCGTACAACTTGACAGTCTATAAAGCGATTATAGCGGAATATCCGATTGCCTGCAGCGGGCTAATGGATCTTTCCATTTTTAGCTATACCCCAACCAGCTCTAGCTAAGCTCCACCCACAGCTTGACCGTGTTGGGATCGATTGATCTCTGAACTCCCTGGCTGGCAATTTCCAGAAAACTATAAGTGTAAGCTGTTGAATATTTTCAAACTAATTTAACTGAGCGATGTTACTGATCACAGAGGCAATTTTAACTGAAAAAACCCTGAAAGAATCATCGCCTCTAACCCATTCAACACCCATGAGTCAACTTAGGCTGGAATTTTTTACCAATATTGTGTGGCCGCTCGAGGCTCGTTAAAAATGTAATAAGTTGTTGTTATTAATCTAACTCGATTGAAAATTGATTCGCTGAACTTTGTACGACTCTGTAATAACTAATCGATTGTCTTTACGTGATAGATTGACCATTTACCATTAATCTCCCATGCTTAAATGAGTTTCCAGAGTCAGAAAAAAAGACGAGTCCAGACATGTAACCTGTCAATCATAATTACGTTATACATTACCATTGTCATGCATCATTACACTAATTACCCATAAGCTCACCTCATTGATTTAACGAGGGGGTGGGGCTTTGTGATTGACTGAGTTCCCAGGCAAAGAAGCGTCCATACATGTAACCTGTCAATCATACTTACGCTATGTATTAACCCTTGCCAATCATTACGCTAATTACCCTTAAGCTCACATCATTAGATGACCAGAGTCAGAAAACAAGATGAATCCAGACATGCAGCTGGTCAATAATCATTATGCAATACATTAACCCTTGCACGGTTGGCATGGCTCCAAGCGATTGTCACTTAATTACGGTCATTAACCCTCGTCAATCATTATGCTAATTACCCTTAGCTCACCTCATTGGATGACAGGACGCATGTGATTTAATGAGGGGCGGGCTTCGTGATTGAATGAGTTCCGAGGAAAAGATGAGTCCAGACATGTAACCTGTCAATCATCCTTAATTACTCTCATTAACCCGTGTCAATCATTAAGCTAATTATGCTTAAGCTCACCTCATTGAATGACAGAAGGCACGTGATTTAATGAGGGACTAGGGGCGTATGGACACCCTCTGCATCTAACATCCAATCAAAAGAACCTTCAAATGAAAAACCGGCACAAAAGGCGGCGGAGATCAAAGGGAAAAAGGTGTTAAAATTACAAAGGAAAAGAACAAAAGAAAAAGGTGCGAAAAAGGGCCCCAATCGCCCCTCCTCTACTAATAATCTGCGAATATATCGCAGATGAATAAAAAGAAAGGTCCTGAGTTAAAATAATAATTAAAAATATATACCCAGTGTGTTGCTGCCTAGGGGGGGGGGGGGGGGGGGGCCAAAAGCGCCCGGTCAAAGAGCGAGATTGCGTACGTGACGAATGCACAAACAATACAGTACGGATGAACTAGCCTACAAAAGATGTGCCTAATGTCCAATTTGTATTTATTATATAATGCTGCACCAGGCATATGCGTAGTGAAAGGAGTGGGTGGGTGGGCAGGGGGACTATCAGCCTTTCCTAGGTTTCGCTTCTTCCGTAGTGTATCTGGTTCTGGCCCCAGCCATACCTCAGGCCCTCCACCAACCCACCCCGCGGCGGGTGGGGTGGGGGTGGGGCAGTGGGAATAACAGCCTCCCCAAGGTTTTGCTTCTCACATAGTGTATCACCCCCATAACGGCCCCTAGTTTTGGCCCCAACCATACCTCAGGCCCTCCACCGCCACCGCCCCGCACCACCCTCCAACAACCCCACGTCCAACACCCCACCCTCACCTCACCCCCAAGGTCCAAGTACGTTCCTACACCCCTACCAGGTTAATTTCAAAACATACATTTAGTAATCATTTTGAAGTAAAGAATTGAATGTTGATCAAACTCAAACAATGTTAGAAATTCTGATTCTAAATTTGGATTCTTTTTATTTATCTATCATAGTTCAATATACGAATTATGCCTACTTACTGATTTAATCATGGAATTTTTCGGACTTTAAACCACGTTCTGTGCTCTTCAAATATTTACACGGCACATGCCATAGACACGGTGCTGTCCTGTTGACGAGATGAACTCTGATCTAATGCCACGTCGGAAAGTGTATCTTCTACGCGTCACTAATTCGTTATTATTCCAAAAACACCATTTTACTTTTACTAACCACCATCACGCCTCCCCACCCTTCCTAGTTGTCATTCTTCACTCTTGCTACGGTTCAGTGACCATTAGATTCCTCCAGGATACGAAAGGAATTTGCCCTGTTAAATTCAAAATACAAGCTACCAGAAACGCATTTAAAATGCAAAATCAGTATTGCTTAACGAACGCGCCATTCTTGAATCGGTGTGTTGAATAATTTTAGGCTAATTCGACACCAGCTTCCAGTCGAAGAGGTTAAAAAATATCCAACTGATGCTGTCTGTACGTCGTCTGAAATTGAAATAGGTCAAATCTAGGACGAAATGGTTACCCGGTAATACTATGTATTTTAGCCCTTTAACTGTTAAGCGCCAGCTTCTCAATTTTGAAAACACCCAAACAGGTAAGCTGTTGAATATTTTGAAAACTAAATTAACTGGAAGCTGGCAACAGCTACCAGTTCAATCAATTTCAAAATATTCAATAGGATTTTCCCTACATCATAAACAACTGGTCGTTTCCGATCTGTAAGAGTAACCATTCTTGAAATGTTCGTTCGTTCAGTAAGACATCTGTCTATGATGAGGTGCCTACTACGCGGAATAGCCTTTGGGCGATATAATATCTTCCTAGAACGACGCGCATATGGTTTTGACTAGGTAACTAGGGCATAGGCCTACTTGAAAACTCTCGTCTCCCTGGGCTAAATGAGTTGACAATAGAATAGAATAGGATATTTTATTAGCATGAAATCTATGAACAAACAGACATGGCCAAACATGAAATGACAGAAAATATGTACATGACAAACAGTGTGTGCGTGCGTGCGTGCGTGCGTGTGTATTCAGAACATTCATTAAGTAGCGAATCCATTTCAGACATGGGTGTTTCTTCAGTAATTGCTCAATTCTGTGTCATCTGATAATTTTACATAGTATTTGAATAAAAATGCTTATTTACTACGCAAATAAATATCCCTCGCTCTAGATACGCTTTGTAGCAACGGATGACCGAAAACCTGATTGATTTTCATGAATTAGTTTGTTTATGGTGATTGAAAACCCTAGCATGGGGTATTTAAATCCCACTGTCCCTACTACAGTTTCTCAGTTTAATTCTCCATTTATTTCTGCTTATTAATGCCTAAAAATATATTGTTTATGAATATTTATTGAATTTACACCATTTAAGCAAGAGAACAACAGAAAAATATGCATATACATCTTTAACCCGCAAAAATATAGCCAATAATGCATGTCCATGGTTTTGAGTCAGCCTCCGCGACCACATATATATTTTACCTAATTTCAATATATCAAGGGAGGTTACTCTCTCCCACAACTTTTGCTGACATGCGTACTGAGACGCTTCCGAAAGAAAATTAGCAGACGACGCTGTCCATAAAAAAACATCATTTTGCTTAGAAAAGGTAAGGTTATGAAAAAGAAATGTCAGCACCGCGCCTGCTGTATATCCTAATAGTTAATACAAATAAATATACAAGAATTCAACAGAAACCATAATGGCCAGGCGTGAGACCCTAGCATTGGGAACTAGCATATAAACGCCTGCGACCACTAATGATGTCGCGATGCTGATGCTAGGTCGCGTTCCTGATAGCGTTATTTCACTGATGCTTTTAACCACATTATATATGCGTGCGTGCGTGCGTGCGTGCGTGCGTGTGTGTGTGTGTTTATTTGCGACACAGTCAGTGTCCCTTGACGATTTTAGTGATGAAGTGCGCTCGTGCTTGTCTGTGGCTGGTTGTGGTGGTCGAAGGTGTGGTGTGGTCTTTCAAAAGTTCTTGAAGACTATTTTTGAAGATTTACCACTGGAATGACTGGATCGGATATCGAGCCAGTCATTCCAGTGGTAAATCTTCAAAAACAGTCTTCTCTTGGTCTGCAAAATCTCCCCAAAAGCTGTCTTAAGTGTTAAAGGATTAAGTATAGCAGTAACAGCAGCAACAACAACAACACCGCCTCGACCAAGACCACCAGTCTCTCTGCCTGCCTGCCTGCTTGCCTGTCTGCCTGTCTGCCTGCTGGTCTGTCTGTCTGTCTGTCTGTCTGTCTGTGTACAGTGTGTATGTCTATCTGTCTGTCTGTCACATTTATCTGATCGCAGCACATTTATCCGTCAGATCTCATCATACACTTGCTGATGGTCGCGGTACTGATAGCTTTAAAAGAAAACTAAGTCATTTCAAAATATCTACTTAGATGAGAAATTACGGCATGTATAAACAATAGACCCGCTATTTAGATGTATACTAAGTCATCCAAGAATGATATTCAGATATTGAATGTTAAATTTTAACATATTTCCCAAGTTTATCGAAGCTGCCATTTTAATCAATATACAATAGACCTACGTCATTCACGCTCAGGTGTAAGAGTAGGTTAGCATAATATACCGCATTCTCGTCGCCGTAAATAATGCCGTCTAGGCCTATATGCTTCACAGCCGTGCTTATATATATGGTTTTGGTTGGCTTGCTATTATTATGCATTAAACTGCATATTTTGACAGTAATTTGACTGGAACCCGTTAATTCCATTTATTGCAAGGGCCCATGGTCAAATTAATTTTCAAAATATCCAACGGCGTACCTGTATAGTTACTTTGAAATCAGTATTCTTGTAATTCAGGGTACAACGTACATAAATCGATCAATTTCAATGTCTATTTCACCTATTCCCAATCCCGTGTGTAGCGGCCAGCGTGTACGCGATCAATGCGGGTAACGCCAGAGATATTCAGTTACTTTTAAATTCAACACATTTGAACTGGAATGACGTCACATATCACTGCGCAAGGCGACAAGATGGATGCGTTCTTGGTGAGAAAAGAATGCTATGTACAAATGGTAATGGGAGCGTTGTCCACAAAGAATGTGTCTGAATGTCATTTATATTGAACGGTCATGTCACAATCTATTATTCTAATACGAAATTCGTGCTCCATTTAGTATCCCTTTAAGGGATATACCAAGCAGGCATATGGCGTTATTTCAAGGTTGAATCAACGTTGAAATCACGTCATGACGTGATTTCAACGTTGATCCAACGTTGAAACAACGTCATGTGCCTGCTGGGTATCCTTTCATTGTAAAATGGTTAGGCCTAATCATCAATGATACCGGCATTAATAGATTAATATTAATCTTTCTGTTATCAGATGGCTCCAAAGAAAAGGCACCGAGTTGGTAAGGATAAGAAATATCGCCAGATGTTGAAGGAAGACCCAGTTAGGTATGCCGAATACCTGCGTAAAGAAAGAGAACGTAACAGAAAAAACAAACAAAGTATCAAAGTTATGACAGAACGAGAGGCTAGAAATCAAAAGAAACGGTGGAAAAAGTACTCACGCGATTACCGTGTACGGCAGAAACAATAAGCGTGGGTGGATTCGTATGCTAAACAAAATTCGCCACCACTAACCCCAGAAGCAGTATTAGAAGAGCGCCCTCAGGCAGGAAGCGCACAGCTTGGCCGGAAAAAGGTTCGCAGAGATAGAGCAAAGGCATATAAGACAATTAAGAAATTAGAAAATCAGCTTGCTGAAAAGAGAACAGTGTGTGAAAGATACAAGAAACGGGCATGGCGGTTGAAAGTTAAAATGCGGGTCGAAAATTCACCGATTGCCAGGACAAACAGTCATTGGAAATGAAAAAGTGTCAGGAAACGTGCGACGGACTTTGATAAAACAGTTTCCCCTTATTTCTGGCATTAAACGTGTAGTGTTACATGCAAGAAAGCAGCGCGAAAAACAGATTCTTAATAAACTGCTGATTAAGCCCATAATCGAGAAATATCGTGTTAAATCTCACGTGTGCAAGACCTTTAATGTTTACTGGAGGAAGAAAGATAACTGTTCAAGTGACAATCCATTTTTATACACCAGGAAGGTTAGAAAGGATCATTACGGTCAAAAGATGGTGAATCTTGTGAGAGAGTTTATGGAGCGTGATGACAATAGTAAAATACTGCCAGGTAAACGCGACACCGTAACCCGAAACAAAATAAGAAAACAAAGACGTCTAATGTTAGACAGCTTGAAAAACTTGCACTTAGAATTCCTGGCGGAAAACCCATTTATGTGTATTTCATATTCTTTGTTTTGTAAACTAAAACCGTTCTGGGTACAGAGACCAAGTCTCAAAGACCGAGAAACATGCGCGTGTAAGACACACGAAAATCTCCAGTTTAAGGCAGATGCTTTGCACAGAATTGGCGCATTGACAACAAACAATCTTGATACTATTTCGTCTTGGCTTTGCTGTGACATTAAAAACATAAAATGTATGTACAGAGAGTGTGATCTTTGCAAAAACCAAACCATTCATGTAAACGCTGATATTAATGAAAACACTATGATTAAGTGGAATTCATGGAAGAGTCAGAAGGAAGAACGCCATAAAATTGGCAGAAATGGCGAGAAGCATCCAATCACAGTGCAGGTTATAAAGAAAGAGGTCGAAGAGACTTCTGTGAACACTCTTATTAATAAATTCCAGGCAGATATGATCAACTCTTTAAGACATTTTTACAATATTTTCCACCAATATTCGACTCTTAGGGAACTAAAAAAATCACTTATGAGTAATGAAGTAGTAATCCACTGTGACTTTTCCGAGAACTACGGATGTAAGTCTTTCAGAGAAATTCAAAGTTGCCATTTTGGGGCCTCCCACAATCAGGTAACCCTACATACGATGGTGATGTATTCTAAAGAAAATGGTGTCCAGTCATTTTGCACCATATCGGATTCCATGCGCCGCGACCCATGTGCCATTTGGGGGCACCTAATGCCAATATTGCATGAGATCAAACAAGCAACCCCTAATATTGATACGATACACTTCATAAGTGACGGCCCAACAACGCAATATCGTTGTAAAACGAATTTTGCGCTGTTTTCCAAATTGATTTATTCGAACGGTTTTGTAAAGGGTTCATGGAATTTTATGGAGGCTAGTCATGGCAAAGGGGCGGCAGATGGCATTGGAGGGGCAATTAAGGGAACAGCCGACAATGTGGTGGCCCATGGTAAGGATATAACAAACGCCCAAGAATTGCAGTCGTGTTTATCTCAAACCGATAGCCATGTAAAACTGTACTTGATCAAAGAAAATGACATTGCTTGTATAGATAGAGAGGTGCCATCCAATATACGTGCTGTCCCCGGTACAATGCGGGTTCATCAGTTGACCACTGAAAAATTTGGTGAAGTAGCTTTTCGAATGGTCAGCTGCTTTTGCGGAAAAAATAACCCTTGCACTTGCTATAGTCCAGTGAAACACGTATTAATAACTGCCGAGAAAAGTGGTGATGCAGTGGAAGAACTTAGTGGTGTTGAACTAGAAGCGGATGCTAGTGTTGTTGTGGGAGTGGATAATTGTGTTGCAATGGAGAGTAGTGGTGTTGAACTAGAAGCGGATGCTAGTGTTGTTGTGGGAGTGGATAATTGTGTTGCAATGGAGAGTGGTGGTGATGTAGTGGGAGGAGGTGGTGTAGCAATGAAAACGGATTGTGATGTTAGAATGGAGGCGGATGGTAGCGTTGGAGTGCAAGCGAGTGGTAGTGTTGGAGTGGAAGCGAGTGGTAGTGTTGGAGTAGAAGCGGATGGTAATGTTGGAGTAGAAGCGGATGTTAGTGTTGGAGTGCAAGCGAGTGTTGGAGTGGAAGCGAGTGGTAGTGTTGGAGTAGAAGCGGATGGTAGTGTTGGAGTGCAAGCGAGTGGTAGTGTTGGAGTGGAAGCGGATGGTAGTGTTGGAGTGGAAGCGAGTGGTAGTGTTGGAGTAGAAGCGGATGGTAGTGTTGGAGTGGAAGCGGATGGTAGTGTTGGAGTGGAAGCGAGTGGTAGTGTTGGAGTAGAAGCGAGTGGTAGTGTTGGAGTGGAAGCGGATGGTAGTGTTGGAGTGGAAGCGAGTGGTAGTGTTGGAGTAGAAGCGGATGGTAGTGTTGGAGTGCAAGCGAGCGGTAGTGTTGGAGTGGAAGCGAGTGGTAGTGTTGGAGTAGAAGCGGATGGTAGTGTTGGAGTGCAAGCGAGTGGTAGTGTTGGAGTGGAAGCGAGTGGTAGTGTTGGAGTAGAAGCGGATGGTAGTGTTGGAGTGCAAGCGAGTGGTAGTGTTGGAGTGGAAGCGGATGGTAGTGTTGGAGTGGAAGCGGGTAGTAGTGATGATCGTGATGTTGAAAAAAGATCTAAATTAAAAACGCCAATAAAATCAAAAAAGATCACTGTAAAGAAAATAGCAACAAATTCAAAACGTGTGGGTAAAAACAGATCGAAAGGTATTAAAGGCAAGGGAGTTGGAAAGGGCAAGGGAAAGGCGTTGGCAAGAAAATCGTATGATGATAGTGAGTGCTTGTTTTGTGCTGAATTGTATTCAGTCTCCAGTGGAGACTGGATTCAATGCCAGCTATGTGAAAAGTGGGCCCACACTGAATGTGCAGGCGTGCCGAAAACACAGGCTCTCACTTGTGACATTTGCCTATAATTCTGCTCCCTACTCCGATATTGGTTACTCTGTTGAAACTGTTGTTATATTTTATTAACAATTCTTTGTTTAAATTTGAAATAGTAATAATTGATATTTTGACTATTGCATCGTTCTGATTTCTAAAGGAATGGATTTATTAACATAGTTTTAAGTTTAATTATACATTGGTCATTACAATTTATTATTATTAATATACGTATAGCGATTATTATGAGAGTTGAGCGTCAAACGAAGTTAAACTCCGAATGAAGAGTTCAAATCTTAGTAAAGCTCCGTTTTAACGTCGGAGGCGAGCTCAAGTGCTCATTCTCGGCCCGCCCCTGACGTCATTGGCGGGTTCAAATTACCATTCTCAGCCCGCCCCTGACGTCATAGATTACGTCACAGTAAACGTCACAGTTTACATTGCATCACAGTTGACGTCACAGTCAGTTTACGTCACATTTTACGTCATAATTTACGTCATACTCCACGTCACAATCGACACGGACTACTATGTCAACAAACAAAATGACAAAAAAAACGAGTGACCGTCAATAGAGAGGGGTTATATTAATAATAATAGTAATAACGTTGTTTTGTTTGGGCATTATGGTCGTTTGACTCCCTTCTTGTGTGATTGAAGCCCTTCAGTTTCTTTTGAAGCCCTCGCGACGAAAATGTCGGGCTTCAATCACACAAGTCGTGGCTCAAACGACCATAACGTCCAACAAAACAACATTGTTATATTGTGTACGCGCGTAGGCACGCAAGCAAGCAAGCAAGCGGACAAGCAGGCAGGCATACACGCACGCGTGCACTCACGCACGCATACACGCACGCATACATGTACACACACGATCATAATGCAAAGCCCTCTACGTATTAGAGTGAGAGTAATGATCAGCATCGTCAGTACCGCGACATCACGTCAGGATCGCGACTTAATATCATGACCGCGACCACACAATAAAATGTATAATTTTAACATCAAGATGCAACGAGCCAATTTCTTAAATGTTTATTTTCAGAAGTAGTATTGGTTGGATAAAATGCGCATATAGCTTCGATAATACGTTATTGCATTCAAGCGAAGTAAAATAAAATTTGCTAAATAATTAACAAAATTTTCATTTTCATGAAAAAATCAAGATAACTATAACTTGTAAACCATTTTGTGCATTTCATAAATGCCCAGTCACTGATTGAAGTAATTGAAGATATAAAATGATTGAAACGATGTTTTAGATGTAATTTTCATTCTATGTAATGACGGTCGCGGTACTGATTTTGCTTTTGATGTAGTCTCAGTAAGGCCCTTGAAACATTTTCAAATCTTGTAGAAAGTCGCTGCTGGGTGTTATTTCTTAAAGGACACATGCCATTAATATATCGCAGATCAGTGTAAGTGCGAGTAATGAGATCGCTTTCTGAGAATACCCAAACATAGAAATAAAGCAATTACTGAAGAAACACCCACATGCAATTCATCCCTGGACGAAGTACTTCATCTTTATATATTACAATATACTAGTTTGGATGAAAACAGTAAGGATGAGATAAATATTTGATAGTTGAAACTGACGAATTCAAACTCCGTCTAAGTCGATGAAATACTTCGTCCAGGGATGAATTGCATGTCTGAAATGGATTCACTACTTAATGAATGTTCTGTGTGAAAATTTCGAAACTGATCATTCCGACTGGCCGCCAGGGCTGCCATATGGCAGCGTCAGCACCCACTCATACCAGTCTTGAAGTACTCAATAGGTCAGCTGTATAGTTACCCTGAAATCAGGATTTTATGATGCGCCATGTTGCATGTAAGAAGTTATTGGTTTGATTGGGCTATTTTGAGTCCCTACTTTCTAGGTCCCATGCAGGCAGTTCTTTTATTTTCAGTATATTATGCCAAGCTCCATCCACGCTTTGCCAGTGTCGGGATTGATTGATCCTTGAACTCCCTGACTATCAATTTCCAGAAAACTATACAGATAAGATGTTGCATATTTTGAAACTAATTTGTCTTGGTGCCGTTGCTGCCTACGGCAATTAGTTTCAAAATGCTCAACAGAATGTTTATTAAATAGTAAAAACATACAATTCGTACAACCTGGCGGATTATTACGCGTTTAAGAGACACTAAATCGAGTCAATATATATATTCATATATATACATATATATATATATATATAGGGCCTATATATATATATATATATATATATATATATATATATATATATATATATATATATATATATATATATATATATATATATATATATATATAACAGGCATAAAGGTAAGAACACAATTATTACCACATTTGTTCAGCTAGCGAAGTTCTGCATAGAATCTAATATTTCATGGCCATTGTTCCGTTTCTCTTCACATTTTCCAAAATATAAAGGAGAAATCGTTCTACATTCTATCTCAGAAGTGATGGAATATCCAGACACGTAGCAGTATCTACAACTGAATGATGGAAGACATCTTTAGAGTTCCACGCAAAATATGCAAAATGAAGAGCATCTGTGGATGAGCTGTTTATTTAATCCAGACTTTGTCCATTTCGTGGCTCAAATTATGAATATCTTAAATTAAAATTAAAAATTAGTATCAAATGAAAGGATAGATACATGATAAGCAGATACATGTATCACATATTTGTACCAAATAAATTAAATAAGACTAACCAAGATGCAATCGATTCAAAGAAGTGCATCTTGGTGCTAAATATATAACTTGCATATCATCGAACAACAGCTCTAGTATATGTGACACAAAGAGTTAATTTTCCTGATTAACATATAGTTGGCAGTCTCTAACGCGAGGTGGCAGTGCTTCACAACTGCCAACTTTGAGCATGTTAACGCAATCAAGCATAAAACTAATCTTGGGTCTAGTGCACCAAATGGTCAGTGAGTAGGCGGTGGGTATGACTGTCATTCGCCCATTCAGATACCATTTCGAAACGACGGCCGGTGTACTATGTAATATTAGCCAGCGGCACTTCGCTGAGCATTTGGTGCACAAGGCCCGCGGCCTATGTCATTCACGTATTGTGTTGTGTCATGATACGAATATATATATATATATATATATATATATATATATATATATATATATATATATATATATATTTTCACTGAAGATTTTACGTTGCCACTAAATCTTCGGTGAAAAGATGGGAGATTACTCTGTAAAGTGTGACCCGTGTATATATATAAATATATATATAAAAAGAAAAGAATTGTGACGGTAGGTTCAAAACTTCTCGTAACATGAGAGGGGGGAATAATTGTGAGCATAGATGCAAAATTCTTCATGATCTGGCCTCGTGGGTCAATAATAAAGTTTGAAATCAGAAATCGTAGCGAAATGTGTCGTGGTTAACAAGAAATGAATACAGAGAAATAAATGGCTGGATGGACGAATTGACACTCGTGGCACAGACGGACAGTGATCACAGTGATGCGTGATAGGCAGACACATGACCAGATCCTGCAGTGGTCTTAAATTTTATCACTAGAATAACCGCCGCGACAGTCTGGTAAGCCAGTAATTTGAGTGGTAAATTTTCAAAAAATAGTCTTCTTGGTCAACAAATGACCATTCACTGAGCAAAAATTTGAATCGTCTTGAAGAATCGTGAGCATTAAAGTGTTAACATAAATTTATAATATATTGTCAAAAATAACGCAGCTTACTGGGTTGATACTGGGCCGACACCAGGCCGATACTGAAAGTATCGGCTTGGTATCGGCCCAGTAAACTGCATTATATGGGCATGTAATTCAAAACAAGTTCTCTGGAGTCTCGCCCATCTTCGTGAAATTCTCATCCTGCTGACACTAGCATGAACTGAGCATGTACAATGTCTGCACGGCTGCAACCATGTTTACAGCCACTCCGACGGGATAGGGTAACATTGGACAGGATCTTCATTATGCTATTGAGGAGCACGGTGGGCCGTAGATTGGCTAGAGGGTGTCTTCTTACATAAGAAATAAATAAATTACGTTGTGTGAAATAATTACCTGCTATTTATGCTGGTGAAGGAACAGGAGTGCTGTCATTGCCTGGTACACCTGGAACAGAAAAAGAAATATTGAAGAACTGCGAGATCTGGGCTGAAGAAGAAAGTTTCAGTAAATTAAACATTTTACAGGGGGGATGATTCTGTAAAATATGGACAGCTTTCATGAAACAAGATGAGAGCACTGCATCTCGCTGTAATACAGGTATATCAAAGCAAAAAAGAATTATGAGTGTAGGTTCAAAACTGAAACATGAAAATTTCAATGATTTTTTTTCAAGGGCGATAATTGTGAGCATAGGTGCAAAATTCTTCCTGACCTGGCCTCATAGGTAAGCTCTAGAATTTCTATCCAGAATTATGATTGGTGAATTTTTTGGGGTGAAAATCTTAGATTTGAAAATAGTGTACCAGCAATTGTTAAATGCTCCTTATTTCTTGACAGATTTCAAGTTTCAACCAAGGATTTCCAGCTAATGTTAAATCTGATGTTATGGTTAAAATACACACACTGATCCACGAAACTGAAACTCAATTGCAATACGGAAATCAACGTTATGTGCAAAATAGTTCTGGTTTCCCCAATGGTCCAGGTACAGTTACAGAACAGCAATATTATTCTGATTCAAATTCATCGTGGCCTACCTATCAGCCATTGTAATTGTTTTAACAAAGAATACAATTTCAGTTTAACTCAGAATAAAAATTTACTCTTACCTTAAGCATATTGCTAATCTCTCCTCTGGTGTGATTGGTTTCCTGAATCGTGTAGTCTCCTTTGTCAAATCAGATTTTAGCATTGCAAGTAACTCATTGAATTGGTTTGGTAGCATCCGAAAATATTGGAAAAACTTATCTTCGTATCCAAATAATTCCCTAACTAGGTGATGATATTCTCCGAATATTTTACGTGATTTGATTATATCATGAACCCAATACTTATGTTTTCGCTTTCGTTGTTTTTTGCTGTACAGATACATTACTAATATGTCGGTAAACTCAGAATCTGAGTCGTCAGCCATGTTGATATGAAGGCTCTTGAATTATCAAATGAATGACATGCAAAAAGCGATTCAGTACAGTTGTACGATTTCCCGCTCTAATGGAAACAATATATCGCGTTCAGACCGCTGCGGATTTCTGCTGCCGTAAATCATGGCGGTTTTGCCGCCACGGTAATCCGCAGTAGTGGAGTCAGGCCTTAACATTCACAAACTCGTCGCCGTCACGAGAGATTTGTTTAATGTATTGTGACGTACTTTGTGACTGGGGAAGCCCTTCTTCTTATTGAATAGCTGTTCCACCATTTCACGAGGCACAACCTACACATCTTAGATAAAACTCATCCACGTTGCATAGTTTTTATGCACAATTCAATTTCAATAATAGGGCGCTCAACATGGAAAATCATTTCATATTCCATTAGATTGCACAAAAATACGATAAATATCCTGGACTATTGTAAGTTTGCTAATATTTTCATTTAAGACTTCTTGGTGTGACACAGTGCCTTTAAATGTACAGACTAGTCTAATTTGCTTTTTCTATACATAGGTTAGATTTACTGCCTTAAGCGCCTTTTGTGTATTTCCCACTGTTCAGCAGTAGTTCTCTTTTCGTTGCAAGGCGGAACATTCTAAATTTAAAAAAGGACCGCCAGCCTTTGCCATCTCTAGTGGGCTGCGATCCTGCATTCGATGTGAAGACAAATTAAATAGCGCTGCGACGGTGTCGTTCCTTCTCTGAAAAGGAAACTAGCAAAGTGAGACTTTCGCACTTTTTGCCGCTTCAGTCGAAGCAGGGCGACGCCACCCCCCCCCCCCCCCCCCCCACCTCACCCCCCCCCCCCCACCCCACCCCATGCCAAGGCATGAATTCATCGCCAAAAGGCTGCTTCTCCTTCGTTTCAATAGATCCCCGCATTTTACTTGGACTGCCCTCAAATGGTATATCATCGCCGACGGAATTCACCCGTCTTCCCTGCTAAGTCCAATTGAAGCTGTCAGGCTTGTTGCGTGTTCTTGGTCTTCCCAATCCACACCCCTTCGACTACAGGCCTCTTGCGGGCCTCCTTCGAGTAGGAAATATTTTTTAGTCTTAGGAAATCTGAGACCTCAGTTTGCCACGCCTCTCAGCTCACCTTTCTCCCGCTCGAAGCAGAACTCAGAGCCGCCACTCACCACCGTTCCACTGTGAATGACTTCGACGTCGCGAGATTGCCTCGTGAGATGTAAGGCTGTTCCCCATGGATGCTCCTCGTCTAAAGGCTCCTACTAACCCCCACCATCCTTTTGACTGCCCGACGGGTCTTGTGACCCTTACGTGGAAGTATTTATGAGAAAAAGCTCTGACGCTTAAGCCTATGCACCCCACAATAAGACTGTAGCTTCGGCGGCTCCGCACCATCCCACCTCAACGTCTTCTGTGTCGGACTCGTTCCTGTGGTATGAGCCGACCCAACGATGCTGCTGGTTAGCCGAACACATGGATATGGGAGGAAGACTGCATGCTACCGGGGGATAGAAACACCGGACTCTAGGACCGGTGGAGCGATTATATTCCAGTGGGGCCGAGTGAGCATTCCCGCCAAAATTAACACAACCCTTTCGTCCCAAATATTCGTGCATCCCATATGCCTTTACATTATTCAGTTAATTTAGCGTGCACCTTTAGGTATTGTCAGAGCTCAGCGAGTCGGTGGCTGGCTTGAATGAGAAAATAGTGGGAGTGGCCTTTCAGCGCCGATTGTGATGATCCAGGTTCGTGTAGTAAGGGAAATAAAAGTTGTTCCAGTGAGGAATGGCCCCCATGCAGCTAGTATGTTAGTTAAGACTAATTAAGTGTAAAACCATCAGACAGGGCAACTGCTGTTACGAGGACTAAGTGCCTCACGGGGGCTTCCGACAAAAATATAAGTTATGACCTGTAAAACGAGAAGTGTTCGCCTCAGCGAGAGTATTGCCTTACATGGGCCTCCATTGCAGGAACAACCTCTACACCAAAGGTGGAGTAGGAGGATCAGCCTACTGGGTTTGATTTATATAGGGATGTGTACTGTATTACATGTGTCAGACACGGTTAGAGGATTTCAACAGAAGTCGCCTAGGCCAAATCTCTATGTTGTAAATTAGTAAATGCGTCTTTATTTCGGTAGGCCTTCCTGTGGTGCTAGACTATAATTTAAAGTTTAGGTCTAGACACAGAGGTTTATCCCGCAAATGGCTTATTCCTACTTAACTTTGACACAGTTCGTCTTCCTGGCGTATGTGCTCGAGCGCCTGTATTGTGTCTGACTCATTGAATAACTACATCAGGCCAACTGCACATAGAAGATTGCCAGGGCAGCCTGCACTGAAACGGATGAGTGACTCCTAGCCGGTGTCTGATGCAATCACAAATAAGACAGGCCAAAAATACAAGACAACACAGAAGCGTTTGATAAACACTGTATCGATCACATGTCTGTTCATAAAGGCACAAGAATAAAGTCACGAGAAAGGGTTCTAGTGTAAACGTGTTGCCGTGAAGAACAGTTAGTGCGTGCATTATTGAATGTTTCTGGTATTGGTTAAGTGAGTGCAGCATTTTCTAAAAAAAGTTAACAAATGAACATAACAGAAAAAGGTTCTAGTTAAAACTTCTAGAAACGACACTCGCCGTTGCGACTTATACAGTAAACGACAGTAAGGGCTAAGTGACCTGTTGCGCCGCCTTATGATCAGTGCGAAAATAAATAATATAATAACTTAAAGATCACCTATTAGTTATCGGCGAGAATAAGCACATAAAATAAAATACGCAAAATGGTGTGTACGCCTTTCTGATAATGGTGAACTGATAAAGTTCTAGCACCTAAGTGACATCGGTGAAGTTGAGCATTGAAGTGAAAGTTTTTAGTAGAAGCTAGCACCTGTTAGTCATCAGTGCTATTGAAAAAAGCCTTGGTCAACGGCGCTGCACAGGAGATGAGTTGATAAAATTTTAAATAATCAAATGTTAATTACTACTGAGTTAGTAATCAAAGTCGGCTAGTAGAAGATGAATTCCTGATTCTAGAAGCGTCTGAAGAGGTTTTGTGAAATTAAACAGGAAGAGAAGAACACACGTTGTTACTGTTTGATGGGTCCTATGAATGGCGTCACAAGTTCAGGCATGGCATCGCAAGCTCAGGCAAGCTATGACTCATGAGCAGATTCTGCAGGTGATGCAGGTTTAATCTCCAGGTATACTATGGCAAAATCAGAGGGGCGGAAGCAACCAGAACTATACCCCTCCCTGACGGCTGATGAGGGCGGTACCATCCACGGCTGGCGACTCCAGCAGACAGATACCATCAGGCAGAATCCTGTCCATGAGGGAGAAAAGTACAGCAGAACGTGCAGGCGATATAAGACAGCCTACAACGTCCTCGCGCATACAACCACTGCTGCGGGTGTGATTGGAGCCAGTGCTTGGGGTGGCAGCTGTGGCCACTCTCGCTAGAGGGGTGGGTGCCATCATCGCCATCCCGCTGGGTGGCGTGACACTAGCCGCCACTGTCTTGGCCACAGGCTTGGGGGTGGGGCAGTGGCAGATCACAAGGAGGCTGGAGAAGCATGCTAAGTACGTGACACTGGCACAGAGTATGCTACGGACTATCGACGAGTCTGTCAGCAAAGCTCTCGAGGATGGTCAGGTCACTGATGAAGAGTACCACCATATATTGAAGGTCGAAGCCCTGTACCACATGGAGAAACCTAATGTGCGACAGCAATACATCAAAGGCTCAAGCTTGCGGGTTGATATGGAGGAGTTAAAAAACGAGATGTTACGGCGAGGTCGCCTCGCTGGTCTCTGGAGTCGAGATGACTACAAATAGTGTGCTGCCTGTACGGTGGCTTTAAGAACACCAGTATAGATGGCCTTCCCACTGAACCTCACGACAGTCATCCGGAGCCAACCGCCCCTCCTAGGTACACCCTTGACTGGCCTGAGAGGTCTACTGGACGATATACCAGAGCTAACACCGTTCTCCATCACAGTGGATGGACGGTCCCAAACCAGCTTCTCCGTCAACCCACGACAGCTGACCAACCGCCCCATCACCATCAAGGATGCGAAGCAAGCTCATACTTGGATGGCTGCTCCAAGCCTCTTATACTGGAATCAGCAGCTGAACTTTGCCGTGTGGTGTGCCACGGCAGGATGTGGAGTAAGTTCCACCCTGCTTCACTCCTATTCTATTACTCCTGAAGCTGTGCTCATCACCATCTGTCTCAGATTCCATGTGTACTTCACGGTGCGACGAATCCTCCATGAGCTGGGTGCAAGCCTCTCTGATACAAACGACTTCGACCCACAGCTCAACAGTCATAGCATCTCAGCAGCCAGCAGACTACAGAGGTAGTTGAGCGCTCACCCAGACTATCGGTGGCATGGTGGTGACAACAGCGGTATAGGGGTTATGTACAGTGACCCGAGACATGACTACTCAGGATTCCCCTATCGAACACCCCGACGAGTAGGCCGTGGGAAGACGGCGACATTCTCGTTGGAGCCAGACTCCAACCCTGGAGCACTGGTGCAAAATATGCACATCACAGAAGGACTATCCAGATGTGTGGAATTACTTTGTCCGACTTACCACCTCAGGCCTCACACCGGCAGGGATCGTTCGGATCAACCAGTCCCTGGAAGCACTGTGCTACTGCCTCCTTAAAGCACAGACCCAGCTGCGGCATTCCATAGATGGTGTCAGCAGAGCAGAGGTCGAGGCCATGTTCATCAGTCTCGTTGAGGATATGATCATCGTGGCAGACCCCAGTAGTCTTATTGCTAAGTTCCAGCAGGGGTTGCAGAAGCCCCGTCGCAAACTCGACTTTGCTATTTCACCACACCTACTGTTGATTCCAAGCAACATGATCGTGAACATCGAGGACCTCCAAGTCAGGGGCTATAACAACATGATAGTCGAGGGGAGTTCCCCCGGTGTCCACTTCAGCTTCAACACTGACATCAACGCACCTACGCATAGTATGGGCCATGCAGTCGTTCCGACCCTGACACGGCAGCCAGTGGACACGGCAGCTCCAGGCATTCCGACCCCGACACTGCAGCCAGGCGACATGACACCGCTTCCCGAGGTAGCTCTACGAGTGTTGTCAGGCCTAGCTAATGTGGCGCTCAGGATCAGCTTACTCCGCCACTAGCAAATCAGCTATAAGACTATCCTGACTCTCTATTGTAGCAGTGGGGACCACGGTGAGACACTGAACCAGCTTGGCATGCCATACAGCCCCTATACCCGCTGCCAACATACACATCCAAGGGCTGGAGGGTTCTGCAGTGCATCATTTTCCCAGCTTGTAGTATCGCAGAGCCTTGTTCAGCTCTGAGTCCTGTGAGGCCATGGCAGTCTGCAACTGCTGGAACACATCTGACAGATACTCCCGATCCTTATAGAAACCTTTAGCTCGCAGGAGCTGCTCGACGATACTCCCGCCCATGATAAGGTATTCGAGGAAGCAGATCTGTCCCGTACCAAATCCTAGACAGAGCTCCACAACTGTCAGCTCCTCTGTCAGCTCAGCACCGGAGAGCTGAGCGAGCTCATCTGAATATTCCTGAGTACCAACCCGGGCACCTGGCAGACGCAGACTGGGAAGATCTTATTACCTCTCTCGACAGTGGATGCAGACATTTAACCGCGTTGTATACTCAGTGCTTAAACAATGACGTCAATGGTACAGATCGTGAAGCAACTGCCCAAGAGCCAGGCGAGTCTTCAGAAGGTGGAGAACCTGCTGCGAACCAAGACACAGAAGTTACTGACCAAAGCAAAACCTCTGGCAGTCCATGTCGCCAGTAACGTGGCGGCGAATGTGGCCATGGTGAAGGTGACAGGGGGAAATGAGGTTCTTCCTGCTGCCACTGTGGCTGTTCTCGTTACAGTGGTGAGTGGGGTGGCTGGGCACTGTCTCGGAATAACTCACCCCCATCCCAAAGATCGCCCTCAGTGGTGCCTCCTACACTGTTGCTGCCAAGATCCAAGATCATGGGTGAACGTGTTACACTAATGGAGGCCGCAGTTCTAGGGCTGGCAATGACTGCAATGGCTGGGATCATCATCACCTACGTTTAAAACCGCTGAATAGTGAGAGATGTATCATGAGACCCCTGCAGCATATGAGGCATGGCGTACCGGAGGGCAGTGAGCACATGGACTGAGGATTGCCAATGCCCGGGAATGGTGGACCGCCCACAAGGCATGCCCAGCAAGAGAGGGCCTAGTACCCTGAGCACTGCTACCTATTCCCTTGGCCGACTGCGTGGTCCTCCTATGCCCAACTATTTCACTGGGGGTATGACTAGTAGGTTTAAGCTGTCTGTATATAGCACTATGACTCTGTCACTTACAGACCTAGAAAGCAAAGAGCTAGGAAATCTTGCTCACTTGGGCGAGGCACGCCTCGGTTCAGAGGACACTGTTGCCCCTATCTCCTTCCAAGACTTCGATGAGAAGGGAGACCCGCGGGAGATCCATGATACCATCCCAGCCCGACATCTCATCGGGAACACTGATACGGTAGGACAATCGGCCATTAACAAGGCCAAGACTGTATACAACGGGATGGGCATCAAGGAGAGGGCGACGATGCGAGGTATGCTCAGAGTCGATGAGGCTGGAGCCATCAAGGTTATGGCTGAGTCATTTGCACAGGACCTGGTTATGGATCTCCTGAAACCACGGAGCTCATTCCGACAGGATGGAGAGAATCTCAAGATAGGCACCCTCGGCCTGAGCAATAGCACTGTCGATGGCAAAAAAGGTGCTACCGCCAGCTTCCAGCTACCAGAGGTAAAGAAGTCAGGGTTCTTTGGTTTGCCGTTTAAAACCACAGGATAGGTATGGCTTCCCGTGCATGTATCCTACAGATACTGGATGTACCAGACACTGTGGGTGCTGGCACAGGCCCTCTACGCTATCTTCTCAGCTGCTGCTGGGATTTCCTGCTTGACGCCTCCATCGCCTCCATCGCCTCCTTCGTATCCGCCGGAGGTGCAGGATTCCAAGCCCTGCAGGCGAAAGAGCTGGTGCAGGAAGTACTGCCGTTTAGTCTCCCAGATATAGACGAGGCTACCTCCGACCAAGTTCTAACCATCCTCCGCACGCATGTCTGTACCAATCGACAGTAGGCAGGCTGATGCTGGCCAGGTGGTGCTGATTATTGCCCCATCAGGACACGGGAAAAACATCTACACTCTCAATACATCCTTCTGGTGTCTGACTCCGCCGCTGAGGCGGTTGACAGTAATGATCAATGGTACAATGGCCCAATCACCAAGATGCAGAACCTGCATGCACTGATGGAGAAGATGCTGGCAGCCTGACTGACAGAACCACTTGTTCTAGTTATCGATGACCCTGCAATGGACCAGAAGACAATCACCAGGTGCATCCGGCACACAAAGATAACTGTCTTCATCCTCTTTCAGAAGTACACCTGCAAGATCTCACCGGACATCCGCCACAATGCCCGGTTGCTATACTTCAGCTTCAAGTGTGGACGTGTCCTGCTCGAGACCATATGCGACAGCCAAACCCTCAAGGAGACCAAAGGGGACTTTATCGCAGGTGTACAGAGAGCAGCTGATCTGTACCACTTCATCTTCAGCAACAAGGAGACAGGTGAGCTGTCACACTTCAAGCCATCTCTGGAAAAGGTGCAGACCTTCACCTACAAGCTAAATCCAGCCAGGAAACTAGCCTGCTCTACGTGCCATCGCTGACAGCCTGTCGCAGCTGCCACAACTTGTTTTTCATTCATCAGAAGGCTGAGGAACTTCGTCCATGGTCTCCGCTACTTCGTCAGATGCTTGAGAACCTTTGCCAGAAGCTACTTCGTCAAATGCTTGAGAACCTTCGTCAGAAGCTACTTCATTAGATGCTACTTCGCCAGAAGGCTTATACTTTCGCTCAAACTCTAGCTACTGAGGGTTATCGTTTAGGATTCTCTTCATCTGGTGCATCTCATGGTAGATCCACCTTAGCCATCCGCGCTTAGCATTTGACTTGTTAGGGGATTTGATGAGGTAGTCTTCGTAGTTGTTATCTGGGAATTTCGTAAATGCTGGCAGATTACTGGCCAAACTCCTGCGCCATCTTTCGTTGAGGATCTGCTCAACAGCCTCCTGAGTACCTTCTGCATAACCGGTGCTGTGGCTCTTCGCTATAGCAGCACTGACCTCCTCCCTGAGGGCGTTATTTGTTTCAGACTGGAGTCTATCCAGCATCTCTCACTCTTCATGGCTATGGAGCCTAAATACGGCAGCCCACTTCCCGCCCATTAGTAGATCTTTGGGTTAGACCCTCGCCCCTTGGAGAGCTAGAATAACAGCACTGTTGGTTTGGGACACAGGTGGTAGGCCGAGTGTCTTGCCCTGGGTGCTGTCAAACTTCCGGTAGAGTATCCGAGTCAGGAGTTCTTTTGTACTACGAGCCGGCGCGCCTTCCTCTATGTCGGCCAGTATCTCCACATCAGACGAAGGTGTGAATTTGCCTCGCTCGTGGATAATGTTGATGTCATGAAGCAGTCCTCGGACCCTGTCACAGTGGGACAGTGCACGCCGTGGCTGTGACTGTCATCCCGACTTGTCCTGCTGCCTATAGACAATCTGCTGGAGAACTTTAGCAAACATGGCAGCCGTTTAAAACCTCTATATACCCAGACCTTAAACATGCTGCAGTATGTGCAACATCCAGATGGGGCCATTGAACCCGCGACATCGCACCGCACTGATTCTCGGAAGGACTGCCTGATGGTCATTCGACCCACTATACATGATGAGAACCTGCTGTCCGCTGCTGGGAAGTACATTGACTTTGCAATCTCGGCACAGATCCACGAGATCAAGAGCATGACACTCGAGTTCAAGCTTCAGAGCACAATAGAACAGACGGTCAAGCTCCCGCAGGTTCTGAACAGGTGGGAGATCGTGCAACAGCACAGTGGACACCACCTATGTGAACGATGAGTACCGAGTCCTAGGTCCGCTGGCTCGTGGACCAACCTTCTATGCGAAGGGAAAGGGGTACTACACTGTGGGGTGCAATGAGGGGTTCACGGAATTCGAACTACGGGCAGGTGTCAAGAAGCCTGTGGCAGTTCCACTCTTAACCCTCCTCGAGAACACACAGGTGAATCCGGCTGCCATGCAGGATAGGTTGTTCCTCTGGGTGTACACTGAGCAGCTCACAGATGCGACGATGAATGATCCAAGACTTCATGTCTGGCATGATGAGAATGACCAGAAGGTGAAGCAAACGGGTTCCAAACAGCGGATCGTGCATGTGGAGGGAGAACACCAGCAGGTCCCAGTCACAGCTAACCAACGGGTAGAGCTGACATTGCATCGTGGTGCATCAGACTGTGTCGCTGTTGCGGTCCTGATTCAGAAGGGAGGAGCCATCCAGCAGGTGAATAAGCTAGATGACTTAAAGCTTGTGGTTGCTGGGACCAATGTTCTTGGTGAGGTATGCGAGCTGGCTGATTGACAACTCTACAGACAGAAAACGAAGTCATATGCACTTCTGCGACTAACCAGTGGAAGCGATGACCTCGTGTCAGCACTCGAGGGCCGTCAGCACCTCGGGGGCAGGGACATCCCACCTAATTAGGGCAACTGGCTCAGCTTCAACATCGGAAACCTCATAGCTGGGACTCGGTCATTAGGTGTGACAGTACTTTACTTTGGCTATGCTAAGGTATGCGTGTTGAACACATCAGGTATTCAGCTTGAGCATGTGTAGAGCATGACTCCTGTCGTCACAACTGCAGCTGCCACCACTACTATCAGCTCTGTTTTCTTCTGACCTGTTGATGCTTCATAGTCGTGCATTGGCTCAGATATCTTTACAGCCTCGTAGTACTCATCGAGACTCTCATCTGCCTCTTTGATGCTCTGGTTGGCCTGAGTTCGGAGTTGTCATCGGCCTGCCTCCCTCTGGCGCATATGCTCGAGTGCTTTGCTGTACTCAAACTTCTCCTTAGACAGCCTCTCCATTGCCTGGTTATAACGCTCATGCTCGACCTCTGCCTCTAAAGCAAACATGCCCGCATTCAAGATTGCAGATGCCATGCTATAGACTACAGTTAAAGCTACTATATAGCTGCCCCACCGACGGATCCCCAGAGCGATGTATGAAATAGAGGCTGATCCAGTCGAGGACATAGACGATGAGGACTATGAGGAGGACTATGATGAGGAGGATTATGATGCAGACTACGATGTCGGTGGTGAGTATGATGATGTAGAGTCTGAATACCGCACGCTAGTACACAGAGCGGAAGGAATCTATCGCACTTACGTAAAAGGTTCTATCGGTCCACTGGCAGCAGTTGGGGGTCTGATCGCTCTGTTCACAATGAAGGCTGGTGAGATGGTCCGCAAGATCGCCAACAATGCTCTCCATGTTGTGGAGAAGATTTCTGAAGCCATACCAGCCATCGCCTCAGGAGTCAGTACGTTCTTCGGAGTTGCAGGCCCTTGGCTACTGTATGTTGCCATAGTGCTCGTGGCCATCTGGGCCGCCGAACATTTAAGCCGTACTATATAAGGATGGTGTCTCTGTACGACCTTGTCAAGTCCCTTAACTTCTGAGGGTTGGTCGATAAACTACTGTTCAGTGACGATCCAGCAGACATTAGACACCAGTGTACGGAGGTGTTTGAGGAGGTCTTCAGTGATGGTCGAATGAATGACGGCCGTATGTTCATCTGTTTAGAGTTTACGCAGGCCATGCATGACAGGACAGGAGTGGATGTCAATGATGAAATCCGGGAGTTTATCAACCGTTTTTCATGAGGAACTCTACTATCAGCCTGCTTGATGATACCATGAGCCCCCTCAACTACTCGAGGCTGCATGTCGCAAGGGCCACAACTCCACATTTGAGACAGTTAGCCAGTGGCTCAGCTGCCAGGTGATGTGGCAGATATACAGACTGTGTCCACGGCACATCAGGCATGCCCATTTCGAGAAACTGTCCCGAACAGAGTTCACCAGGCAGATGTTCTATTTCTTCCACATGACTCGGTTGGTCATAAAACCTACAAGTATGCCCTCACCATCGTCGATGTCGTCAGCAGGTACAAGGCGGCAGTACCGCTCACAGACAAGTAAGCTGGCCAGGTGGCCCAGGCATTCCAGGGTGTCTACGAGGCTTCGGAAAATCCCCTCCAGTGGCCGGAATTGTTGCAGGTGGATGAGGGTAAGGAGTTCAGAGGGGATACTGCAGCCCTCATGCAGAAACACGGTGTGGCAGTTAGGCGAGGCGAGGTAGGGCATCACTGTTCCCAGGCTATCGTTGAATGGTGGAATCAGACACTGGCAGAGAGACTGTTCCCACACCAATATTCCCAGGAAATGGCTGCACCGAGTGAACGTTCTAGAGTATGTGTGAGAGGGCTGCCTGCTGTGGTGGAGAGATCCAATGCCGAGGTTACTAGGCTAATCGGAAAGAAGCCGGTAGAGGCTATCAGACACTCTGCTGGTCACAGCTCTAGATGAGAGAACGAGGGAGAGGCGTGCCTACAACCTGATGCTCTGGTTCGGTACCTGTATGAGCCTGGTGAGCTGGAAGGTGGTCGATGGCGTGCAACAAATCCTAACTGGTCGATAGATGTTCAGAGGCTTGACAGGTATGTGGAGGCGGTGGGGCGGCCTACACTGTACAACCTGGCACGCCAGCACGGAGTGCCTATGCGACCATTTGGCATAGAAGAGCTTCAGCTAGTCCCTGCAGACAACAGTTACCAGCACCTAGGGTGCTAACATGATACTCAATGGGCTCGGTATGGACACCATCTGGCAGCACATGGCGCTCATCATAGTAAACGGAGAGTCCAAGTTTTTTCAGATAATATGTCACCATACCCTGGTTGCGCATGCGTAGGCCTAGGTTTTTAGCTCTGTCCACCCCGCCATGTAGGGCGCTGTAGAGAGCGATACCACGAGAGCCTTTGGACTTGAGCTTGAACAGTCCCGGAGTCCGTCCAGACCATTTGTCCCAAGCTAGCCAGTCCCGCTTATGAGCCTGGTACTCTGCTCGCCTCTCAGGGCGAATGATGTCGTCGAGATTGGGGCTTGCTATTGCGATATATGTGGAGTCAATGTCCATCTGCAGGTACTCAAAGCTGTCATGAGCTAGTAACGATTTAAGGTAGTCGTAGTAGAACTCCAGCATTCGCAGCTTCGCAAGCTCATAAACGGCTATCCCCACCTGGAAGGGCCTTCGAATTGTGATTCTCGGCTTGCGACTCTGGAGCTCATATGACTCACCGATCTCCTCGAGATCTTCAAACCATGTACTACTCAGAGCCTTGTCTACCACGAGTTCATCCTTCGTGAAGCTGGTGTTGCTATGACGTTCCAGGGCCTCGATGAGCTTCCTGTTGGCACTGTTGCCGAGGAGTTTGAAGAGATCTGCCAAGAGCACTTTGCTCTTATCTACATCTCCCGAGCGGCAGGCCACCGTAACATTCTCCACGAACCACTCGGACGGGCGCTTGGCCTCATAGTCTATTGTGCGGTATACAGCAGTGATCGCCAGGCCATGGGTTATCTACCACTTGAGTGTCGGGTGTACAGTAGCCGCTTCTTGCCAGAGAGGGAACCGACCAGCTTCTGGGTGGTGGGCTGCTTCATCCCTGTTCACTCTAGATATGCCACCATCTCAGAAGAGATTGCCTCTACCGGGATCTCGCGGTTATAGAAGAGAGGAGGTATTTCCTCGAACTTTGCCCACAGAGCCTTGGGGACCTCTATATCCACCTCAGTAAACCCAAACCAGCTGTCTGCTAGGAGAGCCTCCTTAAAGCTAGCTACACCACTAGCACCGGACCAATGGCGCACTGTCTCCTTACTACATGGCATCTCTTTGGCCATCGTTGACAGGTACAGAACATTTGCGTCATAGCCGAGTAGACGTTGCCAGACACGCTCACTCTGGCGGATTCGAGTCATGCCGGCCTCGTGGTATCTGGTGAACATGATGCTGGGACCTCCAATAACAGCACCATTCAGCATCTCGTAGGCTTCCTTGCCCAGTGAATAGAGGCTAACATCTGGCATGTGCTGAGCGGTTCCATGTAGGAGGTACTGCAGTAACACACCTGGGAGAGACACTGTGTCTTTGAGGATGTCTATTTCTCGTTCTGTGTAGAACTCCCGCATCCACACTAGGGCTTCGATGAATGGACTGACGTCCAGGTTGTTGTAGTATCGCAGCCAGTCAGCGAATGTCCACATTCCATGCTCGCTGAATGTCTGGTTACACTGTTCCCACTCTGATCACGTCAAGAGCTAGCCACCCTTGAGCTTAGATGTCCATGCTGAGTAGTCAGGAAGCCCTGGAAGCCTTGGATAGTTGAGCTTCTCATGTGTGTCAAACCATTCATACAGAAGCCAGCTCTTCTGCTGTGTATACCTGTAAGCTTTGACCCATACCTCGTATGAGACTCTTGGGCTGAGGTAGTTCAGCACATCGAGAAACTGTAGCTCAGGTGTTATGAGGAACATGGTTTGACTAGCCTTCTTGGCGACTTTCACTGTACCTGTACTGTCAGTCAGCTCATCGACAAAGTACTTCTTGATGAGGTTCAGGTCATACCACCCAGAGTTGAACCCCAGTACAGGCACTTGGTCACACCACTCATTGATCAATCGCTGCTGTTGCTTTGGGAGCTTGTCCAGGTCTGTCGGTATGTACTGTGCCCTAACCCTTGTCCGGATTAGATATGCTCGCTGTTGGATCACCAGCATGAACTCTCTGATCAGTTCTTTGGCGTCAGGATTGCAGAGGTGAGTGGGCTCACTCATGGCGCCGTCTAAGGAGCAGCCAACTGACACAGAGATAGGCATGTGAGTACTCGCGATCGTGAGAGTCTCCGTAGGATGAGTCTTGATACCATTTAGGAGTGCTTCGAAGTTGTAAACTATGAAGTGTGGCTATGGGACAGTCCGAATTCGTTTAAGGACACTTGGACAGCGTTTTATACAGCACTCCCACTGTACCACAAGCGTACATCCAGATGCTCTCAGCTTCTCCTCTCTCAGGACTGTCTTGCGGGACCATTGTTCGGCATCCTCACCTCGCTGGTGTTGTGGACACCTGTGCCAGTGACGGCCATGGAACTGGTAAACAGTGTTGGTGGTCGGATCATAACCATCTACGGGGGCGCCCTCAATCCAATGCTCGCCACCATGCCCACACTCTACATGGTATATGTGTACGCCTCTGTTTCTCGACTCATACTCGATCCAACGAGTAGCCGCTGAACTGGATGGTTGGGGTGGATAGAAGGATTTCTCATATGCAGACTGTGGTGCCTCAATCTTCTCGCTAGGACACACGATTGTTGTTGCTGTACAGTGATCAGCATGGTGTTGAAGATGGCATGCCTGTGTAAACCTCTGCTGACAGTGACTGCAGACTAGTGTATGTGCCAGCTTGGAGATGTTCTTGATGTAGAAGGCGTGGTAGTCCCACACTCCGATGGTCATGGTGTCACGGTAGTGAGCCGCTTGCCTGATCAAGTGCCAGGTGCCTTCTTCGGTTGGTTCATACACGTGAATTCCGACCTTGGCGAAGAACCATACCTTGTTTAGCTGCTCCAGCGAGGTCTTGCGGACATCAGGTACTGTCACTGTCTTGCCGTAGAACTGTGGCAAGCTCTCGTGCAGGAGCTGTACTTCTATTAGCTCTCGCTCCTCGGTGGACTGCTAGACATCTCCAGAGACACATGTTGTCTCTGTAGGTGTCGAGGGCAGTCTTACTCTTCTTCTGTCGTCGCCAGTCTGGGAGGGGGCCTGTCCCAAGCAGAGGTTGGCGGTCGATGACAGCCCTGACCTCAAAGTTGATTAATCGAACGAAAGTCCACTTGGTGTTGGGTCGATCGATAGTGTCTGTGTCGAGGCGGGCTTGCTCTCTTGCTGCCACCCAGTCCTGAGCTGTTCATATCGTGTTCAGCCACAGTCTCCCTGGAGCATTTTTGTGGAAGAGCATCACCCTACCGTCTTTGATGTGACTGATACGATAGGTATGGGTGTAGCGGAGGTAAAAGGCGTTCTGGACAGTCTGCTGGATCTTTTGCATGATCTGACCTGTGACGTCTCCTTCTAGACCTCTGAAAAATGTCAAGTGTACTGACCGGCGTACTCTATCCTCTGTCTCCCTTTCGCCGAGACGCTGGTCGAGAATGTGTTCGCCTTCTCGCCTCATGCTCCGGGCTAAGGGTTCAGCCCTCGACCCCCTCATCACTCGCTTAGTGATCCTGCGTAGGGGAGGTAAGTGCTCCAGTGGATGGTCCACCATCCACCTCGCTACAATCTTGGCTCACAAGCTAGCAGTCACCTCCTCATCCAACTGACAAATCTCACGTATCCGCTGCGCTTTCTTGTGGGGATTCCAAGGATCATCTTTGGTAAGCGCTGGAAACCTTCCCGTCTTCATTGCTCAGGAGAGTCGCTTCTGTAACTCCTCAGCACAGGCCTGTCCGATCATCTGGAGCAGGTCGGCTTTCTTGACCTTAGAGTAGCCTCTAAGGATGAATTGCTTTGCAATAATGTGCAGCTGTGCATCAGTAATCGTGGTGTATATCACTGTGGATGCCTGGCTCTAAATGGGCGTTCAGACCCTATTATGTGTGGTGCTCACAAACGATCAGTACCTGGAACCTGTTGGGGGGGGGGGGGGTCCGTCGCGGCGATGTAATAGTGGATGCTTGTCTCTAAATGGGCGTTCAGATGTGTGTGGGGTTGATCACAAGGCCCTCATTGTGTGTAATATTGTTTGTAGATGAGCGTTTACACGTAGTTGGGTGTTTTGAGTGTTTACATCTAATGTATGGTTGTGCATTCACACGTGGTATACCATTATCGATGCTGTGTATAATTGGGTGTTAACGCATAGCAGGTGGGCTAAATAAACTACTATTCTTGACTTTGGCCCAGTTGAGGGTTTGTGGTCTGCAATCATGGGTTTTATGTGACTGTGCGGGTAAAGAGTAATTGTAGACATGGAATCACGTAGCGCCAATCGGCCAGATGGGTACGGGCCGTCATAGCTAGGCCGGGTATGAGACGACCACTCCGGGTGCGTTCCAAGCATGCCCCCTGGATATGATAGTACACGTGTATAAAGCCCTATGAGAGCGGTATGGCTAAGTCCGTAAGAATGCGTAGCACGCATGCGCATGCGTCAGATCTTCCCTGGCAACACGTGTCAGTATTGTGAGAGAGTGTATGCTTATATTGTACCGAGTTGGTACTGGGGATCACTTCATTCTCGTCGTTCTTGGTACCGATCAGGGACAGTAATGAAGCGCGAATTTCAAAACTGTTTACCATTTTAAAATCGGACCAGAAATGGCCGAGTTATCCACAAATGCTAATAGTGAGATTTGAACCTGTGATTTTAAGTTTGCTAATAACACAAAACGACGATTTGAACCAACGCATTAACTACCTCGCCCATGTATGCATTAGTAATTATAGCTGATAAGTTATGTGTTCTCTTTGCTGTATTGCTGCGCTTATCAGTCCCTCTAGATCTTGACGTCACTTCAAGATATTGTATATATTATAGACTGTAATTTTGTAGTTACCAGTGTGTTATCAATCCAATTGATCTGTTGGCTATTATTGTACAACAATTAGTATCATTATTCGTGATCTAATTATCGGTTCTCCGTTGGCTCAGTTGATAACAGCGCTGAATTCTAATAAAAAAAACATGGTTCAAATCTCTCGAAATAACTCAGCTAGATGATACCAAGTTCGAAACTGTACGCACTAGTGTAGGGGTACAATGACAAAAAATAGGAACAACGGGGACCCACCTAAAAAACCCACAGAGATAGATAGAGAGAGAGAGAGAGAGAGAGAGAGAGAGAGAGAGAGAGGCCAGCTAGAGAATGGCCGGCGATAATGTGGGGTTCTCCCGAAGACGTGAGGTGCAGGAGTTTTATAGTTTTTTTAGTTTTTAGTTTTTTTGTTTCATGACAGTATTACTCGTTACCCGTTACCTGAGAAGCATGACATCATGTCAAGACCGTGTCTCTAAATGGGCGTTCAGACCCTGGTGGTAGTAGTGTCGGAACCTCAACTGGCAGCCGTTCGGTGATCCGTGTTGGCCCCCGTCTCAACAACCTATGCCCCAGGGATTGAGAGGGCGGTGAGGGCCACGGATTGCCGAATGGCGGCCAGTTGAGGGAGGTGGTATAATTTTAATTCTGACACTACTACTGCACTATCAGTTTAACCACATTTCTATGTGGATTGAACAAGATGGTGAGATATCACCAAACTGCCTGGAAATTGCCCACTGATTCAATTCAGGGTCGTAATGTTCTAAAACGTTGCAGTTAGTTCGGAATTATGCCATGCATTAGTGGTTAGAGTGCATCGTGGCAGCCATTTTGAGTAAGCTGGGAACCTTTTATTTAATTTGCTTATAGGCCCTTACACAAGGGTCTTACAAAAAATGCGTCGCCGCAGCTAAATGATTGGGAAGGCCTCTGAACATGGATTAAGATAACGTCAGTAATTGTGTATGTATTAGTCATGTTCTAGTTTTACATAGTGCTGGAAGTTGTGTGAAATGACAACCGCATCGGACTACCTCCCCGTCCTGACTAAGGAACTGTAGCCAAGCGAGTTCATACTCTCTTGTGGCCAATCAGAGGTGGAAACCAGTAAACCTTCCATCCCTCCACATTCTTTCACCCACCTTCCGCAAGCACTAATGTAGGATTCATTTTACGTGGATGATTAGTAAGCAGTAAATAACTCCAATGCCTAACAGCTTTTCATGACCAACTAACCTTAGTTGTATCGACTGACGAAACTAAATAGCGACCGCTAGCGACTGGGTTAAGGATAGGGGGAAGAGGCCGCTGTCTCACCAGCCTGTTAAGGACCGCCCTTCTCTCTCCCAAGACAGTTTCCCCCTCCGCCACTCCTCAGGCCCACCAGCCTCTGAGCCAAAAGACAAGCTTAGCAGACTAACTCTTAAGGTGACTTAGAATGGTCGAGCGGGCCCTCCACACTTTCTAAAGCACACAAGTCAACTAGTTTATGGTGCTTCTAAATGCTTCTGTATTATGTTGACCTAGTCTTGTCTAGTTGTGATTGCTTTAGTGAACATAGGCTGGGAGTCGCTCTTCAGCTCAGCCCCTTGTTGCTAAAGTAACACCTGTAATGTGCAGTCTGTTTGTTGGGTTTGCTCCATAGTAGAACCCTATGGAAGGCTAGAGCTCACCTTGGGCAAGCAGTCGAAACCTGATATAAACGCTAGGCTAGGATGTTAGGCCTCAGTGGCATTATACCTCTGTGTTAAAAAATCCATTAAGTTTGGCTCCTCTTGAAGGGCCGCTAACTACAATGGTACCCACCCAGCTTAATTAATGAGAGCTTCGGCCTATCTAGTATCTGTGGAGACTAACCAGCCATTTCTCCTTAAAAAAGTTTGCATTCACATATAAATACACACAAGTACATCCCAATACACTCTTTTTGTTTCACCCAACTGTGGTTGGACGGACTTATATTGATGGAGGCCCGCACAAGGCATTTGCTCTCGCTTCGGCGAAAGCTCTAAGGAGAAGGTTAATTCCACATATAACCTAATTCCGTGTATAGGAAACCTTGGTGACCCTTTATCATTATATTTATCACTCAGGTATCATATAAGAGAAGTCATTCTCTGGCGAGATACCGATCAGCTAGAGACAGTAGCTCTCAGTAAATCAGTATGTCTAGCATCGGCTTAAGCCGACCTAAAACCAGGCTTCGGTCAGTGCCTATAACTGCGCCGAACTACGACTATAAACTTGTAATAGTATAAACCAGTGGATCGAACATGGATGACAAACAGTCATCTAGTGAATATTTTGAAACTAATTTGACTGGTTGATCATTGATGTTGGTTTAAACAGATTTTATTTTTGTTCTGATGGAAGCACGCTAAGTTATGTGGCTTATAACGCAGTCTTCCATATGCATAAACATATAATACATTGAAAACTTAAATAATCATTGTCTATAACCCGTCCAAACCCTGAATCAACTTAGACTGGAATTTTGTTGTCCAAATATGCGTGGCCGCTTAAGGCCCATTCAAAATGTAATAACTGTTATTTGCCTAACACGATTGAAAATTGATCGCTGAACCTTGTACGACTCTGACAATCATTACACACTGTCGGAGTTGTTTCAAAGCTCCTCTAGTTAATTTTAATCTGTTAGGGTAATAACTAACCGATTGTCCTTATGCTATACATCGACCCTTGTACATTGTCATGGCTAAAAGCGCCGAGGTTCAGAAGTTTAATAATAATCAACCCGTTAGACTAATGGAGACGTCTTCCACAATTGTCCCTACTCTATAGCTCGACCGTTTAGAATCCATGATTAGATTGCATTTAGATTGCATGAGTTCCCAGAGTCAGAAAAAGATGTGTTCAGACATGTAGCCTGTCAATCCGCCTTATGCCTATCGATTAACGCTCATCATGCGTCATTACGCTAATTACCCTTAAGCTTGCCTCATTGGATACCTTGAGACCCGTGATTTAATGAGGGGGCAGGGCTTCATCATCGAACGAGTTCCCAGGAAAATATGTGTCCAGACACGTAACCTGGTCAGCACTCATTACGTAATACATTAACCCTTGAGCGTTTGGCATGCCTCCAAGAGATCAGCCTTAATTACACCCATTAACCATCGCCTCATTGATTGCCTGGAGGCACATTGCTTAATGAGGGGGCGGGGCTTCACGATTGAATGAGTCCAGATATGTAACCAATCAATCATCCTTAATTACCCGGTCATTAACCCTTGTCAATCATTGTGATAATTGCACTTGAGCTTACCTCATTGGATGCCAGGAAACACGTGATTTAATGAGGGGGCGGGACTTATGGACACCCTCTACATCTACCATCCAATCAGAATGGCGGAGAGCTGGGCCCCTTTCCTTGCTCGGCTAATTGCCAAGTCGGCAAAGATCAAAGGAAAAAAGGTGTCGAAATAACAAAGGAGAGAACAAAGGAAAAAACAAAAGAAAAAGGTGTGAAAAAAGGGGCCCAGCTTAATGCATATCTACTTGAGTCGACTGTGGTCATAATTACTGACGATCGTGAGAAAACCAATCTACTAAATGACTTTTTTGTATCAGTACTCAGCAACGAGACAGATGCACCATGCTCTTTTCCACCGATTATAAACAACGTGAACAGTAAATTGAATAGTCTATCCATCTCCATTGATATGTAAGAACTAAAATGATGAAACTAAAGAAGAACAAGGCAGTTGGACCAGATGATATTCATGTAAATGTTCTTCATGAAGTTCTGAAGCTAGCGATTCCTCTGGCAAATATTTTCAACCAGTCTACACTATTAGGCACCATTCCACAAGATTGGAGAGATGCAAGCGTGGCCCTACTCTTCAAGAAAGGATCCAGACTTTCTCCAAACAATTACCGACCAGTTGCTTTAACCAGCCAAGTATACAAACTCATGGAACGTCTCATACTTAATGCCTTATGGGAACATATAGACAGTAACCAGATTATCTCATGTAACCAGCATGGCTTCCAGAAAAGATGTTATTGTGTAACCCAGCTGATTGGGTTCTTCGCATGCGACCACAACGGACAAACCAATGCCGTCTACCTAGACTTCAGCAAGGCCTTTGACACCGTACCACATGCACGTCTTGTCCACAAATTTAGCAACCTTGGAATTAAGGGAGATGTTCTTCTTTTCTGGCTTCTAGACGGCAACACGTGATTCCTAGAAATGGTTACTCTGACTGGAAGCCTATCACAAGCGGTGTACCACAAGGATCAATATTGGGTCCGTTGCTCTTCTTCCTGTTTATGAACGACTTACCTGACTAAGTTCAATCCACAGCTAACCTATTTGTCGATGACACAAAACTCTACCATATCATCAAATCCCCAAGCGATTGCCGGATCCTCCAACAAGATTTAAACTCTCTTTCTGCATGGTCTTGGGCATGGCTAATGCGGTTCAATTCAGAGAAGTGCACTGTACTCAGAATTAAATAATCCAGCAATTTATTTGTACTCACTAAACAGTCATTACCTAACTGAATAAACTGAGCAGAGAGATTTAGGAGTGTTAGTTTCAAATACCTTAAAATCACACCCACGCATCTCGAACATCACCAACAAAGCCTGACAAAATATAGGCATGATCAAGAGATGCTTCAGAAACAGATCACCAACTATTGTCTCAACTTTATTCAACTCAATCATCAGACCAGCACTTGAGTATGTGTCCATAGTCTGGAGCCCATATTTAGTCAAAGATAGTAAGCCCTTAGAGAGAGTGCAGAGTCCCTGATTTAAACTATGCAACCAGACACAACCCACTACACTAGCATATAGAAGACGGATTGACTTCACAGAAACCTACAAATACGTCAACAGGCATTACAATACAGATCTGTCAACTCTATTTGAGCAACCTACGTGGACACTCCCTTAAGATTTACAAACAGAGATGCAACACAGAACTGGCCAAATACTGTTGTCCATCCAGAGTAGTGGATGATTGGAATAAGCTACCAGAAGATGTCGTTACTGCACCAACCATGGAAACATTCAAAAGAAGACTGAGAACTGTGCCCTTAGGTGAAGACAGCTAGACCATCAACATCAATATCAATATAAAAAATCTTGGGACATAAGCCTTCTAGGGTCTTATTGTCCAGGTGGTATCAGTTGTAACTTAACATACTTACTTCCGGCTTCCAGCAAGGCAAAAGGGACTGTTTACACTATACAGAAAAGAATACAATCTATTTACATGTGTAAAATTGTTTTAATTATAGACTTGGAAAAATAAGTTGTGTCTGGTTTTAGGTTAGTTACTTACTTAACACTTACAGGACTTAGTTTATGTCGCTAGCTATTTGGTTACGGGCAATATTTTAGCATTTTTATTGCTTATTAATGGGGGTCATGATTGAAGTGTAAACTGTACTAAGTTTTGGTGGAGAAGAGCATGATCCAGACCGTTAGCTGCGGTGTGCCATGTACAATACTGGACCACTGACCTAAACATCAGCTGTGGTGTGCCGCCTACACTTAGAACAGATTGCACTCCACCCTACATAGCTATTTGTTAGATGAATGGTTTACTGAGCTTTGTGTGGCTGATTTAGGCATTGTTATTTTGCAAAGTTTGATTTGGTTTGGCTGTGGTTGAAAGTCTTTCCTTGTCTAAGTTGTGCCTTATGTCAATTTGTGTATATGTGATTTCGTAGTCTGTAATGATAGCATTGAACAAAATTTTGGTTGAGTACTTTTAGTAGTTTCTATAAATAAATTATATTTTGTATTTGCGAGGTGGTTGTGTTGTTGGGGGAGTGGTTTGGGGGCGGGTGCATGGTCCAAAACCGATATCTGTGGTGTGCCTACAGTCATAGGTCACTACTCTGAATGTTGGCTGCAGTGTGCTGCCTACACTCAGAGCAGCTTGCACCCTTCCCTGTTATTGCTTGCCCAATTGTATGTAGAGCGTGCAGTGTGTGATGTATACATGTACCACATAGCATTGTGATAGCTACAAATTTATATGTTGGCTGACGGTTGATACTCGTCTCTAGTCGAAGTTCTGCATTATGTCTTTGTAGTGTTTGTCTATTTCGAGTTTGGAAGTCTCTATGTTCTTGACATTTACAATACTGGCTGGCAGGGAATTCCATGGGGGGGGGGGGGTGCATTACTTTGTTTGAAAAGAAGCATTTGCAAATGTCTTTGCTAAACTGCTGCTTATGTAGCTTATATGTGTGGCGGCGTGTGGACTCGACATGGGACTTCCTTAGTAACTTACTTGCCTCAATGTTGTAGTAGCCATGGAGTTTTTGTATGTCCCTGTAAGATTACCTCTGAAGTATCTATATTTTAACTCGACATGGGACTTCCTTAGTAACTTACTTGCCTCAATGTTGTAGTAGCCATGGAGTATTTTGTATGTCCCTGTAAGATTACCTCTGAAGTATCTATATTTTAGAGACATCAGTCAGAGCGATGTTAATCTGTCCTTGTACTGGAGTTCCTTAAGTTTTGGGACAAGCTTGGTTGCTCTCCACTATATGCCCTCTAGTTTCTTAGACTGTCTCATTAGGTGAGGTGCCCATACAGTATTGCAATATTCCAGGATTGGTCGGACTAGGGTCTTGAATAATGTAGTGAACATGGTTTGGTCCATATATGTGAATGTTCTTTTGATCACCCAAGTATTATAGCCACTTTTGTAATGAGTGTATTGATGTGGGTGTCAAAGGATAGCCTGTCGTCCATGCATACACCAAGGTCCTTTTCATTTTCCGTAATTGCTATTGGTGGATGAGTGTCAGTGTCGGTCATGAAGTACTGCTTCCGGGAGTTGTTCTTCCCAAGATGTAGTATGTGAATCTTAGTAGAATTGAAACACAGCTGCCAATTTGTTGACCAATTACAAGTGTCATCTATGTTATTTTGTAGATTATCATCGTTTGGGTTTTCAATAAGCTTAGTATCATCTGTGAAAATCCTACACATACAGTTGACTACATTTGGCAGGTCATTTATAAATATAAGGAATAGTACTGGGCCAAGGACACTTCATTGGGGGGCACCACTCATTACATCTTTCCAGTCCGATTTGGCATTATTAACTTGAACACGTTGTTTATGATTGGACAAAAACTTCCAACCCATTTGACTATTTGTTTTTAAATACGATAAGGTCTGAGTTTATTTAACAGTCTTGTGGAACAGCGTCGAATGCCTTTTTAAAATCCAGGTATATAACGTCCACTGGTTCACTTCTGTCTAACATATCTGTTATTATTTCAAATATTCCAACAACTGCGTCTTACATGTCAGGTCTGGTCTGAATCCATGCTGAGGCTCTGTTAGTAACTTACCTGATTCCATGTAGTCCATAATGGCATCCCATACAAAGGATTCGAGTACTTTACAGAGGATACACATTAGGCTCACTGGGCGGTAATTCCCTGGGTCGTGTGTAGGTCCCTTTTTGAAGATGCAAGAGACATTTTCATTCTTCCATATCACTGGAATTTCTCCTTCTTCCATTGACTTGTTGAAAAGCATGCACTCATCTCATCCCGATTTCTACCAAGATTCTTGATGGTATGCAATCTGGGCCACTGCTCTTATTGGGGTTTAGGGATTTCAGCCGCTTTTCTACTGCAATTGGTGTTATGACTAGGTCGGTGAGATCAATGTCTTTGTTCCTGGACACAAAAACTGCTACTTTTACCAGATGCTAGCAAAGAAGTTGTTTAGTACCACTGCTTTCTCATTATCAGTTGTTGCTAAACCATCTTTGCCTGCTTCACTTAAGTCTCCTATTGGTTCTTTAATTTGGGTATTCGATTTGACATATCTCCAGAATGGCTGAATTCCTTTCGCAAAGTTTATTGTCAGTCTTAGTTTTGCTGTTGTGGTATTTCGAGCTTGCTTATATAGATGATAGTCACTTAATCTTTTGGTTTTCTTGTATTTTCTGAAGGCTTTCCGTTTCTCCTTGATAGGCTGGGTTACTTCTTTATTTGTCCAGCTTTTTTTCTTAGACTGTGACTTGGCAACAGGGATATAAATCTCTGTTGCTTCTTCTAATTTGTTTTGTATAAAGTCCCATGCTTCTCTTGTACTAAATTTTGTACCAAGTATCAAGTAATCAAGATGTTAACGTTTATTCATTAAATGACTATTAATTGAAGAGGCGGACTCTCCATTTTCAAGAAGAAGATGGCATTGCTGGTTGCTTAGCGATAATGTTTTGACACGTGATCAGTCTTCTAAAAATGGAGATTGAAAAATTTCTCGCACCTGCTGAAGTCACATAAATTTATTACCACTGTGGATGATGTAATAGTATTTAACGCATAGTTTACGTAGTTAATTGTATTTTTTACACCTCAAAGTTGTTACCGAAGTAGACTATCGACATTTATTACCATAGTCTTCATTCAGTAAAATGTATTGTGTTTTCGTGATATGATTCCAAGTTCAAGTTCAAGATTATTTATTTTGATATAGAATATACATTTACAGTTTCACAACAGGTAGTCCACCAAAGGCAGAGCTTATGTGGCGGTGGACCCCTACATATAACATATAACAACAATATAGGACATGAGAATACTGAATACATACGGTTAACATGTTATAGTCCTATATATACATATAGTTAACTGTCTTGCTGCCAAGCCTCTGCAGTCTACATTTTCCATGGAGCCTAACTCAGGGTATGCTGAGTACCACGTTGTCGGTGGCTAAGCCACAAGCAACTTTAAGTCAAATTTTTTCCAAAATACTCAGCCAATCCAGAGTCATTGCCAATTGGAATTATTGTCCGCTTCCAGCAGTCCAACAGTTAATAGACGTATGACAATTTACATTTTTACAGGGAAAGACATGACAGAGGGATGTGTGCTTATCTTGCTTAAGTTAATAATTCTATATTACATATTCTTATTATTAATGACAAAGTATTCATTTATTTTTTATTTTTTAGGCTGTGATGGTAGAGGTAGTTGTTTGGTAGTTACCATTATGACAGATATTCTTATTATGATTATTATTATTATTATTATTATTTGTTCTGGTGACTGGGTGCAAGTATGAGAATAGCATGCCATGATGGTGAGTGTTTTCTAGAGTCTAGTAGGTTTCTATAATCTTCTTTTTGATATTCTGCTTAAAGTACTGTAGCTTTATGATGTCTGCGTGTGCTTGTGTCTGTATTATTCCATAACTGAATTGCTTTGTATGAGGGGTTTTGTTGTGCTGCTTTTGTTTGGTGGTGTGTTGAATGGAGGTTATTTCTTGTTCTTGTGTTGTGAGGATGCAATTGTGTATTGAGCATAAAAATGTTAGATACGGATGAGGGTAAGTTGCCATTGTGGAAGTCCCTTAAGATTGTGTATAGTTGGAGCCCTCCTATGTCCTCAAGTTTTAAGACCTTTTCTGATTTAAAGATATCCTGGCCACCTGCTGTTTGTGAAAATAGTTTAATAGATTGCTTTTGCAGAGATTTTAGTTTTTTTAGTATAGCTTGAGATGTATTAGTCCAGATAGCATTGCAGTAGGTGATGTGAGGAAGTATCATTGTGCAGTACAGGTTTTTAATAATATTAGGTGTTAGATAGGGTTTCAGTCTGCGAATGATGCCACTTGTCCTTTGTTCCGATATCGAATACGCCTATATAGCCATAGCCCTTTAATATATATATATATATGGTTGAGTACTACGGTACCGTGGGTACTATGGTAGGGTGAAATAGGCCGGGAATTTTCGTCCATCCATATCACTACCACATATCCCATAGCCCCTACTACATGTATATATACCTACTATATATAATATACACAAGGTGTGAAACCAATGGTGACACCCGGGTTGGATAGGCGACGCTTAAATTCATAATATTAATTGCATCATTCAAGAAAAGATTGGACAAATACTGGAAAAATCAGGAGGTCTTATACGATAACTTTAAAGCACCCATCAAAACTGGAGGAAGTCTAGAAAATCGGAGCGGAAATGAGGAGTCTGGTGAAGAGGACCTGTACCAGAAGCAACGTTAAGTAATTATCGATGCCTACATGTAGAGGAATGATTGTTCTCACCAGAAACATATAACACTTTAGGTTTATTAAGCTCTATCATATAAAATTACGAACTAATATACGCTCCGGACGAAATCTGTGGGGACCATTGACAGCCGCAATCTAGGTCAAGTTCGACTCCTAACCAGTTAGCTATAGCTAACTAGAGTACCAGTTGAACTTCAAATAGTTAACTAGCTAGTCAACTATAGTCAACCGAGCACCCGACCTCGGTTCAGATGGTTAGTCCGATATTTGCGTAAGTTTCAAAATGGCTGACACGATCGCTTGCCACGAATAAATGCATATAAAAGTGTAAATATTTCACTAAATAACTTAGGTTTGATGAAATTATGCTTTCCCATTTTATGTCGATATTTCCAAGCCCATATTCCTTCCCACTTTATGCCATATAGGCGCTTTTGACGTCTTAGCGGACAAAAATAACCCATTTTCGTAGCTCATTAAAACAGACGACAGAAAGGGTTAATGGAGACTGGTACCCGGCTCCAAATTTTCTGCAATAGTAATTGAATATGGAACCGGGTACCAGCGAACTATAGTCGACTAAAATCAAGTTCGACTGGGCATAGCAACTGCGCATGATCAGTAAACCATGAAACTGACTATAGTTAGCGAGTCGAACTTGACCCTAGTGTTTGTGAATAACTGTCCCAGAGAAAATCGCTGGGTGGGTGCATATAAGAGCTGGAAAGAAACTAAAATCGTCGGATTTACTGGGACATGAACAAATGCCATCGAAAATCATCGGACATAAATCATAACGTATCACACACCCATAACTCGGCAGAAACATTTTTAATACAAATAACATGCCCCTTCCACCATATAGCACAAGTACATGCGTCCAATCTGTCGCTCAAGAAATGCGAGGTTGACATGCTGGAAAATGTTGAATGTAGAGCAACGAGGTGTGTGCCTTCATTAAAGGAAGTTGACTACATGCAGAGGCTAAAGATACTGCAGCTACCAACAATTAAAATACAGGCGGTTGAGAGGGGATATTATAGAAACATAAATCATTCAGTCAAATCTTCACATTCAACGGGCGGACCACACGGCTGATACGAGAGGACCTAACTATAAAATCGGCAAGAACTACTCAAGATTGGATATTAGTAAACAGTCCTTTGTTAATCGAGTGACAAACATATGGAATGGACTTCCACATGAGGTCGTTAATGCAGCCAATCTCCAGTGTTTTGATAGTAGACTGGATAGGTTCTGGAAGGATCAGGACATGAAGTACGACCACAGCAAAAACTATTCTGTGATATGAATGATGAGTAGATTGGAATACAGACCAGCCTCGGTATACAATGTGGAGCTGGCGTCTATACATTACAAACATGGTGGATTGGGATGTATCTTAGGATTGTGAGCAAACGGATATGGGCATGGTATCCATGTCAGATCTCCCTGCCTCATAGCTATTTAAAATACAACATGTATTATACCTGTAGTATATACCCTGGGTATGTATGTATATCTTATATACTGTACTAGATTGGTTGTGTGTGTGTGTGTGTATATATATATATATATATATATATATATATATATATATATATATATTATATATATATATATATATATATATATATATGATACAGTACCACACTAATGACTCCAAACAAAATCTAGAAGCCATTGTATTGCTGACAACTTAGTAAGGGGGATAGGAAACTACGAACCCAATGAGCTTGGCTCATGCCCAAGCCACATCGTGGCGAAGATGAACCCAGCTACAAACCAGTTCAAGCATCACACAATGCCAACACATCTCAAACCGATACTCAGTACTAAGCGAAGAAACTGTAAACATACCCAACAATGAGGCATCCAAATACACTATGAGTTGCAATGAAAACATAATAAGCTGCACAACCTTGGACAATGGAAGGCATGAAAAAACAAAACAAAAACATGTAAGGCATAAAAAACTTGTAAAACACTAACTGGTGAGAACACAGACACCAACACAGGACAGATACCAAAACCTATTCAAATAAACAATGATAGAAATTCTAAAAGAGTAACCAATACATGTATATGCACAAATGCATATAGTCTAATTAATAATAAAAAAGCAGAGCTTGAAGCGCTAGTACACAGGATTCGCCATGCTATCATATTAATAACAGAAGCCTTCCAAAAAACACAACCATAAACATTAGTGAGGTACAGATTGATGAGTACCATCTCTCGCTGAATAGTACTCCATCAAGAGGAGTCATCATCTATACCCATGTATCATTAAATGCTAAAACCTGTGAAACCCTAAATGATGACAGCTTTCACGAATCGGTGTGTAGTACATGGACGACACAACAAAAGGAAAAAATTATTGTTGGTTGTATCTACAGAAGTCCCAACTCAAATGGGCCAAACAATAACAAACTCGTAAATCTACTAAACAAGGTTGATACAGCAAAGGTAGACCACATTCTTATAGTAGGGGATTTCAACTTCCCGTCGATTAACTGGTGCACTGGAGTTTCTTCAAATAAAGATGAAGATGCTTTTCTGAAAGCTAGCAGCGATATTTTTCTACAGCAACTAGTTACTAATATGACAGACTTCAAATATTTTGGACTTAGTTTTAACAAACAACCAAAACATCGTCCACGAAATAACCCACCTACCTCCATTAGGAAAAAGTGGCCATGATGTTCTACAAATATCACTACATAGCTAAGCCAAAGCTACTGCTGAATAAAGGACGGTATACGGAAATGAGAAAAGATATAGGAACGACTGACTTGAATCATCTGCACGAACTTAATGCGTCAGAAGCTTGGAACCTCCTACACAAAACACTGATCACAATAGAAGAGCAGTATATCCCTTCTTAAAAAAAGGCATTAAGAAAAAGCACCTCTGGCTTGACCGTACCACAACAGAATCACTAAATAGCAAAAATCAGGCATACAAAAGATACAGTGAAACAAAGAAAACCACAGATTATGCCATTTACAGAATTGCTAGAAACAAAGTGACAGCATGCATCAGAAAATCAAAACAGGCATTTGAAAGTAAAGTAGAAAGTGAAAGCAAGAGAAATCCCAAAGCTTTATGGAACTATGTCAAGAGTAAAACCATTCTACGTGAATCAATTAACAAGCTACGTAACCCAGCTAACGGCACTATGACTACAGATGATAAAGAAAAAGCAAACATTCTTAATAAATTCTTCTCAAGTATGTTCACTTCAGTAGATCTTCATTCTACACCAAGCATTAGCTTCAGAAGCAATGGTATTGTACTAAAAGACAATAATAACACCTATTGCCATCGAAAATAAATTGAAAGGCCTCAACCCCAATAAAAGCAATAGCCCAGATGAAATACCAGTAAGATTATTAAAGGAAGCAGCTAAAGAAATTAGTACACCACTATGCATAATATTTAACAAGTCTCTGGAAGAAGGCATATTATCTGGAAAATGGCAAATGTATGCTGCATACACAAAAAAGGTTACAAAAAACGGCCCAAGCAACTACAGGCCAATCAGTCTCATCTCTACCTTATGTAAGGTCCTAGAGTCTTTTATAAGAGACAGCATTGTAAATTTTCTGGAAACAGCCAATCTATTTACCAAATGTCAACATGGATTCAGACATAATAAAACATGTAAAACCCAACTACTAGAATACCTCGAAGATATAACAGCCAAACTTGACTCCTGACGGACTAACCTGCCACTGCAAAATATTTGCAGAAGACACAAAGATATATGGCAACCTAGCTACCAGTAAGATTCAGGACAATATAGACAAAGTATGTAAGTGGTCACAGATATGGCAACTATCTTTCAACACAGATAAAACACATGTCATACATTTCGGCAGAAACAACCCTCAAACCAAATACTATATGACAGATGTACGCTGATGTGCATCCTGTATCAACGTCAGAGGTAGAATAAGACTTGGGAGTGCATATTGACAGGAACCTTTCATTTGATATACATATAGGGAATATCCAAGGCGAACAGCACATTAGGACTAATCAAGAGAACATTTACCAACATTGACCCAGCTCTTGTACAAAGCTCTAGTGAGATCTATTCTCAAATACTGCAACTCAGCATGGTCACCAAGATTGAAAAGGCAATCACAGCCATTAGAAAGAGTTCAATGCAGAGCAACAAAACTCGTCCCGCAAATCAAAGAGTATAGCTACACGGAATGACTTGAAGCCCTAAATCTAATGTCACTGAAATATAGACAATTTTGGGGAGATTTAATTGAAACATTCAAGCTCATCAGGGATCTATATAATATTGATAAGGACTACTTTTTCGAGCCATCCAGTATTACACAGACCGGAGGACATAGGTTCAAGCTCAACATAAAGCACAGCAACAAAGATATTCGCAAGCACTTTTTCGCTAACAGAGTGGTATCACAATGGAATTCACTGCCAGCTACAGATATCTACTTCAACGAAAGATAATTTGAATTTGACTGAACAGGCATACGTATACCAGCCCATCACAAAGTCATACTGCAATTGTTCCAATACAGTGGACTTATCTTGGAGTAGCCTGTGTATCTACAAAACATGCTCTGTAGCAATTCCAGGCCTGGCGTGCGCAGCAAGGGACGTATTACATAATCTTTTCTTTAATGTGTTTTTAAGTTATAAATTGAACAGTATTTTGCAGGGCTGGGATAACTGGAACTTGTAACTGTAACTGACTGTAACTTAGTTACATTTTTCATGTAACTGAAGTAACTTGTAACAGAAGAATTTTTTCAGTAACTGAAATGTAACCAGTTACATTGCAAAAGTAACTGAAATTTCAGTTACTTTTCAGTTACAATTCGAACTTTTCTAATAGATTTATTACAATTTTCTCATTAAAGTAAGCTGTTGAATATATTGAAGCTAATTTGACTGGAAGATGTTGATGCTTTGGGCAGCAACTTTATTTCCAGGTATCAGGGATATTTATTTTTGAAATTTACCATTGGAATAATCGGCATGAATATTAGGCCAGTCATTCCAGTGGTACATTTTCAAATATTAATCCTGTAGCCTGCAAAATAGATTTGCTAGGCCAAAGGTTTGATTTTCTGGACCAATCTTGACCATTAAAGGGTTATTCTATATCTGCATGTGATATTTACAACATGCTATTATTCTAAAAAATATGCTTGTTAGATATGATAATCTGACTGAATGTTATTGTTACATCAGGCAGTGATAACCGTAATCAAATTCTTATACAGCTTTTACATTAGGCTACCATAGAAACAGGTTGTTTACTAAATCATTAGAGAATTAAGTTACCTTTTAAGGCTCAAATTTGTTAAAGAAAATTGTATTTTTCTCTTAGTAAATATCCATTTGTAGACAATGAGATTATTTTAGAAAATTTACCACTGGAATGACTGGCTTGGTTATTGAGCCAGTCATTCCAGTGGTAAAAGTAATTCTATATTTATCTGGAAATGGACATTTCTCAACACCACTGCAAAAGTTGTTTGTCCAGGTTTAGTGTTAAAGGGTTAAAAGGATTAAAAACAGCAAATGTTGAATTGTAAAGAAAGGTAAAATCTGCCACAATAGGTGTTAACGGCATGTCCTGTTCTTTTCTTTGTATACTATTGATTAGGCCAGCTTAGGACATCATTGCTCAGCAACTATACTCAAGCTAGGGACAATTCACATATGTGTGTGTGATAAACATCAAAGGACAATGCCATTGATAAAAGTCAAGCCATCAACCATTTTGGTATAGCAGACAAATTTATAAAGGCTGTGGAATGAAACTAGTGTACTGGAAAGCTGTTGAATATTCTTAATCTAATTTGACCTGAAAAAAGCTGTTTCTGCCATATGAAGCAACATCTTTTGAAAGTAAAATTTGTCTAAAGTACTCAGCAGACATATTTAAATTGCTACTTTAAATTACGCATACAATAAAGCTGATGGAGATTTTGAAGCTAATTTCACTGGAAACTTATATTGCCCATGGTAAATGGTGGATTATCATACTGTAGAAAGTCCATGCTCCAAGGATAATATGTTGAACATATTGAAACTTATTTCACTGAAAAATGTTGATACCTATCAATCCTTTCAGTCAAATTAGTTTCAAAAGATCAGCCAAATATTTCTTACAATAAAATTAATGTTTGTTATTTGGCTTGCATGGCTGAAAGGGTTAGAGGAAGAAATATGTATGCACATTTTTAAAATGAAAGCATCTTATTATTTTGGAAACAAATTGAATGAAATTTGTTATTGCATATGGCAACAATAAAATTCAGTCAAATCCATTGAACAAATTTCAGCAGGTTTTATATTTTATATCTGAAATAAATTCAGTTCTGTCAGTATATTATGTCAGTGGTTATAGTGGTATTTTGTTCCTACTATATATCTCAAATTGGTTGACTACATTACACTTTGTATGATGATTTTCATGTCCACATAGTTCTTCATAGTAATTATCAGACAAAGTAACTAATGTAACTGAAATGTAACTTTAGTTACATTATGCAAAGTAACTGAAATATAACTAGTTACATTGCTCAACCAATGTAACTTTAACTGTAACTGTAACTGACATAGTCCAATGTAACTGTAACTGTAACTAGTTACATTTAAGTGTAACTGACCCCAGGCCTGGTATTTTGTTTGTGCCCTCCAGTTTTCTCATCAAGAGAACCATTTAATTAGCGTTATTAACCATAGTGATCACAACACAAGGTGATCCCGGTTTTCGTATTGCCGTCATCTTGATTTTTTTCTGTATTTCATGGGTCTCCAGTCTAATTAAATTGCGTCTCCACTCTCTAGCACTGATTTTAATGAACTGTTATCGATGTTATTTCGCGAACACGCCCCTGGTCTCACTCCTCATTCTTCTCGGGCAACATTTTGTTCTACAATGTTATTTCTTGGTAGATGATTTTCTTGTCGACCTGGCCTCACTCATTGTTTCACTTTCGCTTCTTTCGTGGAAACAAGGATAAAGGACGAATAGCTGTTGATAAATTTCTGTAGGGGTCGATCATTATCTTGTTGACCTGGGGCCGTGTTTGGGAAGGGGTCATGGTGTGTGCCTGGTATACATTGTAGCTCTGCCTTGGAGTCATTATGATGTCATAATAGATTGTGCCATCATACTCACCAATGGGGTTGTTCCGGGTGTGGATTGCGACCCGTTCCCGAACACGCCATTTGTCTCACTCATCGTTCCTCTCTTGTTGTCTTGGAGATTATTGATAAATGGGTAACGAATAGAAACGTGTGATGAAATTTATCTCTTGCGCTCTCTCGCGCTCTCTCTCTCTCCATCGGCTCCCCTCTCTCTCTCTCTCTCTCTCTCTCTCTCTCTCTCTCTCTCTCTCTCTCTCTCTCTCTCTCTCTCTCTCTCTCTCTCTCTCTCTCTCTCTCTCTCTCTCTTGAAACCATTGGATGGAATTCAAACAAATTTGGTTGTCCTTGGCGATAGTCTTTAACTCAAATATGTTCCTCTTGGTTGTCAACATTGATCATCTGTGTTGGGCCACGTTCACTGACATTGGGATTGTATTGTATTATAGTGTGTAGTGCGTCATTGGACTGATGAGTCACCTGGACTAATAGCTAATTCTTTTGATGATAGAAACCGTCTGGAGGGTCGGTTCGATAATATGGCCTATCAAATTGTACATAGTATAAGGATTCAACAGCCACATGGCCGGTCAGTTGGCGTGGACATCGCTAAAAGTTCCTTGATAACACTGGAATTAGGGAATGAATTTGTGTTCCCATGGAAGTATCAGCTGGAAACAATATTCATCTAGTTTTTTAATCTCTAACAAGAACGGTGGCCAACAAAGGTCTATGCGGAGGACAGACAAAAAATATAATGGTTGTCGTGAGGAAATGAATAACTTTGAGTCAGAAATTATCGAAAGTCGGTTTTAAAACCACACATGGAGTCTGCTAGGCATCTCCTTTTATAGTCACTGAAGTTCCTAAGAAGGCGTAACGCTAAAGGTGAGGAAACCAATCAGTGTGCAAGAGATGGGGCAGGAAGTTGGGTGCATCGTTTGAGATTATACTGTCCATGACAGACATCGGCCCACAACTGGTGGAAGTGTCTAGCATCATAGCACACAATAGCTTCCATCAAGCAAACGCCATAGGACAAAATCTTATCTTGTCGACGAGGCCTTTACGAGTGTGGATTTGTGAGACACAGTGGAATTCTGTGGTAAACACTCGTGAAAGAATAGGAATTTTGTCCTGCAGCATTGGTCCTGGATAGCTGGCCCTTGGACTATAGACTTAGTAAGCTTTACCGACTCCTGGAACTGGGTAGTCGGCTCCCAACTGCCGAGTACCCGTTTGCCATGAAGCTCATTCTTGTTTGCATAGCAACAAGAGCTCATGCTTTTTTTGTGCAGTTGGAGTCTTAAGTTTCTAAGTCTTTTTCTGTGTATTGTGATAGCTTTGTGCGCTCTCTAAGGATTATATTGGATTACCATGGATGGATCCGATGATAACCAGGTTGTATAATTCCATGTTATTCCATAGTTAAAAGACTTAGTGTCGCATGTTCCAATTTCTGCCCCGAATCTGGGACATGTGTTAACAACGAAATATGCCAGATTGATCGCCTTCCTTTAACCCCAACAGGCGATCGGCAGATATGAAATAAGGTGTTGGCTTTACGGTGTTTTAACACGAAAATCGGCTGACGTCATTCTCCGTATGATCCGAGCGGGTGACGTCACACCCGTGTTGTCTCGGATTTTTATGTGAAGAAAATGTTTCATTAATTAATGCATCTAATTCTGCGTGCTGCGTACTTTATTGGTACCAGAAAAACTTTGGAATTTTCAAGTTTTGTGTGTTATCACGATCTGTTTACAATGATCGGTGGTTTCAAAATTCTTGATTTAGATGTGTGGTCTGCAGTTTTACCGTGTGCTACAGCAGTTTGTTTACATTTTGTTGTTTCTTCACATATCGTTTTGGCCTTCGTTAGGAGTATAGTTTATATTGATTAGTAAATATACCCCGAATGCTATGCGATATGATTCCTGGTTCCGTTATACATCCTTGAGGATCAGTTTATGGGTGTATTATTGCCCGCTTCGTTCTGGTCATCATAATCAATGCGATTTTTGCTGTAACATTGCAGGGTGGGGTGCGGGAGGGTTAACATTTAATTTATGATCAAATTATTTGAAAATTAATTGTCTGCCTTCCATTCCTGTTTCATCCCGCTTGCTTATTGTAGGTTTGTGCTTATTTATAGGCCAAGCCAGCCCTGCCATCATGTGACGAGTGTCATAAATTTGTGAGGGTTCTATTCAAGGACCATGTCTGTTTCCGTTGTACCAAATGTAATCTTGACAGTAGATGTAATGTTTGTGCAGTGTGGTCATCCGACATGATGGTCAAGTTCCTTGCCCAGAAGGACTTGGCAGGGTCTGACGCGGAGTCAGGCGGTCCGAAAGCAAATCGTGGAGCGTCCGTTTCGGCCCTTGGGGGCGTTCCATGTCTGCAACCGGAGGTGGCGGAGATGGCACCGCCGGCGTGGTTTGCTCCTGCTATGGACAGTCTAGTCCTGGGATCGTTATCCCAGGGGTACATGCCGGAGTGGTGGGATTTTCCACCACAGAATCTGTCTTTGGCACCTGTCTGGACACCCGTACCAAGGGAACCAGACAAGTTAGAAGCCATTCAAAATGAAGTGTCAGGTTTGCTTCTGAAGGGGGCAATAAAACCAGCAAACCGGAACACTCCAGGCTTCTATTCAAACATGTTCCTTGTCCCCAAGAGCACAGGGAGATGGAGACCCGTACTCAATCTCAGGCCATTAAATTGGTTTATCCATACGCCTCGGTTTCAGATGGAAACTCTGAGGTCGGTAATGGCAGGTTTGAGGAAGGGAATGTGGTGTGTATCGATAGATCTGAAAGATGCATATTTCCACATTCCAATGAACAGGAGTTGTCACAGGTTTCTCAGATTTGCGTTTCATAATCAAGTGTGGGAGTTTGTAGTCCTCCCATTTGGCCTGTCGACAGCTCCACAGGTTTTCACCAGAGTGGTCCTTGCGGTGACAACGTTTCTCAGAAAAGAGAACGTGACGTTTCACACCTACATAGACGACTGGCTGATCAAAGCAGACACGTCAGCCAGGTTAGAGGTGGATACTGCTCTTACTCTGAAGTTACTTTCAGATCTAGGCTGGTTAGTCAACAAGGAGAAATCCGAGTTGACACCCACTCATAAGTTCGTTTATTTAGGGATGCGATTCAATCTCGAGGAGGGCAGGGTTTACCCGTCAGATCCCAGAGTGGTGTCCCTGTTAGCCATCCTCAAGAGTTTTCGATTGGGAAACCACATTCAGGCGAGGCAGTTTCTTCAGATGCTGGGCATGATGGTCTCCATAGAGCAGGTAATCACGTACACTGCTGTGATGCGAAGACCTATCCAGTTGTATCTGATGTCTCTGTGGAAACAGAGAACAGAACCCCTGTCAATGCTGGTGCCAGTTTTGGAGCCAATAATATCGCATCTTGTATGGTGGAAAAAGCATCAGAATCTCCTAGTAGGGGTTCGCTGCACCTACCCGACCCCCAGCTGTCCGTGTACACGGATGCATCGCTGGAGGGATGGGGGGCCTGCCAGGGAGAACACCAGGTCTCGGGCACATGGACTCTCCAAGAGAGCCAGCTGCATATTAATCTGTTGGAAATGATGGCATTGGAAAAGTTTCTTCTAAAAGTCAGGGGCAATGGGATATTGATACGGTCGGACAACTTGACGGTAGTATCATACATAAATCACCAAGTCACCCACACTATGTATGAAAGTGTGGCACTTGATTCAATGGTGCAGGAATTACTCAGTTGTTTTGAAAGCAGCTCACATTCTTGGGTGATTGAACATTCTGGCGGATGCTTTGTCTCGGAGACAGAGAATTCTCCTTCGATCAATACTCACCATTCTGTTACTTCTGATATACAGCTGGCCCTGACAGCGGCTCTAGGATTATAGACTTAGAAAGCTTTACCGACTCCTGGGAACCGGGTACTCGGCTCCCAACTGCCGAGTACCCGTTTACCATAGAGCTCATTCTTGTTTGCATAGCAACAAGAGCAATACATGCTTTCTGCATTAAGGATTTTAGTGGTTTTTTTGTGAAAGAAAATCTAAGTCTTTAATCTGTGATAGTTTGTGTGTTCGTGAAAGGATTAACTAAGGACTATGGAGAATACCGCCGAAGATAACCAGGTTGTATCGTTCTTTATTATCCATAGTTAAAAGACTTAGGTCTCTAAATTTCGTTGTGTCGCATGTTCCAATTTCTGACCCCATAGAATCTGGGACGTGTGCTAACAACGATATATGCCAGACAATCGCCTTCTTTAACCCCCAACAGGCGATCGGCAGATATGAAAATAGGTGTTTGCTACGGTATTTCTAACACGAATATCGGCTGACGTCGTTTCTCCGTAGAACCAGAGCGGGTGACGTCACACCCGGTCGCTCGGATGTTTATGTGAAGAAAAATTTCTTCATTAATTCGCGCATCTTGTTCTGGGTGCTGCGTACTAAAAATGGTACCGGAAACTTTAGAATGATCAAGTTTACGTGCGATCACGATCGGTTTGCAATGATCGGTGGTTTCAAAATTCTTGAGTAAATGCGTGGTCTGCGGTTTTACCGTGTGGTACAGCAGTTTGTTATACATTTTGTTGTTTTCTTCACATATCGTGCTGCTTTCGTTAGGAGTATAATTTATATTGATTAGTAAATATACCCCGAATGCTATGCGATATGATTCCTGGAGCCATTACACATCCTGGAGGATCTATTATGGGTGTGTTTAATGCCCGCCGCGTTCTTGTCGTCATAATCAATGCGATCGTTGTTGTAACGTGGCGGGGTGGGGTGGGGGGAGGTTACGGTTAATTTATGGGTCAAAATTATTTGAAAATTAATTGTCTGCCTTCCATGCGGGTCTCGTTCCGCTTGTTTATTGTAGGTTTGTGCTTATGTTATAGGCCAAGCCAGCCCCGCCATCATGTGATGAATGCCATAAGTTTGTCCGTGTCGTGTTCAAGGACCATGCTTGTTTTAGGTGTTCCCTGTGTAATATTGATCATAGGTGTAATGTTTGTGCGGTGTGGTCCGTCGAGATGATGGTTAAGTTCCTTGCCCAGAAGGACTTGGCTGGGTCTGACGCGGGGTCAGGCGGTCCGAGAGGAAATCGTGGAGCGCCCGGGTCGGCCGGTGGGGGTGCTCCACGTCCCCAGCTGGAGGTGGCGGAGATGGCACCGCCGGCGTGGTTTGGTCCGGCTATGCAGGGTTTTCTGCATAGCGTTCTGCCCACGCTGGTGTCGTCCCTGCTACCAAATGTTGGCGCGGCAATTTCTCCACATGCCTGGTACGGATCCTGTCCTCGGACAGGATTCTGGACTGGTTACCGAGGGGGCCGTCTCGTACGGCCCCCTGGCAGTCCCGTCTGGCTTCGGCCAGACGGGTTCTGTCTCTCTGCGGCCACCTCCGGGTGGTCCAGTAGCGGTGGCCGGTCCGTCAGGTGTGGGAGCCGTCCGCCAGGACGGCTCCACGGTTGACTCGTCTAGTGACAGCTCTTCGGAGTCTGAAGATGAGGAGGCCGAGGAGGAGAGGTTGCTGCGGCCCGTGAAGCCGCAGGTGGAGAATATGGAGGTTGATTCCGTCCTGGACGGAACCGGCCTCCATTTGTCTGGTTTGGCGCAAGCCAGGTCAGCGGCTCGGCCTGTGGCTGAGGCCAATCCGTTACCGTGCACCGGTTCCGTGCGGCTTGGTTTGTCACCAGCCGGCACGGGAACGGGTGTGCCGGGCCAGGCGTGGTACTCACCTATCTCGCCTGGTCCGGCAGCCGGACGTGGGGTGCCGTTGGCGCCCGTGTCCGGCTATGGTTCCGTGACTGCTACGGGTCCGTACGGTTTTCCTTGCGGACCTACCCCATGGACCGGAGTGTTTCATGGGGTGGCGGCGGAACCGTGTGGTAGCGGAGTGCCTGGCGTGTCAGCCGTGGCTCCTTGCCATGAGGCCGTGGCTGGCAGACCCGTGAGCACGTCAACGGGTGACGTGTTTGCGGAGGTGTCTTCGTCGGAGGTAGATTGGTCAGATGCTCTGGCGTGGCTAGCCAGGGTTGACCCGTCTGTGGTTTCGGCCACGGCCGATGAAGATGCGCCCCATCCGTCAGTTGCGTCGATTAGGACGGGGATTTTGCCCGCGGCCCGGATCCAGTCAGTGGGACTGGATCAACGGTTCATAGATTTGTTGGATGCTATTTATAGCAAACAACTAATGACCAAGGGTCAGCTCCCTGCGGCATACAGGGAGGTGTGGGCAAGATGTCGTATTCCGCGGGGGGAATACGACAGGTATGGTGTAGTCCCGTCGGTCACGGAGGATGACCGATGGGTCCTGGGAGTCCAGACTGCTGGGTCGGGTGGCCCCGGTCCGGCACTAGTGGATAAATCTCAAGTACACCAGGAAGAAGTCCTGTCCCTATGCGATGAGGGTGTGGTGTGAGGGCAACGATGAGCGCTGTCAATCATTCTTATCGTCTCCTTCAGTCGGTGTGGGCTGAAGCAGGGGCAGGCCACCCTGTGCCACCTGTGGCGCTTTCATGTGTTAATGACGGCCTGGTGCTGTCGATGGACGCATTGGCAAGGGTGCAAGCGCGAGTGACGAAGTCCAGGAGGCAAATGGTCATTGACCATATGCGTCCGGCTACGGCAGTCAGGGAGTCTCTTCTTGGGACGCCCCTGACAGGGCCTAGCATCTTCGGTGGCCAAGCGTGGGCCATCTTAGAGGATACCGCCAGTATCGCGCAGAATCGGTTAGCGGTAAACCTACAGCTAGAGCTAGTGCGGCAAGCACACGCACTAGGGGCTGTGGGGAAACCGCTAACAGGACAGCCTTCAAAGAAGCAGAAGAAGCATAAGGGCAAGGCGAAAGCCAGGCCTGTTGCGACTTCTGCTTCAGCTGGGTTTTCGGAGCCGCCGCCGGCGAAGAAGCCCAGGAAGGTTGTAGAGGCGCCTACCCTCCCCAATGTTGCTCCTGACCGCCCTAGGGGCGGGAAGGGCAAGGCCTCAAAGGGCGGACAGAAGGGGCCGAAGCATACCTGAAGGTACGAAAGCTCTCTTCATATCCGCCTGGACCGCGCCTGTGCGACAGGAACAGCGGTGCCAGTTATACCCGTCGTGCCTAGAACGAAATGGTTCTCACTCTCTCTCGTTAAGAAAGGGGGGGTGGGGGGCGGACTGCGAGCCGGACAACCCCGTTAGACATCGAGGCATCTATGGTGGGTGGAAGGCTCATGCGTTTCGTCGAGGCCTGGCGAGGTGTGACGTCAGACAGTCTGGTCCTGGGATGGTTATCCCAGGGTTACATGCCGGAGTGGTGGGACTTTCCACCACAAAATCTGTCTTTGGCACCTGTCTGGACACCCGTACCAAGGGAGCCAGACAAGTTAGAAGCCGTTCAAAAGGAAGTGTCGGGTTTGTTTCTGGAGGGAGCAATAAAACCAGCAAACCGGAACACTCCAGGCTTCTATTCAAACATGTTCCTTGTCCCCAAGAGCACAGGGGGATGGAGACCCATACTCAATCTCAGGCCATTAAATTGGTTTATCCATACGCCTCGGTTCCAGATGGAAACGCCGAGGTCAGTAATGGCGGGATTGAGGAAAGGAATGTGGTGTGTATCGATCGATCTGAAAGATGCATATTTCCACATTCCTATGAATCGGAGTTGGCACAGGTTTCTGAGATTTGCGTTTCAGAATCAAGTATGGGAGTTTACAGTTCTCCCGTTTGGCCTGTCGACAGCTCCGAGGGTTTTCACAAGAGTGGTCCTTGCGGTGACAGCGTTTCTCAGAAAAGAGAACGTGGCGCTACACACCTACATAGACGACTGGCTGCTCAAGGCAGACTCGGCAGCCAGGTTGAACGTGGATACTGCTCTGACTCTGAAGTTACTTTCAGATCTAGGCTGGATAGTCAACAAGGAGAAATCCGAGTTGACGCCCACTCAACATTTCGTTTATTTGGGGATCCGATTCGACCTCGAGGAGGGCAGGGTTTACCCGTCAGAGCCCAGAGTGGTGTCTCTGTTAGCCATCCTCAAGAGTTTTCGAGTGGGAAACCACATTCAGGCGAGGCGGTTCCTTCAGATGCTGGGCATGATGGTCTCCATGGAGCAGGTTATCCCGTACGCTGCTCTAATGCGAAGGCCTATCCAGTTGTATCTGATGTCTCTGTGGAAACAGAGAACAGAACCCCTGTCAAAACTGGTGCCAGTTTTGGAGCCGATAATATCGCATCTTCTATGGTGGAAACAGCGTCAGAATCTCCTATTAGGGGTTTCGCTGCACCTACCCCACCCCCAGCTGTCCGTCTACACGGATGCATCGCTGGAAGGGTGGGGTGCCTGCCTGGGAGAACACCAGGTCTCGGGCACATGGACTCTCCCGGAGAGTCAGCTGCATATCAATCTGTTGGAAATGATGGCAGTGGAACTGGCATTGGAAGAGTTCCTTCCGATGATCAGGGGCAAGGTGATATTGATACGGTCGGACAATTCGACAGTAGTATCATATATAAATCGCCAAGGCGGGACCAGGTCGCCCACTCTGTGCATCAGGGTGTGGCACTTGATTCAATGGTGCAGGAATTACTCGGTTGTTTTGAAAGCAGCTCATATTCCTGGCCGATTGAACATTCTGGCGGATGCTTTGTCTCGCAGACAGAGAATCTTGCCAACAGAATGGTCCCTCAACCCTCCGGTTCTGCGACGGATCTTCGAGCATTGGGACAAACCAACGTGGACTTGTTCGCCACAAAGGAAAATGCTCAAATCATGACATATGTCTCGCCGATTCCAGATCCAAATGCCGTCGATACAGACGCTCTGGCGATAAGCTGGAGAGGGATGCACGCTTACGCGTACCCACCCACCATTCTTCTACCGAAGGTATTGATGAAGGTCAGGGAGGAACCGTGTCTGGTCCTGCTAATAGCGCCGTATTGGCCGAGCAGGGCGTGGTTCACGGATCTTCTAGATCTGCTGGTGGAAAATCCTGTGCAGTTGCCCGAGATTCTGAACATAATCTCCCAGGCCAAGGGACGCTTCCTACACGAGCATGCCGAAATGTTCAAATTGACTGCGTGGATGTTGTCAAACAACGTTCCACGTCGGAAGGCTTTTCTCGACAGGCTGCTGATTTCATCGCGGCTGCGAGAAGGAGGTCAACCTTCAAGTCATATAACAACAAGGTTAACAGATTTGCAGACTGGTGTGAAGAAAAGGGTATTGATACCTTTCAATCCACTATTCAGCAAATAGCAGACTTTCTCTGTGAGCTGTTCTTTTCAGGACTAGCTCCCGTCACAGTTGCTGGATACAAGTCAGCTTTGGCATCAGTTATCCCTTGTCTAGCCAACAGGGATAGTCCAGAGGTGGCCCAGTTAAATGTGATGTTGAAGGGAATGAGCAATCTCCGCCCGAGACAACCGGTAGTCATTCCAGCCTGGAGTCTATCTTTAGTGCTTAATGTACTGGCCAAGCACCCTTTCGAACCGTTGCGTTCGGCTAGTCTAAAGCATTTGACTCTAAAGGCGGTCTTTCTATTGGCAGCTTCCTCAGCTAGAAGGCGCAGTGAGATCCATGCGCTTTCGGCAGAGAGGAACCGATTTATTGTTTCTGGAGAAGGTCTGCGTCTTCTGCCAAGAGCAGAGTTTATGTCAAAGAACCAATCTTTGAGATATCCCGGCAAACCGATCATTATACCGAAGTTAACTAGGTTTGATCGTGATGCCAGTGTCTGGTGCCCGGTCCGTGCTTTGACTAAGTACAAGAAACGGACTGACTCGTTACGGTCGAACGATAGACATCTGTGGATCTGCCATAAAAAGCCTTATGGCGCCGCATCCATGGATACTATCTCTCGTTGGGTGGTCGAATGCATTCAGACTACTCACGAGATGGCGACTGGGCACCAGGTGCAGGGCGTAAGGGCACACGACGTCAGAGGAATAGCCGCCTCGACCGCCCTTTACAATGGTGTTCCGTTAGAGGACATCATGGCCATTGCACAATGGCACTGTGAGTCCTCATTCACGGATTACTATATGAGGGATGTGTCAGACTCCGCCAATCCACTCGCTTTAGCTGTTTTGAAACGATAGTTAGTGACCACACTGCTTTTCCCCTTTTTTCACTTTGGTAAGAAAAGAACCTAAAGCAGGCATGGTCAGGCGAGAGGATGTCAACCAGATTATGTCACTGATGGCCGAACCGGTGAATGGTTGGAGGCGGTACATCTGAAGTCCTATTATCATAAGGTAATTCAATAAGTGAGAGTTTTTTGTATTATGTATATGTATCATCTTCATTCATCTTATATATTCATGCTCATTCCCAGGCTAATGCATGGAATATGCAGGGAGTAGTTAACCCTCTTGGCATATTGGTGTTTTCAGGCGAGATACATGTTCGTGAGTTCTCTCCCTTTTCTTAGGAGGAAAAAGGGGGGGGGGGTGCTGTGACGCGAATGTGATTCGGTTCTGTGAACTTGACGGTCCTTTTAGGTCTCCGTTAGTCAAGTTTGAAGTCTAAAATCTTTCTCCAAGGGGCAAAATTAGCATTGATGGCTTGCCCCTTCCCACCAGGTTACTGATCAAATCTGGTGTATATCAGAAGTAACAGAATGGTGAGTATTGATCGAAGGAGAATGCAGGAAATGTCAATTTCCCTTTCTCTGAGATCTAACAATACTCACCATTCTGTTACGGACCCAGCCTCCCAGCCCCACGGAGGCAAGCCATAGTTTTCTCTTGTTTGGTGGCTATGCAAACAATATGAGCTCTATGGTAAACGGGTACTCGGCAGTTGGGAGCCGAGTACCCGGTTCCAGGAGTCGGTAAAGCTTACTAAGTCTATAGTCCTAGGACCAGCTATCCAGGATAGCTTGTATCAGAAGTAATAGAATGGTGAGTATTTTTAGATCTCGGAGAAAGGGAAATTGAAATTTCCTTCATTCTTGTTTTTTCGGCAGGTGGGGCATATGCATAACAATGCGGCACTTGGTGTTGGCACCATTTCGCAGTGACAAATCCACGTCAATGAATGCAACATGATCACCGCCGCATCTGAAAGTTAAGATGTGATCCAAGAGCACCGGTCCAATTACAAAAACCAGGACATGGCGCAGTCTGTTTCTGCTGCGAGGATCAGATTGTGAGGGTGGTCATCTTTAAATGAGTGGATATGTTTGCTTCTTGGATTCATGCAGTGTCAATGTTTTAAAGTGTTCACAGTCTGATCCTAATGTTTATCGCTGAGATGTAGTAGTCTGCCAACATACTTTGCATGGTGCTACTGCAAATTTGTATGGAGATTATGATGAATGTCAATGTTGAATGCAGTTTCTTGGAAGAAGGTTAGACATAATCAGAGTTGCCTCTGAATGTGGTTGTCATCTCACAAACCGTATGACATTAATTTCCCAATTAAGTTGGTTTTCCAAATAATTTGGTTCTTGCGTAGTGTGTGACCAGAAATGCTGTTGCTATCGCTCATGAGGTAATAGATGAACCAAATCTTCCACTCAAACATACATGTATGATGGCATAACCAATTAAATCACATGTAGGCTGATGTCACAATCAAAATGCGTAATAAATGCGGTATCTAGGTATATTGTGAGTGTACGAATTGTATGTCTTTAATATTTAATAAACATTCTAGCTGTTGAATATTTTCAACTGGTTGTTGATGCTGCCATAGACAGAAACCACTGTTGCTGTCATAGGCAGCAGCATCACCCAATCAAATTAGTTTCAAAATATTGAATAAGTTATCTGTAGGCTATAGTTACGTTGCTATTCCTGGGATTCTTCGAATTCACGGTTTTATCGATCCCAACACTGGAAAAAGAATGGGTGGAACTTAGCTAAAAATGGGCGGAGCATAGCTAGAAATGGGCGAGTCATAGCCAGAAATGGATCCCTCTAATGTGTTGTCATGTACCTGTATAAGTTTCTTCCTTCTTTATAAGAGAGCCGCCAAGACAGCTATACTGCTCAGTGAGATCCAATCTGCGATTTATGGCGCAGACACCACACAAGACAGGGCCGACGGTTTTACGACCCCACTGCCAAAAGACGTGTCAGGTGAATGACGCATGGAACAGCCAAATATTATACACCTTGATCGCATTTCTGAATGCGGGATCGTCGGGATCAAATCCGGTTCTTTGGATTGGAATTCCAAGCATAACACAGCCGTTTACCCCACTAAACCATTCATTGATATTCTGAAAGGCTACACACGTTCAGACTGTTGCGGATGTTCAGATGACTCAATTAATTAAGCTGATCATTCTTGTTGTGCAGTATGTGGTATGGTATGGCATGGTAGACACGCTTGACCATTTTTATATATAGCAATGCATATTTTGCTAACCATTTGCCTTTGATCCATATAGGCTAGTTCGTAATTTCCCTAAACCCGTTAATAGTATTATTCGACGCTTTAAAAATTATATTGCTTCGAAATAACATAATCCCCATTATTTATTTAAGAGTGCAATTGTTGAGTCTATTTGAAAAAACTGTGTAAAGAATTTATTTGTTGTGACTAATGTAACATTAGAAATTTGATCTTAACAACTAGATCACCTTGTAGCATTTACTGCAGCCCATTCATCTACCGCTGTCAATGGTCCCCACAAATTTCGTCCGGAACGTATATCAGTTCATAATTTTATATGATAGACCGTAATAAACCTAAAGTGTTATATGTTTTTTGGTGAGAACAATCATTCTCCTTCGATCAATACTCACCATTCTGTTACTTCTGATATACAGCTGGCCCTGACAGCGGCTCTAGGATTATAGAGTTAGAAAGCTTTACCGACTCCTGGGAACCGGGTACCCGGCTCCCCACTGCCGAGTACCCGTTTACCATAGAGCTCATTCTTGTTTGCATAGCAACAAGTGCAATACATGCTTTTCGCATTAAGGATTTTAGTGTTTTTTAAAAGAATCTAAGTCTTTAATCAGTGATAGTTTGTGTGTTCTGAAAGGATAACTAAGGACTATGGAGAATACCGCCCAAGACAACCAGGTTGTATTGTTCTTTATATCCATAGTTAAAAGACTTAGGTCTCTAAATTTCGTTGTGTCGCATGTTCCAATTTCTAACCCCATAGAATCTGGGACGTGTGCTAGCAACGATATATGCCAGACGATCGCCTTCTTTAAACCCCAACAGGCGATCGGCAGATATGAAAATAGGTGTTTGCTACGGTATTTCTAACACGAATATCGGCTGACGTCGTTCTCCGTAGAATCCGAGCGGGTGACGTCACACCCGGTCGCTCGGATGTTTATGTGAAGA